>OX940984.1:35972500-36301848 GCA_954871275.1 Leptopterna dolabrata | reverse complement strand
ATTATTGAAATGGCTATTTACGATGTTTTCCACCAATTTGGGCTCTCAAAAACACGAATTAGGCTCGAATTTTTTGTTTACAGATTATTTTAGACCATTGATGAAGCCAATTAACTGTCTTGATTGACCTGTTGATACTACTTCTAGTGTTATTGTACAAATTTATGGTTATTTCAGACAATTTCTCTGGTTTTTGACTCATGAAAAATGAATTTTAGGAGCTGAACCTTCGTTACAACCTCAATTCTTCACTCTTTGGTCGAAATCAACTTCATATTCGGTCTCCACGCACTAAAAAAAAAACCAGTCATGCAGCATGACTTAATGAGCGAATTTTCAAAGAAATATTCGAATTAATGGATATGGTTTTGAATAAAGGAAAACTTCGGTCTAAAATTTGGTTTTCTATGTATATTCTCTTCGTATTTATTTTAATTTGTACGTTTTGTCCATCCTGATTCTACCGTTTGTTATGAGTAGATTCCTTGTTCCTTCTGAATGGCCTTTCCTCTTGACTACGATTTCAGGCCTGGTATCTAAAACCAGTTCAAGATTTGCTCTACTAGGTAGGTAGATCCTTCCTTCTTCATTGATATTATTTTTATCATGTTAAGTACCTACCTACCTTTGAATATCAAATATTCGTATGATACTGATAATAAATTGATAAGATACCTACCTAACCTTCTTCCTCCTACTGTTAGTACCTAAATTGAATAATTTGAAATAGATTTTTTCTTTCGTCTTCCTTCTAGTAATACGTGGGCCGGTACTTGTCTATCTATGAAGGTATCATAACAATTATATGTCAAATGGGAAATTCAAGGAGTTGTACTAATCGTTTGCCTCCCCCTTTTTTGCTTCGAACTCTCGTCTTCAATTAATACTTCTCACATTTTTCAATCTGACCACTCTAAGGGGGGGTGGGGGGGGGGGGGGGGGTAAGAGTTTAAAGATTATCCTTTGGGTAATTTTTGCGCACTTTAAATGCTCTAATTTAAGAACGGATTTAGATATCTAAAATCCGATTTCACCATCGTGTTCAGCGTGCAAAAACCTTTAAAATGAGGGGTCACTTGTTAGAAAATAACATTTTGGGGATTTTTGGGTAATTTTTGCGCACTTTAAATGCTCTAATTTGAGAACGGATCAAGATATCTAAACTCCGATTCCACCATCGTGTTCAGCGTGCAAAAACCTTTAAAATGAGGGGTCACTTGTTGGAAAATAACATTTTGGGGATTTTTGGGTAATTTTTGCGCACTTTAAATGCGCCAAAACCCTCCTTAGAGTAGGCCAATTTCGCCCATCTTCGAACTTAGCCTTTCGATTGCCAAGATAGATTTTTTGTGCAAATTTGAGCTGTTTATCTCAATTCTATCGAGAGTTATCGTCTGGAGTGACACATATATATATATATATATATATATATATATATATATATATATATATATATATATATATATATATATATATATATATATATATATATATATATATATATACACATAAAAAAGTGTTAAATTTCAGGAATCGTTTTAGAATGGTCCTGAAACGGATTTCTATGAAGAAAATTTCCAAAAATTTATATTATTTAAATTTCGAAGCCATTGCAATAGCTTCATTTTCTTTGAAAATTCGCTAAAAACATGAAAAACGATACCTCACCTGCTCATGTTCACTAAAACATCAAGAAATCCCTCGAAAACCCTATTTTTATGCCCATTTGTCTCCCATTACACCCCTGGGTGTGTTCCGATCGGGCTGCCGAGCTTCGGAGCACAACTAGGACCCAAATGTGTTCCCAAATGGGGGCCCAAACTGTGCGCGGAAAAGCGGCGAATTTAGACCAACATTTAACGTAAATTTAAGGCTGAAAGTTCCTTACAACCTCAATTTTCCACTCTTTGGTCAAAATCGACTTCATATTCGGTCTTCTCGTCCCAAAAAATGGAAAACAATACCTCAAAAGCTCATTTTACTAACATGTTGCTAAAACGCAAAAAAGTACCTATTTTTACACATAATTTTCACTCATAACACCCCTGGGTATATTCCGATCGGGCTGAAAAGTTTCGGGATACAACTAGGGCCCAAAATGGAGCATGTGTGCGAAAGAACGAATTTTTTAGACCGAAAATGAAGCCGGTACACGTGATACGGCGGACGGACACTGCATTTTTGGAATCCATGCATCTTGAAACGTAAAAGAAAAAATTTTGAGGTGGTGATATAAAAATTGTTTGCTGAGCCAAACCAAAAGTTTCAGCCGCTCGCGGGTACATCGATCGCACAGAGATTGGACCTCAAACGACGGCTCTGGAAACTGAACGGAAAATAGCGTGAGGATTTTTTTTTTTCGCTCACTTTCGCTATCTGAACGTGTATCGACAGATTGCTCGCTCGCACACACACAGACACACACACACACACACACACACACACACACACACACACACACACACACACACAAACTTATTCGATTTCTGTTCTTCGTGTGAGCTAACCCCCCTCCATCCCCTTGCGAGCGCTGAGCAAAATATTCGAGGCAATCGAATCTTCCCAGGCAGAAATGGTCGTTATTTGTAGCGTTGCTGTGTATCCGTGTTCCAAACAGTCCGAGGACGCTCATCGTACCCGGGAACACGGACATCCCAGGACGAGGACAAAACCAGGACAAACCACGGGAAACGAGGAACTCGGAAGTCAATTTACTCGGACTATTTTTGATGGTTTCCACCAATTTTGGCCCTCAAAACCTGAATAGAATCCTATTTTTGACAAATTATCTTTGATCATTGATAGTGCTATTTAATTGTCTTGATTCACCTGTTGATACTACTTCTGGGGTAATTATACATTACCCCATTATTTATCGTGATTTCAAACAATTTCTTAGGTTTTTGACTCATAAAAAATGAATTTTGGAATCTGGACAATCGTTGCAACCTCAATTTTCCATTCTTTAGTCAAAATCATCTCCATATTCGGTCTTCTCACCCTAAAAAGCATGGAAAACGATACCTCTCAAGCTCATGTTCACTAAAACCCCGAAAAACCTGAAAAAAACCCTATTTTTACACCCATTTTCCACCCATTACACCCCTGGGTGTATTCCGATCGGGCTGCCGAGCTTCGGAGCACAACTAGGACCCAAATGGGGTCCCAAACTGTGTGCGGTAGGACGACTATTTTAGACCAACATTTAACGTAAATTTAAGGCCTAAACTTCGTTAGAACCTCAATTTTTCACTCTGGTCAAAATCGACTTCATATTCGGTCTTCTCTCCCTAAAAAACATGGAAAACGATACCTCACAAGCTCATGTTCACTAAAACCCCCAAAAACCTGAAAAAACCCTTATTTTTACACCCATTTTCCACCCATTACACCCCTGGGTGTATTCCGATCGGGCTGCCGAGCTTCGGAGCACAAATAGGACCCAAATTTGTTCTCATACGGTACCTCAGAGGCTCGTGTTCACTAAACTCTAAAAAAAGAAAAAATCTTATTTTTACAACCATATTTCCCCCTTGGCACCGCTGGGTGTGTTCTGACTCCGCTGCCCAAACACCCGAATTAGGCTCCTATTTTTGACAAATTATCTTTGATCATTGATATTGCTATTTAATTGCCTTGATTCACCTGTTGACACTACTTCTAGTGTTATTATACAAATTTATGGTGATTTCACACGATTTCCCAGGTTTTTGACTCATAAAAATGAATTTCGGGAGATTAACCTTCGTTACAAGCTCAATTCTTCAGGGAATTAGTGAGAAAAAACTCATATAATTTGGATCTGCTTTTATGTACGTACTTATGTGGATCGTAGCGCTCCCTCCCTCCCTCCACCAAGCACATTATTTAGTTCCGATCTCCCTTAAACTTTCCTTCCGGAAGTTTGAATTTTATTTAACAAAGCGTTCGTTTCTGTTGTTAAGACCTCAAAGCCTGCGTGGCTTCTGACTTCGTGAATTTTACCTATTTCGTGTCAATAAACCGTTCAACTCCGGTAGTTAAGGCCACCGTAATGAAACCCTTGTCGAGTGATAAGGGATATTTACTGCCAGGAAGAACGTTTGGGCTCCAGACTCCGGTTCTTTACTTCCAAATTAATAATCATATTATTCACCTTCGTCCAACAACACATTGTGGAGAGAAAAAACGCTGCAAAGTCCTTGTCACATGGATTTATTATTCTACTAGCGGATTACCCGGACGTTGCCCCGTTCGGGATGCGTAAATAACTGGACGTAAAGTTCCCCCTCCAAACCTCTTTCTTCAAAGTGCTCCAGAAGGAATACGACAAACACGAAGAATGAATTTATCCAAGATGAAAAGTAGGTAAGTAGTTCACAACCACGAAGAAGGAAAAAATACACAGTAGAACATCTGATTTAAATCGTGTTGTCCTAAAATGGAGTGAACTTTCCTTGTGAAAACAACTTTGAAAAAAGATTTGACGCCGTGTTGATAGGTACCAATAAATAACTCGGCGAGTTGCTGCGAACGTTGTAAATATGTAAATAACTCGGCAAGTTGTGGTCCTAGAAAAATCGTTCGCCACTTTTCGGAAAGAGGGGAATTTGCCCTAGCCGAGGACACCACTCACGACCCGATATGAAAAACTCGACGAAACTGCTTTTCCCATTTTTCTTGACAACGACATTCTCGACAACAACTTTTCAAGATCGGGGTTGCTAGGAATAGCCTGAAAACCGTTGAAGGAAGTCTCCACCGAGAATGCAACCTAGTCAGAAACCATCCCCGGTGTTCCCAAAACATATTCCCAAAGTTTCATCCCGATCGGTCGAGTAGTTTAGGAGTCTATAGGGAACATACATACAGACAGACATTCATTTTGGTTTATTAGAGAGTTCCTAAGAGATAAGTTCATTAGGGAACGGCCATATCTTTTGGCCACATCTAAGGCGAGCAGCCTTTGGATGCTAACCAATAAGTCCGGTTTGACAGAAGGTGGTGGGGGTAGGAGTGAATTAAAAAGTAACGTCACTTAACTTAGCACAACGCGAAATCCATTCAGCTTCAGTAGGTATACTAGTATCCGTAGGTATACTCACTTTTTTATCCTAAGTTGATATCGCAACAATCTAGCAAATTCTTTGAAAGACGCTTGGAGTAACTTTGAAAGACGCTGGCGATGGCGAGGACCGACGACACATGACGCGTTAAAAAAAACGACAAAACGCAGCAAAAAGCTGTGCACTGTTACCCCTGAGTAAGGTTAAAGACGATTCCTAAAGTTTGTGCTCTGGGAGATAACGCGCCTTATGTATAAGGCCGAATAAGTCGAACTTAAGGAAATAAGTTTGAACTTGGGCTACGCGCATGCGCAGTTGAGATAAATCCGAACACATCTTCCCGACTTTAGTCTTTAGGAACTCTCTATTATTTTCAATAATGAACCATTGGAATCGAGCATGAAAAAAAAATTCTTACCCCCCCTCAAAATTTGATGGTTTACGTTTCAAGGTATGTAGAATCCAAAACTGCAATAAAAATATTTCTGTCTGTCCGCCGTACGCCGTACGCCGTACGGGCCACTTTTCTTAGTTACCATGAAAAAAAATTGATGAAATTCGGGTTATAGGTTCCGTTCGGCGTCTAGTTGGTCCTCGAAGCTCGACGTTACTGTGAGTCATCTCTAAGGGGTTCAAAATAGGGGTTGAAATTTTCAAAACGCCTATACTATTTTTTTACGTAAATATTTTTACGGTTTTAAATAGTTCTTGAACTTGCAAGTTTTTTAAGATCATCCGCAGCATCGTACGTCCAGCCGTTCGTTCACAGTAAGGCCCCGAAGTTTGCACCGACAGGCATTTTCGACTCCAGTGTGAATGAAATTGTATACAATTCAAACCAAATCTCGTAACCAGAGACGCGCCCACAATAGGAATTTGTGAATACGGCCAATCATTGGTAGGGATCACCTGATTATATTGGCGGAGTATGAAGTCGAGTTGGTTGTTCTGTGATATTATTTCGCTTGAAAAATGATAGCTCTTTTGGAGTTTGTTGGTAGGTAGTGAAACTTGAACAAACGTTGAAGTATTATTGATGGGTAAATTATTACTACGGTAAATCATTACTCAACGGTAAATTATTACACAACGGTTCAGTATACCATCTACGTAGAAGGGGCTGGAGTTTGTTGGTAGGTACTTTTGCAACTTTTTTCACTCCTCATCAACAATTTCTTTTCAGAACTTCATTATGTGCGTTTCTTTTTGTTAGGTACTGTTTGTCATCGGCAGAATTATTTTAGCAACATTTAACTCGTGATTTAGGTAGGTACCTAGTAACGAGTACGGGGTTAGGTACTAACCTACGGAGGGTCTGCGATCTACATAATATGTATATAATAGAATAGTACATATCATATTATATAGACGGGTTATCTATACATAGAGCTGTGATCTGTAACAGGAGGGTATTCTATACAAAATAATAAACCGTTGTGCAGGGATTTTCAGCGTTTTTATATATAGAGATTGGACATACCTACAGAAACGCTGGCTGATCATTTATTGTTTCTTTCACGTGAAATTATTCGAACAGCCATTTCTGATGGTTTCTACCAATTTTGGCCCCCAAAACACGCATTAGACAGGCTCCTTTTTTCCCCCCCAATTTATCTTCGACCATTGGTAGTGCCATTTAATCGTCTTGATCCACGTGTTGACACTTTTTCCAGTGTTATTATACAAACTGACTGTGATTTCAGACGATTTCCCAGGTTTTTGACTCACGAAAAATCAATTTTGGGAGCTGAATATTTGGTAGAACTCAATTTTCCACTCTTTGGTCAAAATCGACTTCATATTCGGCCTTCTCGTCCCCAAAAGCATGGAAAAAGATACCTCAACAGCTCATGTTACTAACATGTTACTAAAACACAAAAAGTACCTATTTTTATACACATTTTCACTCATAACACCCCTGGGTATATTCCGACCGGGCTCCAAAGTTTTGGGACACAACTAGGTCCCAAATGGAGCATGTGTGCGAAAGAACGACTTTTTTAGACCGAAAATGAAGCCTGTACACGTGATACGGCGGACGGACATTGCATTTTTGGAATCTACGCACCTTGAAACAGAAAAGAAAACATTTTGAGGGGCTGTTATAAAAATTTTTTGCTGAGCGAATACATAGGTGTATTATTCACAGAATAATAAACCAAAAACGAAGGGAATGAACGAGTGATTAGTTCAATTATCGAACTTGATTGGAGGCTCAACTCGTTCAGTTGAAACTGGTTGGAACGTTCGAAATAGTTTCAGTTCTTGAATGCCCATCTCGTTGGGCGAAATGATTTCTGTTTATAAGTGTATTCGTATTTTCTTCATGCGCATCCGAAAATACGGATTCGTTGGTGGATCTTGTTTGTGCTGATTCGCAGTTGTTCGTTCCGCCGTCACTCTTGTCACTACCAAACGGCTGAACCGATTTGAACGAGGTTTTCAAACTGTGAAGCAGATTTACATGAGCGGGTATCACTGGTTCTTCACTAAATTTTGACGTTGAGAAAATCCACTTATAGGCCAGTGAAAATTGAACACAAAATCGACTAAAATTTTGTGGGGGGGGGGGGGGGGGAGACAGGTGTTTTATGATTGGAATAGCTTGAGTTTTTCGCCTCACCGAGGACGACGAAGGGCGGGGGAGCCTAAAGGGATGTTTTTCCGGTTTTTCGCTTATATAATCCTAAACTGCTCAAAATTTCGAGAAAAAGTGCTCCATGTTAAAGGTGTAAAGCATTGATTCTGCGTCAAATTAGACCAAGAGCGAACTTTTTTGGACCATCCGTCACCGAACTATAGAAGGTCAAAGCCAACATGTAATATAATATTTCGTATAGGTACTTACTTATATGTCTTACCTACAACAACAATAACTCAGCTGACATACTTTCCATATTATTAGTGAAAAACAAAACTTTCGTGGTTAGTTGAAAAAAAAAAAGTCCAACATTGACCCCCTCCGCTTTGGCAACGGGTGGTCCAAAAAAGTCGCTCTTGGACTCATTTTGCGCAGAATTTAATGATCTGCAACTGTTATAAAGACAAATTTTTTCAGTTACAGTATATTTTAAGCGATATAATTTTAAAGAAACTGGCGTAAAAGCGAAAGTTTTGTAGTGATGTCCAAAACTGGTCAAACTTCCACCTTCCGTAGGGGGTTCACATTCGAACCCCCTACTAACTTGAGCTGTTCCAATCATAAAATCTTTGCTTGGGTTTTTTTTCCGCTTCAAATACTAATAATTTTACGTCGGTCATAGAGCAACCCAGAATGATGGGGGCAATTCCGTGGTATAATTATTTTTAGAAGTGTCGTGGTACCCGTTAAATTCTTACATGTACCACTCCTATGTAATACGATATAGATTTAACCAAATAAACGAGGGGAACGACGAGGGGAAAGTAGGAGAGGAGTCTCTTCGAACGAACTCCATCGCCCCTCAACGGTTGTAATGGCCGTTGCTGGGCGGGAGACGAGTGGAAAGGAGCCTTTATAAGCAGCCCGGCTAGCTCAGCTCCTCATTCGACAAATCACCCTCCTACATGCGACTACTCTCTCTCACACACCTCCAATCTCTCTCTCCTGCCCTTCTCCTGCACTCTCCCGGGTGACAACTATGGGGTGCTTCCTTCTAAGAATACCTGCTGTGGTGACAACTGTATTCATCTCCTTCCTCCTGGCGTCTGCTGTGGTGACAACCGTGGGGCGCCATCCCTTCTCCTCTAGCACTCGTGTGGTGGCAGCCTCCGGGTGAAAACAAAAGACTCCTAAGGAGCACCTAATACTCGCTCTGGTGTTAACCGCGGAGTATTAGTTTCCCCCCTCCTGGCTCCTGCTGTGGTGACAACCGTGGGGCGCCATCCCTTCTCCTCTAGCACTCACTGTGGTGACAGCCTCCGGGTGAAAACAAAAGACTCCTAAGGAGCACCTGATACTCGCTGTGGTGTTAACCGCGGGGTATTAGTTTCCCCCCTCCTGGCTCCTGCTGTGGTGACAACCGTGGGGCGCCATCCCTTCTCCTCTAGCACTCGCTGTGGTGGCAGCCTCCGGGTGAAAACAAAAGACTCCTAAGGAGCACCTAATACTCGCTGTGGTGGTAACCGCGGGGTATTAGTTTCCTCCCTCCTGGCTCCTGCTGTGGTGAAAACCGTGGGGCGCCATCCCTCCTCCTCTAGCACTCGCTGTGGTGGCAGCCTCCGGGGTGAAAAAATACTCCTAAGAAACAACTAATACTCGCTGTGGTGACAACCACGGGGTATTAACTTCCTTCCCATCCAAACCTACAGGAACACAACAAGCCGCTTTTGCAGCAGCCGCAGCTTTTGCTGTCAGTCCAAAACTCGATTTATTTTTTTTATTTTTTTTTTATTTTTTAGGAAATGTCGTGAGTCCCTCCAGGAACCACTCCAACTAGAGTTTAAGTTCTCGCCAAATATTTGACCGCTAAAGTTAGTTTCCGCGTCACACGGTGCTGATTTAGGTTCACGCGTGTCTCTGACCGATACCTCCCCCTCTCCACAACTTGATATGGAGCGTCGTGATGTTTCTCCCTTCCATTCTCATTAGCCTCGGGTCGATCAGTCTGCTGGTGAAAGTTGATGTCATGCGACTGTCTCGAATACGCCTTTAAAAATATTCAGCCGCCCTTATTGTGGTACCACGTGGCGGGAAGAGCGATATCGTCCATTCCCTTCCCTCCGTGTCGCTGACACCCAGGAAGAAGATTTCATCCCTACAAGCTGGAACGCCCTTTTTTTTCTTCTCTGGAAAATCAACTTTCCGCCGATTGACTCGTCACAGGAACCCCTCTACTCCCGTTCATCTCTGCCCCCGACATCAGGACAATCAGGATCACCGCCTTCTTCCAAATCGGTCAGAGACACCCATTTTTTAAATATATGCGCATGCCCAGAGAACGGCACATTAATTTTCGTCCAATTAGGTTTGATTTGTCAAAGGAGCTCCTTATTCTTTATTTTCGAAGATACAGTCCATTTTATTTTCCGTTCACCATAAAGCTGGTTTATATTTCTGTTTTTCTGGTCAAATTAAAATTAGTGCGAATTTATGGTAGAAATTGGTCATTTCAAACACCCTTCTCCATAACATTTTGGTCAATTCGAGCCGGGATTTGAACTTATCCACTCTCTAAATTTTATTTATTGTGCCGGTTAGGTTATTGATTCAGATCTTATTTATTTACCGGTTTACAATGGGCTGCGCATCTTACCACTATATCATTGCATGTATGTGTCATATTATGTAATTAAATTCAGAGTAAATTGAACAACCTCAGAGATATCGACGTAGGTACTGTAATAGTGTCAGATATTGTATGTACCTACGTACCTGCTCAGTAGTAGGCATTCATTGTATTCACTATCAAGATTACTAGGTTATAACCATTCGATCTGTATACAACGTTTAGTAGGCAGTGTTATATTCAACCACAAGTAGGTAAGATAAATAGGTATTCTAACGCCGAATTTTCACAGATTTTGTCAATTTGAAATTTTAGACATCTCCTACAATCATGACCGACACGGATCCTAACCCTCCGAATCCTGATCTCCTCCCTCAGAACATCAAAAGTCTGAAAAGGAAGCTTGTAACTGTAGCTAGACAAATTTCGGCGATCAACGACAAGGGACGAGTAGCCCTGAACGATCCATCACCTGCCAACGTTAATTTATTTAAGGGAATGCACATGTCTCTAAATAGTTGTTGGGAAAAATTTGAACATTTCTGGTTTGAATTATCGGATGCTTATGATGGAATAAATAAACCTAATATTTTCCCCTCCAAGGAAGAGGCCAATTTTGAGAGTAATACCCGAAGATATTTCTATGAAGCAAACTCTACATATGTTTCTCTTTCGGCGGGCACAGGGAGTAATATTAATCCGAATGTTCAGAGAGGGGTTTCTGAAAGTAACATAACGCTAAACGAGCCGTCATCTGTAAGAACGTCTCATTTGCCGAAAATCCCCTTACCCCCATTTGATGGAAAAATATTAAATTGGCCGAAATTTAAGGACGCCTATGTATCCATAATCCACGATGATCCTGCTATTTCCCCGATACAAAAATTCCATTATTTATTGGGTGCTGTGAGTGGAGCGGCCCACACTATCGTAAGTAAATTACCTTTGATCGGTGAGAACTATCCTATCGCCTGGACTAACCTGACGGAAGCTTACGATAACAAACGGTTATTGGCTGCTGCTTATTTGAATGAATTGGTCAACTTCAAACCTTTGACGGGCAAACCCTCAATAGGCTCTTATCAGGTATTTTTAACGAAGGTAGCGGAAAGCGTATCTGCCTTTGACCGGCTAAAGATTAATACACCTGCCGAATTCATCTTGTTTCATCTTGCCATAAAGACCCTAGATCCTGTAACAAGGGAGCAGTTCGAGATCGAAAGTAAGAATGTTCCGTTTCCAACGTTTCAAAACCTGTCACAATTTGTCAGGTCTCGATGTTTAGCGATGCAGCTTGCCGAGCAAAATCTTTCAAGCGTCACATCAGAGCCCAGTGCTACTCGTAATTCAAACTGTGACAATAAATCATTCGCTAAGGGCAACAACAAGCCAAAGCCAAAACAGAATTATGACACTCGTTCGAAATCCACTACTACTCTTCTTTCTAACAAAGATGCCAATGATCATTCCAATCCTAGTCGTAAGACAGGGGTGGAACATGATAACTCTTATTCGCGGAATCTTTGCTGCCTTATTTGTAAGCAAGCCCACAAACTTTTGGATTGCCTGACTTTTACTAATTCTACCAATCTACAACGTAATAATTGGTTAAAATCGTGGAGCGGATGCAAAAATTGTCTATCCGAATTTCACAATACATCGCACTGTAAATCATCTCGACATTGCCGATTTTGTCCTGAAAAACATCATTCGATGTTACATCTAGAGCCTAAGAGCCCAGTTAGTACCTCCCAACCGTCAACTTCCTCTACAAACTTACATACCATATCTGCTCAAGGCACTCAAGTACTATTAGGTACTGTCGTAGCAGAAATAGAGGATGCGTATGGTAACTATCATAATATTCGAATAGTGATTGACAGTGGAAGTCAAAGTTCCTTTATTACGCAAAGGTGTTTGAATAAATTGAGGTTAAACGCTGCCCCAATGCCTAGAAGGGTTTCCTGCCTGGGAAATACCATGTTCGAGGGCATCAAAGGAAAGGCTACGTGTTCAATCAGACCGCGAGGATTGACGTCACCCACGTTTGTGACCGATGCTATGGTGGTAAACAAAATTACCAACGACCTTCCGAACTTCACGATGTGCCCAAATGAATGGAGTAGGTACGTAACCTACCAACTTGCCGATGAAAAATTCTGGGAGTCTAATTCTATCGATTTCCTTATGGGTTGCGACTTGTCACCAGAAATTTGGACGGGTGAAATCATTACCGTTGAGGAGACACGGCCCAAGTTATTTTCATCCTTTTTTGGTTACGTGGTGTGTGGTAAAATGAACATGAATAACTTCACTAATAATTCTACCATATTATTCACTAGTGATTCCCCGGACCTCCTTGATGAGCTACACAAGTTTTGGGAGCTAGAGGAACCGTCTAATATTACTTTTTCGAACCCTGAGGATGACTCTTGTGAGAAACATTTCGTTAACACGCATTATCGAGATTCACTCGGCCGTTACGTAGTTTCTCTTCCTTTCAAAGATGAAAATCCTCGATTAGGACCATCCGCCGCTCACGCACTTCGTCGTTTAACGAATTTGGAAAGAAAATTACAGAGGAATGTTGAATTGTCAAATCAATATAAAAATTTCATGCGCGAATATCTTGAAATGGGCCACATGATCCCTACTAAGGAAACTGCAAAGTATATCATTCCGCATCATTCGATCGTCAAAGAGGACCGCAATGTGACCAAACTGAGAGTTGTCTTTGATGCGAGTGCTCGAACGTCGTTAGGATCACTGAATGGCCAGCTAAAGACGGGTCCCAAACTCCAAACGGATATCAAGGATATACTGCTAAAATGGCGAATACCTAAGGTCGTTCTAGTCGCCGACTTAGTGAAAATGTATAGGCATATCATCATAAACCCAAAAGATAGGAGTTACCAGCACATATACTGGAGATTTGAGGAATCCGATCCAGTCGAAGAGTACCAATTGACTACGCTCACATACGGTTTATCATCGGCACCGTATCTGGCCCTTAGAACGATGTTACAGCTCCGACTGGATGAAGGTCACGATTTCCCTTTGGCATCCAAAGTTATTCCGAATGATATGTATATTGACGACTTAGTTTGCGGAGCGGATTCCATCCCTGAAGCGTTACAGTTGAAGGTAGAATTGATTGAAATATTTGGTAGAGGAGGATTTTATCTAAGTAAATGGGCTAGTAACGCACCAGATTTGTTGAGGACGGAGTCTTGTACTAGCAAAGAGGAATCTGTTTCCTTCTCCTTTAACGATGAAGCCCATAGTAGTATTAAAATACTTGGGTTGCAGTGGAACTCCACGACTGACTCCTTCTTTTATTCTATTAGTCCTCCCCCTGTTGTTTCAACTAAACGCTTACTGCTCTCTTCCATTGCTAAAATATACGACCCCCTTGGATTCCTAGCTCCTACAGTTTTCCAAGCCAAATCCTTTCTTCAGGTACTGTGGAAGGCAAAATTGAATTGGGACGATCCTCTGCCTGATCGCATTCAATCCCAGTGGTGTGATTTCGTACTTCAACTGCCTGAGATATCCAAAATACGCATCCCAAGAATGTTATCAAGCGTAAGACCTTTACGTTATCACGTTGTAGGATTCTGTGACGCCTCAGAAAAAGGTTATGGAGCTTCAATTTACATCAGAACTTCGGAGAATGATACCATTCAATCAAACCTCTTGATTGCGAAAACAAAATTGGCTCCAATTAAGACAATTACAGTTCCACGACTGGAGCTGTGTGGGGCTTTATTGCTAACGAAAGTATTTTGTATGCTATCCACCTTTTTGTCTAATCTACCTGAACCAGAACTACAACCTACATTTTTTACAGATTCTATGGTAGTCCTGAGTTGGCTTAATACACCTACCTACTCTCTGAAAACATTCGTAGCCAATCGTGTGAGTGAAATCCTGAGTGTCACTTCATGTAATTCGTGGAGGCACGTCCGAACTGAGGACAATCCCAGTGATTGTTGTTCACGAGGATTGATGCCTAAGGATTTGCTAAACCACCGCCTTTGGTGGTATGGACCACCATGGTTGAAACAACCTATGGAAGGTTGGCCCCATTCCGACTTTGTTCATCCAGATGAGGTACCCGAATGTAAATCTACTGACCCATCCTTAACTACACTCCTTACCACTCCTCCGACTATCAACATTAATTGGATGTCCAAATATTCATCATTTTTGAAACTGCTTAAATTTGCGGGCATTATACTGCGATTTATTCATAACAAGACAAATAAAAATGATCAGAGATTTGGACCTTTGAAAGCTGACGAATATAAAAGGTCCGAAGAAGTTTGTGTTCGACTGGTTCAATTGAAGTATTTTTTTGATGGCGATCTTAACAAGAATAAAGGCTTGATATTTCAAAGGTTCCGCAAACTATCACCTTATTTTGATAGCCAGGGCATTCTCAGGGTGGGCGGTAGGTTAAATAACGCTAACCTTAAAAACACTCAAAAACATCCTGTGCTTTTACCTAATAAAAGCCATTTCACGATATTAATGGTGGACTATTATCACGTTATTCATCTACATCCAGGTCCTGGCCTTCTCCAAGCTCTAATCCAACTCAATTTTTGGATACCTGCCTTGCGGCAATTGGTGCGTCGTCGAACATTTATGTGTTTAACTTGTTTCAAGGATCGAAAGGCCAGCAAATTGGACCCGCCGCCAATGGGCGACCTTCCAGATTTCAGAGTTTCGCCAGGTAGAGTGTTTCAGCACGTAGGGGTTGATTTTGGAGGACCCTTTTTGATTCGAGAATCCCTGAGACGTAAAGCGCCATTAGGAAAAGCCTATCTTTGTTTATTTATATGTATGCAAACGAAAGCCTTGCACTTGGAAGTTGTATCCCGATTATCCACGGAAGCGTTTCTAGCCTCCCTGTCTCGATTCATCGCGAAGCATGGAGTACCTGAACATATTTACAGTGATAGAGGAACGAACTTCCAGGGTGCAGCCAGTCATTTGAAAGACCTTCAACGATGGTTTGATGACGAATCCACAAGAGACTCCATTTTCCAGTTCTGTTTTCCCAAGCAAATTAACTGGCACTTTAACCCCGCAAAATCGCCTCACTTTGGAGGTCTCTGGGAGGCCGGGATAAAATCGGTGAAAGGTCATCTAAGACGTGTGATTGGGGATACAAATTTGACGTTTGAAGAACTGGATACGCTCTTCAAATCAACGGAAGCCATCCTGAATTCTCGTCCCCTATGCCCGCTGTCGGGAAGCCCCGAAGAAACGAATTTTCTGTCACCTTCGCATTTTTTGATTGGAGATAATCTGATGTCCTACCCAGAACCATCTTTACTAGAGCTGCGAGAAAACCGATTGTCTCGCTGGCAGTTGGTGAAACAGAAGACTCAGCATCTTTGGCAGCGATGGAGGAACGAGTACCTGTCGACTCTACAACAGAAGACCAAGTGGAACGGTAGCAAGGCTCCTGCGATTCAAGAGGGATCCTTGGTACTTTTGAAAGACGACTGCCCGGTAACGCAGTGGCCCTTGGGTAGGATTACAGATCTTCATCCTGGGAAGGACGGAATATCACGTGTCGCTACAGTAAGAACAGCTACTTCTTCCTTCAGACGACCGATCGTCCAACTTGTTCCGCTCCTACCTCTATCCCAAAACCCCTACGATGTCAATGAATAGAAATTTGATTTTATCCAAATTTGGTGGGCGGAATGTTTCCGCGTCACACGGTGCTGATTTAGGTTCACGCGTGTCTCTGACCGATACCTCCCCCTCTCCACAACTTGATATGGAGCGTCGTGATGTTTCTCCCTTCCATTCTCATTAGCCTCGGGTCGATCAGTCTGCTGGTGAAAGTTGATGTCATACGACTGTCTCGAATACGCCTTTAAAAATATTCAGCCGCCCTTATTGTGGTACCACGTGGCGGGAAGAGCGATATCGTCCATTCCCTTCCCTCCGTGTCGCTGACACCCAGGAAGAAGATTTCATCCCTACAAGCTGGAACGCCCTTTTTTTTCTTCTCTGGAAAATCAACTTTCCGCCGATTGACTCGTCACAGGAACCCCTCTACTCCCGTTCATCTCTGCCCCCGACATCAGGACAATCAGGATCACCGCCTTCTTCCAAATCGGTCAGAGACACCCATTTTTTAAATATATGCGCATGCCCAGAGAACGGCACATTAATTTTCGTCCAATTAGGTTTGATTTGTCAAAGGAGCTCCTTATTCTTTATTTTCGAAGATACAGTCCATTTTATTTTCCGTTCACCATAAAGCTGGTTTATATTTCTGTTTTTCTGGTCAAATTAAAATTAGTGCGAATTTATGGTAGAAATTGGTCATTTCAAACACCCTTCTCCATAACACTCCTCCTCTAGCACTCGCTGTGGTGGCAGCCTCCGGGGTGAAAAAAGACTCCTAAGAAACAACTAATACTCGCTGTGGTGACAACCACGGGGTATTAACTTCCTTCCCATCCAAACCTACAGGAACACAACAAGCCGCTTTTGCAGCAGCCGCAGCTTTTGCTGTCAGTCCAAAACTCGATTTATTTTTTTTATTTTTTTTTTATTTTTTAGGAAATGTCGTGAGTCCCTCCAGGAACCACTCCAACTAGAGTTTAAGTTCTCGCCAAATATTTGACCGCTAAAGTTAGTTTCTGTAAATAAACGGTACGAGTGGGGAGACAAGCCGCAGGATCCAGAGTGCACAACCTGGAGCCCCTCCATCAACCCCTAACAGGGGGTTGGAAGGAGAAGGCTCCCTTGACTATAAAAACTCGGATCCTGCGCCTTTTTCTTCATTCGACGCTTCCTCTAGCCGCTGGCTACTCTCTCTCCTCCTACCCTGCTCTCTCTCCAATCCTAAAAGATCCTAGATGACGGTGGTGGTCAGCCCATAACTGCCTAGGTAAATTCTCCTAAAAGATTCCAGACGACGGTGGTGATTCGCTCATAACCGCCTGGGCACCAATATCCAAAAAGATCCCAGGAAAGGGTGGTCCTTCGCTCATAACCCGCCTGGGCATTTCCTCACACCACCGTGATGAAATTCGCCAATTTTAAATTCATCACAGGAAACAATGGGCTATTTGCATGGGTTGCGAAAGCGGTTTTTAAATTGAAGTAGATTACATCCTGAGAGATTTTTGAGACCAACCGCACGCTCCTACGATTAGTAGTTATTTTTCAACGATTTTTCAAAGATTCCCGAGGTTCCTAATTCAATGCACCCTCCTGCCCTTTGTGACGTAGGAACCTCTGGAGACTTCAAAAACTCATAGAAAAATAACTACTTATCCTAGGGGAGTGCAGTTGGTCTCAAAATTCTCAGAATGGAATGTACTTTTATTTAAAAAATTAAAATAAATACTTGCAAACAGCCCATTTTAACACCAGTCCCTTTATTATTCGAGTGAACATTTCCTGTTATATTGACGTGATTTCTTATCAATTTTATGTAATTTTCAGCCATTTCGCGATCTTTGGTATCGACCTACAAACGCTCCTATTTGACATCGACAATGATTCTGAACGCTTTGAAACGTATTTATATAGAAAATATTACTAATTGTGTACATCCTCTTCGAAGGTACTCGTGCTCATATCAATTTTCGGTGCACCTTCAGCTGATTTGGTTGGCTCCCTTGTATTGAACTGTGTCATTCTTAATATCACGTACGGGAAGATGACGTGACACATGGTTTACGCGCATAGATGTGAATTTCATTGTGAAATTATGTCGAATTGTAATTCACGCAGTCCTCGCTGGTCCCGTGATTATCCCGTGTCAACTCTATCGCAAATTCAATTCAAATGCTACCACTTGCTGATTCACACGACCATCCTATTATTATAAGGTGCCCGTTGCTTCGATTGTAAATTCGTTTTGTTGGTTCGTATCTGCATCTGTACAAACTGCTGAAACGAATTGATGGATTTTGAACGAGCAGGCGTTTGATTGCTTTCCTTGAAAACTTGTAATGAAGTGCTCAAATAATGTTAAACACTTGGGTGTGTATATATTTGTTGTTTTTAGCGAATTTTCAAAGAAAATGAAGCTGTTGCAATGGGTCCAAAATTTTCCGAACATGAAATTTTGAATCGTTTTTAAAGGCTAATCCGTTTCAGTGCATCCTGAATTCATCCGTAGATTTTAACAAAATTTCAACAGAGATTTTAACAAAACTTACGTGTAGGTATATTATGTCAGTTCAGTTAATTCTTTATTCAATAATTTAGTACATAATGAAGAATATTAAGTACAGAAATATGAGAAAACCAAGTTCTTGAATGGGCCCCTTAGGTCTTGACGACCCGTCCAGGGGCTGGTTGTCACTGAACATTACATTTATAGACAATATTCGACTTGAGTGAAGAAAATGTGTATATATGGGTATGTAGTATCTATGCCGTCCACATTCCAAGATATTAATTACCTAGTTACTATAAAATAGTCGCAATTACAGATCAAAACTATCCTATTCAGTGTATTTACCTTGTGTTTATTTATTTATGTGTCGCTCCAGACGATATCTGACCGTACGTGGTGAACATTTCCAAATTTTGCCAAAATCTTCGTAATGCCAAACAGACGGATGAGTTCGAATATGAGCAGTTTTCGAATATTCTAATGGGGTCAGTTTAAGTTTTTAGGGGTAAAAAAATTGGTATTAAGGGCTTAAATCGTCTAAAATCAATGTTAATTCACCTGGCATTGTGTGGGATGGTGATTCACGACAGAAAGAGGGACTATCTCGGCAATAAAAATATTTTTCTCAAAAAAAGAGTGGGTCAAGTTTGACTTTTTATGAGTGTCAAAAATCGGTAAAAATGCCTGAAATCACGAAAAGTTATAAAGTTTTACGAAATTACGAAACATTAACAGGGGTCTAGATCAACAGCGATATTGCACCCTACCCATTACTGACTCAATCAATTGATTATTTTCATTCCGCCTCTAATATCCCTACCAGACTATAAGATTGGACTAATAGATTCGATTTTCTCTGATTCATCGAGTTTCCTTTCAGACTTGTGTGCCTCTTGCTTTACCGCATTGTGTCCTTCGTCTAGCTCAGGACGAAGAAAAGAAGAACCTTCTCATTTCCAGGTTTTTCTTCTCCGGAGCCTTCTGGCTACAGAATTAATTAGAGTTTCTCGCTCGACTGCTAAGGGGAAGAAAAAAAAATCCAATGGAATATTCATATCTTCCTTTTTGTCCCTTTCTCCTCCTTCCTCCAATTTTATTCGGCGAAAAATACGAGCGGTCTGTGTTATCGGTAAAGTAATCGTCTCGTTATCCTCTCAACTAAGTAATTTTATTTTATTTATATGAGCATTTTACTGAACCAAAATCTCTCTTGGCAAAAACACCAATTATAACGACGCTCATGTCAAAAATACCTTGAAATAAACCTTGTGAAAATTTAAACACCGCTTTGAATGAGCCCAGATTCAACGCCCGAGGTGTGCTGTTTTGATTCATTTAAAATGGCTATTCTAAGATCTTGTAAAAGTAAGAAAATTGGAACTCAAATATGTAGGTAGTGTATTTTCAAGTCGTCAGTTGGATGATAATTATAACGGTTTCAATGGTATTTTATTACGATTTCCGAAATTAGTCAATTTTAGCGTGACGGTGAACAGGAAAGAAATTGCTCTCAGAGCTCACTCAGCTGATCACCAAATCAGGTCTCAGCTGTTCATGTGGCCCTCAGACTTCGGTGTGCTTGATTGAAGAAAAACGTCTGCCAAGTCATATGTAACATGGACGAATATAAAATAGTTCAGTGTATATAATAATTCGGTGAATGTTGTAATAATAATAATTGTATGTAATAATCCGTTCGGTGTATATAATAATAATTGTATGTAATAATTAGTTCGGTGTATATAATAAATTAAATTTTTTAAATTGTTTTAATTAAATTGTTATAGACCAGGAATGATCAAATGTGGTTTATTCGTCATGTAACGAGTAATGATGTAATGAACGAGTAATATTCTGAATTAATGAATATTAATGAATAATATTGAGTAATATTAATGAGTAAATTAATTAATACTATTGTTGATTACTATTATTATTAATGAATAATAATTATTAATATTAATGAATACTATTGAGAAATAATGACTAATATTAATGAATAATAATGTAATGAACGAGTAGTATTCTGCAAAAACTAAAATTGTTTCCTACAAATTTAGGACCACCCTGTGTAACTCATGTACCAAGTTGAATGTTCGCTGAAAACGCTACTAAAACGCTATTTCGTCGTATCACTCTGTTGATATTGTACCTACAATCTTAGCTGATTTCAGTGATTGAATTTCTGTTATTCGGAGTTTTTAATAACTTCCAACACACGAAACAGGGTGGATCCACCTATTGAGCTGAAACTTCTTCAATAAAAATAACAATTTTGAAGAGGAGGTGGGCAGCCAACAATCCCACAGTTCTGGAAGTCTGAGTTGAAGAGAGGCTTCTCGAAATATTCAACTTTTGAAGTTCTCGTTGTTTCTCCCCCTCCCTCCCCTCACCCCTTTACCAATTAAATTAACTCGAAACATATCTCGTTGTGCGGATTGTGAACTCGCGGTCTTGTTGAAATTCCACTTCTATCGCCTTTGTCCAGTTTTTGACGTGGAAGAAGAACCACTTTTATTCCTCCGCCTTTCTTCGTTTCTGTTATACTGCTTTTATGGTTTATATTACACACCAAAATTTATACTGAAAACTGATATGTAAGTGCCATATCAGAAACAAAATTTAAAAATGTATGCAGCATAATAGCGATATTATTAAACAACTGCCTAAACACATTGCCTTTTCTGCCTTACGAACATTTTCAGTGGTTTTGGCCACGAAAATTCATATTCACAAGGAGAGAAGACGTAGATAAATACAATAATAATTTATAAGTATTTGATGTTATACATTAAGAGCAGTAGGAGTATTGGCAGTTTCTGATCTCCAAAATGTAGAAAATTGTCCGGAGATGAAAAGTTGCTAATTAAAAAGCCTAGTTACAAAAAGATTTTCATCATAATACATATTATAACTTATTCTACTGACAGAGATGAACGACAGTAATGGCTTGGATAAACACGAGTGGTGACGCTTAAATTAGCGAAAGGATTTACAATGACAGACAGCGACAGGATATAAGCCTCTCTTAAATCTACAAAACGATTGGGTGATCCTAAGGTGCGGTGGTAGTTCCATGAACAAACGAGGAGCCAGATAGATTCACCTTCCTATTTGGTTACTTCTTGCTAAACAGTTTTTTAAATTTTTGGTGTTTTTCGCTCCACAGAACTTATTTTGACTCAATTGTAAAGAAAAAAAAATTTAAAAAAAGGTCTTCGAACTCATCCTTTCGTTTGTAGATTAGCCTGTTATCGAATTGAGCGGCAACTACTGTAATTAAATGTTGGCGGAATCTGGAACGCATATTTATTAAACTTATTAACGCATATTTATTAAATTTTAATTCTCTGGCCGGCTCCAATACTCGATTTAGGGTTTTCCTGGGGGGGGGGGGGGACCAGAGAAAACAGTGATGTTCGCAGAAGGGGCACCTATACAGACAAATAATAAACCGTTGTGTAATAATTTGCAGCGTTTTTAAAACACAATCTGAAATAACTCTCAACAAGAAATTTATAGAAATTATTGCGAAACTCGATGCTACACGTTATTCAACTAATTTTATAAGTTCGTTTTCACCTGTCAAGAAGATTGTGCATTTTTTACTATCACTTCCTGTCCTGTGATATAAGAGTGGCTTACCTAAGCCAAAATTGTGCTTATCAATAAACAGTCAAACAACAACAAAACGAACCTCCAAACGTTTTTGTTGCTCATTCAAAATTGTTTATTTTGCCACTAACACATTCCTGATTTGTGTTAATTGTAATGATTTTACTACAGTAGGCTACTTTGGGCATTTCTTGAAGGAAACTTCAAGTAGATACATTTGATATTTTTCAGACAAATTAATTTGTGGCTCTCGAAATAGTATTTTTTTTTTTTTTTTTAAATCTCGAATCACTGTTTCTCGCCACTTCTGATGATTTTATACACGTACGTTTTTGGCGGCTTTTAGTCGTCCGTACAGATTTTTAGCTCCGATTTTTGGACTCACCACAGTTGTGTAACAGTGTGGGCTGTTCTCGATACATTTTTTTCTTCCGGTGGAGACGGGATCGGTTTGGGGAAGCCTAATCGATATCCACTCTTAACCGGTGATAATCTCGCTGGTCTAGGAGGGGGACTCTCGAGGGTCCACCCCCACTGTTACACTGTCACAGTTGTTAGGCTTGTAGTGTAGTTGAGGTGTACCAAGTGTGATGTAATTTAATTTCTTCTCCTTTTTCGGGGCGATCCCTGAAGGTTTATCATTGAAACGTTAAACCAAAAGGTGGTGGAAGATACCGCCCACGCTAACCCAACCTCGGGAAATGACTCCGAGGACTTGGCGGGTGACAGATCACGGAGTCGGCGCTTCTCGGATGATTTACATTTTCTTCTACTTCTTCTTCTTCTTCTTCTTCTTCTTCTTTATCTTTCGCTTAACGTTTCTCCAACAAAAGCTTCTCCGCAAGACCTTTAACCGGCAGACACGCGAAACTCGAGGTCCGTCTTGTTGGTTTGAGTTATGCGGGCGTTAGGAGCAGATGGCGCCTGCACTCGACGTTGTTGTTCGAGCTAATTGAAGAAGTGAGCTGTAGGAGGGTCGTGAGACAAAAAACTACTTCGGCAATAACTTGGGAACGCCACCGCAGTCCAAACGTGTTGGCCCAAATAATATTGTAGGTCGTTAAACTATTTATTGTTACACAGCGGTAGGGTTAAAAACCCCGTAGTAATACTGTACTTCCTACATATTATATTATGCTATTACTAAGTGAAGTTTTTGAGTTTTCGCTTCCGGCTCAAAAAATAAAAAAATTAATTAGATAGGGATTACCGAAAAATCTGTCTTCTAATACTAAGCATAATTAGAAAGTGTTGTGATCGGCTGCTCCTCCACAACTCAATTTGTGTCTGAACATGCTGTAACCCAGAGTGGGGACCCCCCGACCCCCCTCTGGTCTTGTCAGGGGAATATAAAAGAGCCAGGGTGCCATCAATAAACAACCATTCTCTCGTAATCGATCGACTCGTCTATCCGACTCCCAATCACTACACTGGTGACATCCGACGTGTGAGCTCCACCGCCAGCGCCCGCCGTTTGATAGCGTCGCAGCCCCGCCTCCGCTTCAACGAGCCCCACCACGCGCGGCCCCCACCGACGCCACAGCGGCGCCCCACTCTGACGCCCGCCTCGACGGCTATCGCAGCGCCTCCCGCTACTTCGCCCCACCATCACCGATCCTTATATAAGGAAACGGACGCCGGCGCCGAGCACACTTCAAGCTGACACCTCACCGGACTGGCACCGAAGAGAAAACCGAAGATGACGGAGCAGAAACCGCAAAAAACGCCCGAAGCGAGCGCTCCTTCGATTCTCAAGCTCCAGCCGTTCGACCCCGCATTCCCGCACGTCTGGTTCGCCCAACTCGAGCTCATCCTCGCACACGAAGGCCTCACGACGCCACATGCGAAATTCGCCCGAGCCTTCCTCGCCCTCGAACCTCGACAAGCGGATCTATGCGCCGACATCAACCCCTCGCACACCAGTAGTTACCAGACGCTCAAAACTCGCCTTCTAGCGACACACGCACCTTCCGATGGTTCACGGCTCACCGCCCTCCTCCAGCCGACATCCGACGACGAACTACCGTCGATCCTCGCTCGCCGACTCACCCGAGCACTTCCGGCTGACACACCCGCACCGCTCGTCCGACAGCTCTTCCTCCGCGCCCTACCCGAGAGCATACGTCTACACATAGCGGCCCGTGACGAACCCGACATATTGAAACTCGCTGCGCTCGCCGATCGCCTCCTACCATTCGCCCCGCCTCCTCGGGTGGCTACCGTCTCCGAAGAGGTCGAAGTGATCAACGATAGACGACAACGGCGATCTCCGACGCAGCCGGCGACGAACACACGCCGAACAACGAACACGCTATGTTTCTACCACCGCACATGGGGCCCACGAGCACAGAAATGCCGCAGCCCCTGCACCTGGCGCCCGAAACCGACGGGAAACGACAACGCACGGCCCGACCAGCCGTAACGGCCGTGCGCAACCCACCAACATCTCGGCTCTTCATCCGCTGTAAAAAAACCTCGCTACACTTCCTCGTGGACACCGGCTCCGACGTCTCGATCGTCCCGAACACCCTGCTCAACCGAAAAACAACACGTCCAAGCGCTCTACGTGCCGCAAACGGCACCGAGATCAAGATGTACGGCACACACTCCGCATCGGTACACCTACCAGATCTCCCTCCGTACGAGTGGACCTTCACAGTCGCCGACGTATCAACCCCGATCCTCGGCTCCGACTTCTTGACGTACCACGGCCTACTCGTTGACCTACCCAACGCCCGACTCATCAACGCGGCCACGCAGCGGTACATCACCGGGACAGTAGACCTCGTACCTCCGAGCCAGTCCATCTGTACGACAACAGCGAACGAGCCCCGTTTTCAAGCCCTCCTCGACGCCTACAAACCTTCATCGACACCATGCGATGCTCCTGTCGAACATCACATCGTCACGAAGGGCCCCCCGTGTCACGCGAAACTTCGCCGATTATCCCCGGACCTATACGCGAAAGCGAAGGCCCATTTCGGCGAATTACTAGCGGCGGGGGTCATCGAACCTTCGGAGGCGCCGTGGTCCAGCCCGCTCCACATCGTTCCGAAACCCGACGGTGACATTCGCCCCGTCGGTGACTACAGAGCGCTGAACCGACTCACTGTGCCCGATCGCTACACCGTCCCACACCTACACGATTTTACAACGGCCCTGTACGGGACTACAGTGTACAGCACATTCGACCTCGCCCGTGCATTTTTTCACTGCAAAATCAGCGAACGCGACGTGCCAAAAACGACGATCTTAACACCCTTCGGCGCCTACCAATTCAAGCGAATGAATTTCGGCTTACGAAACGCAGCGCAAACGTGGCAACGCTACATGGACCACGTCCTACGCAACCTACCTTTCGTGTACTGTTACCTCGATGACATACTGGTCGCCTCGGCCACCCCGTCTGAACACTACACCCACGTACGCACGCTCCTCGAGACCCTCGCTAAATACGGCCTACAAATAAATACAGCCAAATGCCAGCTCGCACGGCCCTCAGTCAAATTTCTCGGCCACAACGTTTCAGCCGACGGGATAACACCCCTACCGGAACGCACGGACCTCATTAAGAAATTCCCGCGACCCACTACCGTGCACGAGCTTCGAACATTCCTCGGCCTCATTAACTTCTATCACCGAGCGATACCACGAGCCGCACCTACGCTCCGCCCCCTAGTGGAAATGATTCCACCCGACGCGAAGAAAAAGGACAAACGCACGCTCACGTGGACCACCGACGCAGCTGACGCATTCGACCGCGCAAAACGCTTACTCGAAACCTCCGTCACACTCGCCCATCCGGCCCCGACCCAACCTCTCGTCCTACACACGGACTCGTCGGATTTCGCCGTCGGCGCAGCGCTGCATTTCATCGACAATACGCACTTACGCCCGCTAGGTTTCTTCTCACGCACTCTCAACCCGGCTCAACGTAACTACAGCGCATTTGACCGCGAACTACTGGCTATTTACCTCGCCATCGTACACTTTCGCCAACAAATCGAAGGGCGCCCACTAACCGTATATACGGACCATAAGCCCCTCACAACCTCACTAGCGACACAATCGAATACGGCCCCACCAACACGGCTACGGCACCTTCGATTTATATCAGAATTCACAACTGACATCAGGTACGCCGAGGGCCCAACAAACATCGTCGCCGATTACCTCTCGCGACTCCCACCGACAGCCAACATGGCCCACGCAGTCACAGACTACGGCACCCCCTTCACGCTACAACAGTTAGCCGACGCACAAGCCGCCGATGACCACATCGCTACAATGAATCTCACACCGCACCGAATACAAGGCCACGAGATCATGTGCGAAACTACCGACGCCTCGCCTCGCCCCTACATCCCTACGCCGCTACGCCTCGCGGTTTTCAAACACATACACGGGATGACACATCCGGGGATAAAGGCCACCACAGCCCTCATCCGCGCTCGATATTATTGGCCCGTCATGACCTCGTCGATACGGTTGTTCACCCGCGCCTGCCCGAGTTGTAACCGAGCGAAAACAACTCGACACATCAGGGCTCCCCTCGGCGAATTTCCCGACGCCGCGCCACTCGAACACCTACATATCGACCTATTCGGCCCGCTACCGCCATCGGCTACTAAAAAATACATATTATCAATGATTGACCGCGCCACTGGCTGGTTTGAATGCGCACCCCTCTCGACCATTTCCGCCGACGCAGTGATTACGGCCCTACACAACCACTGGATCGCCCGCTACGGCTCCCCGGCACGCGTTACCACTGACCAGGGCACCCAGTTCACCTCAGCCGAATTCCATAAATACTGCACGTCCATAGGCTCGGAGGTACACCATACAAATACCTACCACCCTCAAGCCAACGGCCTCGTCGAACGACTACATAGGGTCCTCAAAGACGCAATTCTCGCAACAGCCACTTCCCGCACATGGGCCACCCAACTTAGCGGCCTCCTCCTCGGCCTACGAAACCGCCCGGGCCCCGACGGCTACTCACCGGCCCAACGCCTCTTCTCGGCCACGCCACGCCTCCCAGGGGATCTGTTCACTCAACCGCCACCATCAACTGTGCCCCTACGCACCAACGAATCGTACCGCCACTACACACAGTCATACGTGCCAGCAACTATGCGCACAGCGACCCATGTGTACGTGCGCGTAGACACGCCAAGGGGTAAACTCGAGCCACCTTACACCGGCCCCCATCAGGTGTTGACAAACGATGGAAAAACAATAACTTACCTCACGGACGATCGACGCACACCATCAGTCTCAATCGACCGATGTAAGCCGGCACCCCCACCCACGCACACAGTGAACACCCCCAACACGCCGACCAACGCACCCCACCCCACGGCAGCGACTATAAAGACGAGCGCCGCCCACGAACATCAACCACTACAACGCTATGTCGCCGAAGCAACCTACCGCCTCACAGCTCCTACGAGACCTCGCCGTCACGCCGTCTCCTCCGGCTCCGGCGAAAAGGAAGCCAACTCAGCCGCAACCACCGGGCAGGTATGGCCCGATCCCCATCCGTCAGGCGATGGCCATATCGAAAGCCGGCGCGATACCTATCCACGCGCGGCCCCGGGACAACAAGACGCAGCAGCGTCAACCACCCACGCGTCAGCTACCGCCGGGCATCTGCCCGTTGACTCCACGCCCGTCGACTACCACGCCAGGCACGCCGGTTATGACGGTGACCGCCCCGTCAACCACAACCGTCACCCTGCAACTCCCGCCGTACGCAGGGACGTGCTCGGACTGCTGCATCCACGGGGTACGCCGCCCCCAGCAACACACTGCCGCAGTCCAAGCCTCGCCCGACGTCACCACGAAATCAACGTACGCCCTCAGCCTCGCAAAGGCCCTCGTAGCGACTACAGAACGGGCCACGCAAACCCCAACCCTCGGCACGTCTACCTTCGCCACGCCTCCGGCACGGCCGACGTCGCCAAAGCCGGCACCGCCGCCAACGCCGCAACGCCCCCGACCACAGCGCCCGACCTACCGCACGAACCACATACGGCACCGGCGGGACATTTCGCGCCCGCACCGGCACCCACGCCACTAATCAACCGCAACCCATCGCCGCCCCACGACATCGACCACAGCAGCCACCCGGACAGCCCAAACGGAACCAACACACGCACCTCCCACGCCCGGCCACCGCCACAGCGACAACAACAAAATTTAATTGAAATTGAAAATTACTTAAATTCTGGGGGGAGCAGTGTTGTGATCGGCTGCTCCTCCACAACTCAATTTGTGTCTGAACATGCTGTAACCCAGAGTGGGGACCCCCCGACCCCCCTCTGGTCTTGTCAGGGGAATATAAAAGAGCCAGGGTGCCATCAATAAACAACCATTCTCTCGTAATCGATCGACTCGTCTATCCGACTCCCAATCACTACAGAAAGACTCTGCCATATTAATACTACATATTATATTATGCTATTACTATTAATATGGCAGAGTCTTAGAAGACAGATTTTTCGGTAATCCCTATCTAATTAATTTTTTTATTTTTTGAGCCGGAAGCGAAAACTCAAAAACTTCAACTCGCTTGATGATGGAAAAAACACAAAGTTGTTCAGTTTCAATTTTTGAGTTTTTGAGCTTTTTGAGTTCGTTGACGAGTTTGAATATTTAATACCTTATTTTCTGATCAAAAAGAACAGTTTTCGAAAAACGACATTAAAAAAAAAGGAATAATAAGTAAACTTCAAGAGAATACAGTAGTTACTTGATAGAAGTCGGAACTTTCTCTGTCACCGGTTTAGGATAACAATTCAAAAGGATATCTTTGATGAAATTGAATGTTATGAACATAACCTACCTGAGGAATACTTTGGAAGGTTAACCTTATGTGAAAGGTCACTATTTATGAAGGAGATGTGGTACCCTTAGAATTGTGACGTCACAACAGTGATCAGTAACATAGCGCCTAGGCACTTACGATATAAATCTTTGTGGCAATCGGACCATCAGTTGTATGTTTGGTAATCGCTGGATTTGACGTGGGTATTTTGAAACGCGCTCATTTCAAAAATGCCAGTGGACCTCGTGCTCGATTGAACACTTGATCTAATCATTAGGACCTTTTCGGACCAAACAAACTGTGTACAGAGTGTCCCAGTTCCAGTGAAACTGGGAAGCCATTCTACTCTTAATTTGGAACACAAAATGCTCGGTAGAAATTTTTCGAAAAGTTCTTCGTTTTAAAGATATCCGACAATTTGTGTTTTTCCAACTTTTCATTACTTTACTACACAAAAACGCTAATAAATTCGAAAATTTTGAGACTACAACAAATCCAATTACACCATTTGAAAGAACGTTAAATTTCCTGCAAGATCCTTCTGTTTTCAATTGTCAGAGTTGCTTAAAATGTTTGCCAATATCAGTTGGAACATTTGAAAATTACAAAATTTAAAATTGCGAAAAATATAGTGCGTTCTACTGAGGTTACAAAAAATAACTACAACTTGTAAAATTTCACAAAAACTTCTTCATCTAATAGGCTTTACAAGTATTGTACTGCTGCAGTTACAGTAGCGGCATAACAACTACCTTTCCACGAGACACATTAAATTAACTGGTGGAAGAGAAGCGTTGTGTTGTAGTTTGATAAGTTGATTAACAGAGTTTCATAATTATTTATTATTAAGAAATACTTGTGCAAGCGAAATCACGTTCTGGTTACACCTCCCTGCCCTCTCTGTATATCAATGTAAAGCCTATTAGATGAAGACGTTTTGTGCAATTTGACAAGTTGCAGGTATTTTTTTGTAACCTCAGTAGAACGTAAGCACTATCTTTTTCACAATTTTAAATTTTGAAATTTTCAAATGTTCCAGCTGATATTGGCCAACATTTTAAGTAACTCTGAGCATTGAAAACAGAAGATCTTGCAGGAAATTTAACGTTCTTTCAAATCGTGTGATTGGATTTGTTGTAGTCTCAATATTTTCGAATTTATTAGCGTTTTTATGTGGTAAGGTAATGAAAACTTGGAAAAACACAAATTGTCGGATATCTTTAAAACGAAGAACTTTTCGAAAAATTTCTACTGAGCATTTTGTGTTACAAATGAAGAGAAGAATCGATTCCCTGAGTTTCTCCTGAAGGAACTGGGACACCCAGTATACCCCCACCCCCCCCCCCCCCCATTTGAACCATCCAGGTCGTTCCCCTAATCTCCTTTCTAATAAAAATCAGTAGTCCTATTCTCTCAGTTCTGATAACAGATTCCAAATTGACCTGCCCAAGACACGATCTTTGCCTTTTATTCATAAATAATAGTCAAGTAATAGTAGTAGCATATTTTTATTGTTTAGAATATTAATTCCTTGCAAAAGTCAGGTAGATATAAACATAGAGTTAAAGCTAAAGCATAGCAAATAAATAAGCGATAATAATAATGAAACCAGTTGTATAAAATAATTATTATAATAATAAACTTGGTACAAGATAAGCTGTGTAATACAGGATAAGTCATTAAATTTGATCTTTCTGCTTTACGGAACAGAGGTTTCAGTTTGAGTTATCTACCATCTTGGTAAAAGACAGTCAACTACTGTTAGCAAGCTCAAGCTACACCACCTGCTATAATTGTACTATTCTAATGATCCCAGATTTCAAGCTGAATTACCCTAAACGTATAATTCACGCTTCTTTGTCTTCTTAATTAGCCGTCTGCTCACGGAGGTTGGCGTTCCAAACAGTCAGCTCTTATTTGTTGGTGGCAACTCTGAAAACCTCTTCTGATGAGCAGGAAAGTGAACATCAGGTCTTTCAGCCGCGAATTTTGCCCGGAGGTAAAATGGTTTTCGGGATTGGTTGGTTGTTCAGTGTGGAATTCACGCTGTTTAATTGGACATTTTAATTGGACCACCTCACATCTCAGTAGATATTTCACTGCACCGCAAAACAGTTTCCCCATCTATCCAATCATAAGCCACACCCTCGGTCCGATATTCACGATTCTGTTGATCTCAGAGTTCATTCTGGCTGTCCTTCTACATTCCGTTCAAATATAAAGATCTAGTAAAGTTGTACAGGTAGGTAGATTAGCCAGTTCTGGTTTATTATTGTGTGAATAATACACCTGTGTATTCGCTCAGCAAAAAAATGTTTTAAAATGTTTTCTTTTACGTTTCAAGGTGCGTAGATTCCAAAAATGTAATGTCCGTACGCCGTATCATCCGTATCTACTTTGATTTCGGCCTAAAAAAAAATTCATTTCATCCCGATTGGAGTATACCCACGTGTGTTATGGTTGTAAAATGGGTTTTGGTATTTTCGTAACATGAGCTTGTAAGGTTTCGTTTTCCATGTTTTTTGGGACGAGGAGACCGAATATGAAGTCGATTTTGATCAAAGAGTGGAAAATTGAGGTTCTAACGAAGTTAGTTCCAGCCTTAAATTTACGTCAAATTTTGTCTAAAACCGTCGTTCTTCCGCACACAGTTTGGGAACACATTTGGGACATAGTTGTGCTTCGAAGCTCAGCAGCCTGATCGCAACACACCCAGGGGTGTTACGGGTGAACAACCAGTGTGAAAATAGGGTTTTTTGGTGTTTTAGTAAAATGAGCTTTTGAGGTATCTTTTTCCATGTTTTTTAGGGCGAGAAGAACTAATATGAATTCGATTTTGACCAAAGAGTGAAGAATTGAGGTTGTAACGAAGGTTCAGCCCCCAAAATTCATTGTTTATGAGTCAAAAACCTGGGAAATTATCTGAAATCATCATCAATTCGTATAATAACACTAGAAGTGTCAACAGGTGAATAAATAATTAAATGGCACTATCAATTATATATTACAAATTGTGACAAATTAAATATCAAAGATAATTTGTCACAAATAGAAGCCTAATTCGTGTTTTTTTGGAGGGGCCAAAATTTGTGGAAACCATCAAAAATAGCTATTTCAATTATTTCATATGAAAGAAACAATAAATGAACAGCCAACATTTCTGTACGTATGTCCAATAGAATAATAGACACACGTGACAAGGACTTTGCAGCGTTTAAAAAAAAAAGCATGTTGAGGGCACATACAGACGGACAGTGAACTAAGGGTAATGATCGTTTTCTTAAAGCATGAAACTCCACACAAAATTAAGTGATCCTAATACGATCCCTTCACTTGTAATACTGATTGCCACACATCCTAATACCTGCAGACAGAAACAACAGGGCCTCTGCTCAAAAACTTGTTGGTGCTCAGGCGAATCGCATTATCCTTAATGTTATGCAAATACCAGCGAATGAATTCAATATCAAAACTCTCCGTTGAGTTGATCTCCCGTCCAGGGCACCGCTGTACATAATAATTGCGCAGGGGTTTGACATTTGGCTCACGTAGAAGCTGAAGACTTCCAAAACATCGTTTCAGCCCTTGTAATAAACAGCTACACCACTCCGCCACTTCCCGCCTCCCTCTTAACAGCGTTCAGAGGGAAATGAGGCCATTCGAGAGCGCTAGACAATACGCTCAATTATCACATTTAGCGAGTGGTTTTGTTTTGACCGCAGAGCAGTCACCTTTATCCCATTTGGTATTCGCTAGTGGTGTTTTTGAACTACATTTCGGTTCTTTGAAAACCGAGGTAAACGACCCAGACGCTGTTTCAGACAACAAAATCAACGAACCGAACTCGCGATGAAGTCGTGGAAACCCATATCAAAGAAAAAGAAAAACGGGGGTTATTGAAATATTGTCCATTTCCACTAATACACGAAAAAAAAACCCAAAAAGTATACTGTTAAAAAAACGCTGCAATCTTGTCACATGGGTTTATTATTGTATTGGACATACCTACAGAAATGTTGGCTGTTCATTTATTTTTTCGTCCATGTGCAATAATTGAAATACCTATTGGTTTATTATTCTGTGAATAATACACCTATGTATTCGCTCAGCAAAAAATTTTTATAACACCCCCTCAAACTTTTTTCTTTTACGTTTCAAGGTGCATAGATTCCAAAAATGCAATGTCCGTCCGCCGTACGCCGTCCGCCGTATCACGTGTACAGGCTTCATTTTTGGTCTAAAAAAGTCGTTCTTTCGCACACATGCTCCATTTGGGCCCTAGTTGTGTCCCGAAACTTTTCAGCCCGATCGGAATATACCCACGGGTGTTATGAGTGAAAATGTGTGTAAAAATAGGTACTTTTTGCATTTTAGCAACATGTTGGTAAGATGAGCTTCTGAGATATCTTTTTCCATGTTTTTCGGGACGAGAAGACCGAATATGAAGTCGATTTTGACCAAAGAGTGGAAAATTCAGTTCTACCAAATGTTCAGCTCCCAAAATTGATTTTTTATGAGTCAAAAACCTGGAAAATCGTCTGAAATCACCATCAGTTTAGATAATAGCACTGGAAAAAGTGTCAACACGTGGATCAAGAGGATTAAATGGCAATACCAATGATCAAAGATAGTTTAAAAAAAAAATAAAAAAATAAAATAACACGAGCGTAGGTGCCTAATTTGTGTTTTAGGGGCCAAAATTAATGGAAACCAACAGAAATAGCTATTTCGATTATTACGCATGAAAGAAACAATAAATGAAAAGCCAACATTTCTGTAGGTATGTCCAGTAGAATAATAAACCCATGTGACAAGGACTTTGCAGCGTTTTTTTTTATGGTTTCCACCAATTTTGGACCAACAAAAACACGAATGACGCTCCTCTTTTTGAAAAATTATCTTTGATCATTGATAGTGCCATTTAATTGTCTTGATTCACCTGTTGATACTACTTCTAGTGTTATTGTACAAATTGATGGTGATTTCAGATCATTTCCCAGGTTTTTGGCTCATAAAAAATGAATTTTGGGAGCTTAACCTTCGTTACAACCTCAATTCTTCACTCTTGTTAAAACAAACTTCATATTCGGGCTTCTCCTGAAAAACTTGGAAAACGAAACCTCACAAGCTCATGTTCACTAAAACCTCAAAAAAAAAAAAACACGCTCGAAAACCCTTATTTTTCCACCCATTTTCCCCCATATCACCGCTGGTGTATTCCGATCAGGCTGCGGAGCTTCGGAGCACAACTACAACTCAAATGTGTTCCCAAATGTGTTCCCAAACTATGTGCGGAAGAACGACGGTTTTAGACCAAAATTTGTCGTAAATTTAAGGCTGAAACTTCGTTAGAACCTCAATTTTCCACTCTTTGAGCAAAATCTACTTCATATTTGGTCTTCTCGTCCCAAAAAACATGGAAAACGATACCTCAAAAGCTCATATTACTAAAACACAAAAAGTAGGTACCTACCTATTTTTATACACATTTTCATTCATAACACCCCTGGGTATATTCCGATCGGGCTGCAAAGTTTCGGGACACAACTAGGGCCCAAATGGAGCATGTATGGGAAAGAACGAATTTTTTAGACCGAGATTAACGTACAGTACATATGGATGATACGGCGGACGGACATTACAATTTTGATATTTACGCACCTTTAAAGTTAAAAGAAAAACGCTGCAAAATCCTTGTCACATGGGTTCTATTGGACATACCTACAGAAATGTTGGCTGTTCATTTATTGTTACTTTCATGTGAAATAATTGAAATAGCTATTTCTCGCGCTTTTTTTTCTTCAAATTTGATCATCGTTAGTGCCATTTAATCGTCTTGATTCATGTGTTGACACTTTTTCTAGTGTTATTATACAAATTGATGGTGATTTCAGACGATTGCCCTTTTTTTTACTCATAAAAAAATCAATTTTGGCAGCTGAAGCTTTTGTAGAACCTCAATTTTCCACTCTTTGGTCAAAATCGACTTCATATTCGGTCTCCTCGTCCCAAAAAACGTGGAAAACGATACCTCAAAAGCTCCTGTTACTAAAACACAAAAAAATACCTATTTTTGTACCTGCCCCCTTTTCACTCTTAACACCCTTGGGTATACTCCGATCGGGCTGCAAAGTTTCGGGACACAACTAGGGCCCAAATGGAGCCTGTGTGCGAAAGAACGAATTTTTTAGACCGAAATTAAAGTAGATATGCGTGATAAGGCGTACTTACATTGCAATTTTGAAATTCGCTCACTTTTAAAGGTAAAAGAAAAAAGTTTTAGGGAGTTTTATACAATTTTTTTGGTGAGGGAATTCATAGGTTTATTATTCACATAATAAATAATAAACCAAAAGCAAAAGGTAATCTGAGCTCAAAAATTCCCAACATGTTCCTGTGAATGAATATTTTTAGAAGGGCTGGAGGATGTTTTGGTTACCAACAGGGTTTGATGCTTCTAAGGTGGAGAGTAACCCATGCAGGTAGAAGATCAGCCTTCTGTTTGCCCGTTTGCCTTTTTGAGTCCCTGGACTACCCAGAAATGGACTTGTGGACCCTCCGACCTGTGATTTCTGGAACGGGGGAACAGGTTTGTTCAGAAAGAAGCGAACCCCTCGGAAAGGTGACAACAGTACTGGTGACGTCACTAATAATCCCCCAATCAGAAGCTCTGCGCGTGGGGTGATCTGGGGGCTGCGCGTGGAGCAGGTTGTGCTTGGCTGTCTGTGATTGGTGTTGGCCTGTCACCTGACCTGACAGACCCCCCCCCCCCTCCATCCCTTACCACTCTTTTTGTTTGCGGTAGTATTTCCTGTGAAATCCCCTCTCTGTTACTTTTCCTCCACCGGAACCTGCAGAATATCCATTTCCCTCAGTTCTCAGTCAGTTAACTAAATCCGGAGTGCGAGGTGCAGCTGAAACCGGTGCAGCAGATCACATCAGGAATGGCCCTGCAGATTTCCTCCTCCTTGGTATGTTTCCAACTGTATTTTAAAAAATATTTCCCTTAGTTATTTCAAAATTGTTCACACATATCCCGTACTCAAACTACAATCATTTCCAGACACTGGATCCAAAATCCAATTCCTATGCAGGGTTGGTAAAAAATCAAATTAATAGTTCCTGGTCGTGCAGCGTGGCTATTGAGGGCGAATTTTCAAAGACGTATTCGTGCTGCTATTTTGTAGAAACACGCAGCATGGCTGTTAAGGGCGAATTTTCAAGCACGAAGCACACAAGTGTCACGAAGACGTACTCGTGCTGCTATTGTGTAGAAACACGCACCATGGCTGTTAAGGGCGAATTTTCAAAGACGTATTTGTGCTGCTATTGTGTAGAAACACGCAGCATGGCTATTAAGGGCGAATTTTCAAAGACGTATTCGTGCTGCTATTGTGTAGAAACACGCAGCATGGCTATTAAGGGCGAATTTTCAAAGACGTACTCGTGCTGCTATTGTGTAGAAACACGCAGCATGGCTATTAAGGGCGAATTTTCAAAGACGTATTTGTGCTGCTATTGTGTAGAAACACGCAGCATGGCTATTAAGGGCGAATTTTCAAAGACGTATTCGTGCTGCTATTGTGTAGAAACACGCAGCATGGCTGTTAAGGGCGAATTTTCAAGCACGAAGCACACAAGTGTCACGAAGACGTACTCGTGCTGCTATTGTGTAGAAACACGCAGCATGGCTATTAAGGGCGAATTTTCAAAGACGTATTTGTGCTGCTATTGTGTAGAAACACGCAGCATGGCTGTTAAGGGCGAATTTTCAAGCACGAAGCACACAAGTGTCACGAAGACGTACTCGTGCTGCTATTGTGTAGAAACACGCAGCATGGCTATTAAGGGCGAATTTTCAAAGACGTATTGTGTAGAAACACGCAGCATGGCTGTTAAGGGCGAATTTTCAAGCACGAAGCACACAAGTGTCACGAAGACGTACTCTTGCTGCTATTGTGTAGAAACACGCAGCATGGCAATTAAGGGCGAATTTTCAAAGACGTATTTGTGCTGCTATTGTGTAGAAACACGCAGCATGGCTATTAAGGGCGAATTTTCAAAGACGTATTCGTGCTGCTATTGTGTAGAAACACGCAGCATGGCTGTTAAGGGCGAATTTTCAAGCACGAAGCACACAAGTGTCACGAAGACGTACTCGTGCTGCTATTGTGTAGAAACACGCAGCATGGCTATTAAGGGCGAATTTTCAAAGACGTATTTGTGCTGCTATTGTGTAGAACCACGCAGCATGGCTATTAAGGGCGAATTTTCAAAGACGTATTTGTGCTGATATTGTGTAGAAACACGCAGCATGGCTATTAAGGGCGAATTTTCAAAGACGTATTCGTGCTGCTATTGTGTAGAAACACGCAGCGTGGCTGTTAAGGGCGAATTTTCAAGCACGAAGCACACAAGTGTCACGAAGACGTACTCGTGCTGCTATTGTGTAGAAACACGCAGCATGGCTATTAAGGGCGAATTTTCAAAGACGTATTTGTGCTGCTATTGTGTAGAAACACGCAGCATGGCTGTTAAGGGCGAATTTTCAAGCACGAAGCACACAAGTGTCACGAAGACGTACTCGTGCTGCTATTGTGTAGAAACACGCAGCATGGCTATTAAGGGCGAATTTTCAAAGACGTATTTGTGCTGCTATTGTGTAGAAACACGCAGCATGGCTGTTAAGGGCGAATTTTCAAGCACGAAGCACACAAGTGTCACGAAGACGTACTCGTGCTGCTATTGTGTAGAAACACGCAGCATGGCTATTAAGGGCGAATTTTCAAAGACGTATTTGTGCTGCTATTGTGTAGAACCACGCAGCATGGCTATTAAGGGCGAATTTTCAAAGACGTATTTGTGCTGCTATTGTGTAGAACCACGCAGCATGGCTATTAAGGGCGAATTTTCAAAGACGTATTTGTGCTGCTATTGTGTAGAAACACGCAGCATGGCTGTTAAGGGCGAATTTTCAAGCACGAAGCACACAAGTGTCACGAAGACGTACTCGTGCTGCTATTGTGTAGAAACACGCAGCATGGCTATTAAGGGCGAATTTTCAAAGACGTATTTGTGCTGCTATTGTGTAGAACCACGCAGCATGGCTATTAAGGGCGAATTTTCAAAGACGTATTTGTGCTGCTATTGTGTAGAACCACGCAGCATGGCTATTAAGGGCGAATTTTCAAAGACGTATTTGTGCTGATATTGTGTAGAAACACGCAGCATGGCTATTAAGGGCGAATTTTCAAAGACGTATTCGTGCTGCTATTGTGTAGAAACACGCAGCATGTCTGTTAAGGGCGAATTTTCAAGCACGAAGCACACAAGTGTCACGAAGACGTACTCGTGCTGCTATTGTGTAGAAACACGCAGCATGGCTATTAAGGGCGAATTTTCAAAGACGTATTTGTGCTGCTATTGTGTAGAAACACGCAGCATGGCTGTTAAGGGCGAATTTTCAAGCACGAAGCACACAAGTGTCACGAAGACGTACTCGTGCTGCTATTGTGTAGAAACACGCAGCATGGCTATTAAGGGCGAATTTTCAAAGACGTATTTGTGCTGCTATTGTGTAGAAACACGCAGCATGGCTATTAAGGGCGAATTTTCAAAGACGTATTTGTGCTGCTATTGTGTAGAACCACGCAGCATGGCTATTAAGGGCGAATTTTCAAAGACGTATTTGTGCTGATATTGTGTAGAAACACGCAGCATGGCTATTAAGGGCGAATTTTCAAAGACGTATTCGTGCTGCTATTGTGTAGAAACACGCAGCATGGCTGTTAAGGGCGAATTTTCAAGCACGAAGCACACAAGTGTCACGAAGACGTACTCGTGCTGCTATTGTGTAGAAACACGCAGCATGGCTATTAAGGGCGAATTTTCAAAGACGTATTTGTGCTGCTATTGTGTAGAAACACGCAGCATGGCTGTTAAGGGCGAATTTTCAAGCACGAAGCACACAAGTGTCACGAAGACGTACTCGTGCTGCTATTGTGTAGAAACACGCAGCATGGCTATTAAGGGCGAATTTTCAAAGACGTATTTGTGCTGCTATTGTGTAGAAACACGCAGCATGGCTGTTAAGGGCGAATTTTCAAGCACGAAGCACACAAGTGTCACGAAGACGTACTCGTGCTGCTATTGTGTAGAAACACGCAGCATGGCTATTAAGGGCGAATTTTCAAAGACGTATTTGTGCTGCTATTGTGTAGAAACACGGAGCATGGCTATTAAGGGCGAATTTTCAAAGACGTATTTGTGCTGCTATTGTGTAGAACCACGCAGCATGGCTATTAAGGGCGAATTTTCAAAGACGTATTTGTGCTGATATTGTGTAGAAACACGCAGCATGGCTATTAAGGGCGAATTTTCAAAGACGTGTTCGTGCTGCTATTGTGTAGAAACACGCAGCATGGCTGTTAAGGGCGAATTTTCAAGCACGAAGCACACAAGTGTCACGAAGACGTACTCGTGCTGCTATTGTGTAGAAACACGCAGCATGGCTATTAAGGGCGAATTTTCAAAGACGTATTTGTGCTGCTATTGTGTAGAAACACGCAGCATGGCTATTAAGGGCGAATTTTCAAAGACGTATTCGTGCTGCTATTGTGTAGAAACACGCAGCATGGCTGTTAAGGGCGAATTTTCAAGCACGAAGCACACAAGTGTCACGAAGACGTACTCGTGCTGCTATTGTGTAGAAACACGCAGCATGGCTATTAAGGGCGAATTTTCAAAGACGTATTTGTGCTGCTATTGTGTAGAAACACGCAGCATGGCTGTTAAGGGCGAATTTTCAAGCACGAAGCACACAAGTGTCACGAAGACGTACTCGTGCTGCTATTGTGTAGAAACACGCAGCATGGCTATTAAGGGCGAATTTTCAAAGACGTATTGTGTAGAAACACGCAGCATGGCTGTTAAGGGCGAATTTTCAAGCACGAAGCACACAAGTGTCACGAAGACGTACTCTTGCTGCTATTGTGTAGAAACACGCAGCATGGCAATTAAGGGCGAATTTTCAAAGACGTATTTGTGCTGCTATTGTGTAGAAACACGCAGCATGGCTATTAAGGGCGAATTTTCAAAGACGTATTCGTGCTGCTATTGTGTAGAAACACGCAGCATGGCTGTTAAGGGCGAATTTTCAAGCACGAAGCACACAAGTGTCACGAAGACGTACTCGTGCTGCTATTGTGTAGAAACACGCAGCATGGCTATTAAGGGCGAATTTTCAAAGACGTATTTGTGCTGCTATTGTGTAGAACCACGCAGCATGGCTATTAAGGGCGAATTTTCAAAGACGTATTTGTGCTGATATTGTGTAGAAACACGCAGCATGGCTATTAAGGGCGAATTTTCAAAGACGTATTCGTGCTGCTATTGTGTAGAAACACGCAGCGTGGCTGTTAAGGGCGAATTTTCAAGCACGAAGCACACAAGTGTCACGAAGACGTACTCGTGCTGCTATTGTGTAGAAACACGCAGCATGGCTATTAAGGGCGAATTTTCAAAGACGTATTTGTGCTGCTATTGTGTAGAAACACGCAGCATGGCTGTTAAGGGCGAATTTTCAAGCACGAAGCACACAAGTGTCACGAAGACGTACTCGTGCTGCTATTGTGTAGAAACACGCAGCATGGCTATTAAGGGCGAATTTTCAAAGACGTATTTGTGCTGCTATTGTGTAGAAACACGCAGCATGGCTGTTAAGGGCGAATTTTCAAGCACGAAGCACACAAGTGTCACGAAGACGTACTCGTGCTGCTATTGTGTAGAAACACGCAGCATGGCTATTAAGGGCGAATTTTCAAAGACGTATTTGTGCTGCTATTGTGTAGAACCACGCAGCATGGCTATTAAGGGCGAATTTTCAAAGACGTATTTGTGCTGCTATTGTGTAGAACCACGCAGCATGGCTATTAAGGGCGAATTTTCAAAGACGTATTTGTGCTGCTATTGTGTAGAAACACGCAGCATGGCTGTTAAGGGCGAATTTTCAAGCACGAAGCACACAAGTGTCACGAAGACGTACTCGTGCTGCTATTGTGTAGAAACACGCAGCATGGCTATTAAGGGCGAATTTTCAAAGACGTATTTGTGCTGCTATTGTGTAGAACCACGCAGCATGGCTATTAAGGGCGAATTTTCAAAGACGTATTTGTGCTGCTATTGTGTAGAACCACGCAGCATGGCTATTAAGGGCGAATTTTCAAAGACGTATTTGTGCTGATATTGTGTAGAAACACGCAGCATGGCTATTAAGGGCGAATTTTCAAAGACGTATTCGTGCTGCTATTGTGTAGAAACACGCAGCATGTCTGTTAAGGGCGAATTTTCAAGCACGAAGCACACAAGTGTCACGAAGACGTACTCGTGCTGCTATTGTGTAGAAACACGCAGCATGGCTATTAAGGGCGAATTTTCAAAGACGTATTTGTGCTGCTATTGTGTAGAAACACGCAGCATGGCTGTTAAGGGCGAATTTTCAAGCACGAAGCACACAAGTGTCACGAAGACGTACTCGTGCTGCTATTGTGTAGAAACACGCAGCATGGCTATTAAGGGCGAATTTTCAAAGACGTATTTGTGCTGCTATTGTGTAGAAACACGCAGCATGGCTATTAAGGGCGAATTTTCAAAGACGTATTTGTGCTGCTATTGTGTAGAACCACGCAGCATGGCTATTAAGGGCGAATTTTCAAAGACGTATTTGTGCTGATATTGTGTAGAAACACGCAGCATGGCTATTAAGGGCGAATTTTCAAAGACGTATTCGTGCTGCTATTGTGTAGAAACACGCAGCATGGCTGTTAAGGGCGAATTTTCAAGCACGAAGCACACAAGTGTCACGAAGACGTACTCGTGCTGCTATTGTGTAGAAACACGCAGCATGGCTATTAAGGGCGAATTTTCAAAGACGTATTTGTGCTGCTATTGTGTAGAAACACGCAGCATGGCTGTTAAGGGCGAATTTTCAAGCACGAAGCACACAAGTGTCACGAAGACGTACTCGTGCTGCTATTGTGTAGAAACACGCAGCATGGCTATTAAGGGCGAATTTTCAAAGACGTATTTGTGCTGCTATTGTGTAGAAACACGCAGCATGGCTGTTAAGGGCGAATTTTCAAGCACGAAGCACACAAGTGTCACGAAGACGTACTCGTGCTGCTATTGTGTAGAAACACGCAGCATGGCTATTAAGGGCGAATTTTCAAAGACGTATTTGTGCTGCTATTGTGTAGAAACACGGAGCATGGCTATTAAGGGCGAATTTTCAAAGACGTATTTGTGCTGCTATTGTGTAGAACCACGCAGCATGGCTATTAAGGGCGAATTTTCAAAGACGTATTTGTGCTGATATTGTGTAGAAACACGCAGCATGGCTATTAAGGGCGAATTTTCAAAGACGTGTTCGTGCTGCTATTGTGTAGAAACACGCAGCATGGCTGTTAAGGGCGAATTTTCAAGCACGAAGCACACAAGTGTCACGAAGACGTACTCGTGCTGCTATTGTGTAGAAACACGCAGCATGGCTATTAAGGGCGAATTTTCAAAGACGTATTTGTGCTGCTATTGTGTAGAAACACGCAGCATGGCTGTTAAGGGCGAATTTTCAAGCACGAAGCACACAAGTGTCACGAAGACGTACTCTTGCTGCTATTGTGTAGAAACACGCAGCATGGCTATTAAGGGCGAATTTTCAAAGACGTATTGTGCTGCTATTGTGTAGAAACACGCAGCATGGCTGTTAAGGGCGAATTTTCAAGCACGAAGCACACAAGTGTCACGAAGACGTATTCGTGCTACTATTGTTTAGTCCTGCAGTATGGCTGTTAAGGGCGAATTTTCAAAGTCGCATTGGTGCTACTGTTGTGTAAAAACGCTGCAAATCCCTACACAGCGGTTTATTGTTTTGCACAGAACAGCCTTCTTTTAAGATCACAGCTGTCTGGATATAGGTAACCCAGAAGGGAATTGATGTACTATTCTATACATATTATGTAGATCGCAGACCCTTAGTACCTTGTACTTACCTACCTAAATCACGTGTTGAATGTTGCTAAAATAATTCTGTCGATGACAAACCGTAGCTAAAATGGAAAAAAAAAGAATGAAGTTCTGAATGGAAATTGTTGATGTGGAATGAAAAAGTATTCAGTCCCGGTAGGGTTTCGATCTCCTGAACTTTGGCGAGTCAGTGCATCAGGCAGACCACTGGCTGCAGATCCCAGCTCGCCGAGAGGCCACTGTTGTGCGCTCCCAACACAGCTTGATGACTGCATTCACCCTGCTATTATGAACGGCAAATTGTATAGCAAATTTTATGGCAACATCCTAGAATGCTCCGGATGGTCTCAAAAGTTCCAAAAAAATCATGCTATTGAACAATGCGAAAAAACGCACTAGGTATACAGTAGAGATACTCTGGACATTCCAATCCCTATTTTTCACCCCTTAGAGTTGAGTGACAGTAACGCCGAGCTTCGAGGACCAACTAGAGCCCAAACGGGACCCATGTACATGTACCAAATTTCGTTAATTTTGGTCCAAGGGATCTAAGGGAAAAGCCGCGTACGGTTGACGGACGGATTTTTGTTGTTCGATATTCCTATTCTACGTCCCTTGAAACGTAAACCATCAAATTTTGAGGGGGGTTAAAAAAAATGTTCACGGTCGATTCCAAGGGTTCATTATTGAAAATTAAACCAAAATGATGAGCGATAAACCTGACTTTAAATACCGAAAATCTGAAATAATATTGGGAATTAACAAGTAGGTATGTTAGGTTGTTCAGCCAATTAACAGTAACAGGTAGGTAATAATAATCATAATAATAACAACAATAATAATTTATTGACACACGACCGAGTCCCACCTCGCATGTCAATATCGGAGGTATTTTGTGTTTCGACCGGTATATTTTTAAGATGGGTAGGTATTCTAAATTGATCATCATTTTTATGACCGGTACATCCAATCAATAATTACAATTAATATACTATTACTTTGTTAATAGGTATAGTTAATAGGAGAATTAATAGCAGTCGTTCTCGACAAATACCGTTTACCTCTGTTTCATAATTTACTCCACACCTAGGTCCACCTGTAGGTACCTAGTTATTAGGTGTTGTTATTGTTACCAGCATTTCAATCGAATTATTGTGGTCGTATTGTTTTATGATCAGCTTTCTCTTGAATCGAACATTGGAGGAAGGATTAGCAAATTTAATAGTCCCCGGCTTTCAGTATCAGAATGAATGAATGGTTTATTCTCAGTCAAGTGCATTGTAGAAAACATGCTCATAATTATCAGGGAGACTCCCCGCAGTGGCTAGGGCAGACGGCGGGCAAAATTATTTTTATTATTTTGGCGCATTTTGACTTTAATTATCAATTTATTACATGCGATGTATAACAAATAGTACTTGAAATGGTGGTTGGCGGTAGGAAACAGAAATTACAGGTTATTATTTACGTGACTGTTAAGTTGAAAGCATGGAAGTTACTTTATTACCTTGGAACCAGGATCTGGCAATGCTAGTAGTGGTATTTTTGTGTTTTTTAAAAATTGATTCGAATATAAAATTTGGTGAAGGAATTGCATAATTTACTGCCAATGTAGGTGTATGTAATTCTGTTCTATCCGAAATAATGGTCGAAATGGGCTGAAATTTGGAGGGTATGTGCGGGTTGGGTCACAGATGGTCATTGAAAAGTACCGTAACTTTCGTATGCGCATGCGCAAATAGGTACTTAAACGCCCATAACTACCCTAAATATCGTTGAAATGAGTTCAACTTCCAAGTTCGGACTTGGTTGATCAGGAATAATACTTTGATCGTTCATTGGAATCGTAATGTAAATTTCGTCGGCGCATGCGCGAACATGAAATGTTGACAATTTCCTTGTAGCGCTTCTAACTATGCGAAAGATAGTCGCAGAGCTGAAATTTTGAGGGTACACGCGGGTTGGATCGCAGATGCAAATCATGGAAATCGTTTTTCTGCGCATGCACAAACGTGAAATACTTGAAGCGCCCATAATTACCTGAAGTATCGTTGAAATGAGTTCAAATTTGGATGGTCGATCAGGAATAATACTGTGATAGTTTTATTGGAATCGTAATATAATTTTCGTCTGCGCATGCGCTAACATGAAGTGTTGACAGTTGCCTTGTAACGCTTCTAACTACGCGAAAAATAGTCGTAGGGAGCTGAAATTTTGAGGGTACACGCTGGTTGGATCGCAGATGGTCCCGTATCATAACGAACCTATCCAACTATTCTATACGTTCATGTGATTCAAGTGAGGAAGCTGTACTGCCTACTCGAATTGGCAGACGCTTTTCTCTTCTCATACGCTCACGAAAAACCGCATAACATAACACTGCCACCTACGCTACTTTCTTCACTTTAAATATGCGGGACTATTGTGTATTTTCATAAGGAAAAGGCAGAGGGTAGACACAGTAGCGTTGTTCAAGAGCGGGACGGTGGTGCGCAACGTGAAAATTTATTCATCCATTCCGCTTGGAGGTGGCAGGCCTGAGGGATGAGCCTAAAACTGCGTTGGTGAGGATGAAACGTGTAGTTTTAAAAGGAAATCGTACAAGCTACCGCTGAATGTTGTTTTCCCCTTCACGGTTGTCCATTTTGCTTCCTCACTACCGGAGGTAGGGAACCTTGGATTCTTGATTGAGTAAAAAAATGCATGTTCTCCAAAATGAAAATTTCCTCTACCATTTTGCGCTTCGGACATCAGGCAACAGTTTTGGTTCCGTGTCTGTCTGTGGTAATTCCATGTAACGCCCATAACTACCCGAAATAATTGTTGAAGTAGGCTGAAATTTGGAGGATAGGTGCAGGTTGGGTCACAGATGATCCCATACAAAAATCATTGAAAAAGTGCTGCAACTTTCGTCTGAGCGTGCGCAGACGTGAAACAATTGGAACACCCATAACTACCCCAAATATAGTTGAAATGAGTTCAAACTTGGATGGTCGATCAGGAATAATACTTTGATTGTTCCAAATGAATTGCATTGGAATCTTAATGTAACTTTCGTCTGCGCATGCGCGAACATGAAATGTTGACCATTTCCTTGTGACGCTTCTAACAACGCGAAATACAGTCTTACAGAGCTGAAATTTTGAGTGTACACGCGGGTTTGATCGCAGATGGTCCCGTTTCAAAATCATGGTAATCGTTTTGTCTGCGCATGCGGAAACGTGATACTTGAAACGCCCATAACTACCTTAAATATCGTTGAAATGAGTTCAGATTTGGAGGGTCGATCAGGAATAATACTTCGATATTCCCATATGAATTTCATTGGAATCGTAATGTAACTTTCATCTGCGCATGCGCGAACATGAAATGTTTGCCTTTTTTTGTAACGCTTCTAACAACGCCAAAAATAGTCGTACAGAGCTGGAATGTCGACGGTACACGCGGGTTGGATCGCAGATTGTCCGGTTTCAAAATCATGGAAATCGTTTTGTCTGCGCATACGCAAACGTGAAATACTTGAAACGCCCGTAACTGCCTCAAGTATTGTTGAAATGAGTTGAGATTTGGATGGTCGATCAGGAATACTAGGTTGATAGTTCCTTATAAATTTCATTGGAATCGTACAGTTGTAACTTCGTCTGCGCATGCGCGAATATGAAGTATTGACAGTTGCCTTGTAACGCTTCTAACTAAGCGATAAATAGTCGTAGGGAGCTGAAATTTTGAGGGTACACGCGGGTTGGATCGCAGAGATGGTCCCGTATCATAACGAACCTACCCAACCCGTCTATACGTTCATGTGATTCAAGTGAGGAAGCTAAACTGCCTACTCGAATTGGCAGACGTTTTGTCTTTCGCATAACCGTTTCGCCCGTTGCCGTGCGCTTCTGGCATCTACGCGAGTAATCTGATTAGACTCTACTTAGATTCGAGCTGCGATATGAGTTCAATTCCATCCCAACCATTTTCTTCGTGAGTGGCAAAACCTTAAACTCCAGATACTGATGTTCTTCATTCCACGTTATAAACTCAGTTGATGACACTCACCGAAGGTCTGTCGCGGTCATAAATATTGGTTGCGTGCTGGTGTGCTAAACTTGAATAGTTTGCAGTCACGACCATAATAATTATTCTTTGTTGACTCTACACAACTCGGTGAAATTACGCTAACCACGTATATACGACCTTGGAACTGAACTGACTGACATCGTATGCCAGTCTGCTAAATTCCTGTTATATACTATCACAATAGAAAGGGGCGCAGACTTGGCATTGGTACCTACAGGCACCTGGTCCTATCAGTGGTGTTTCGGTTCAGAGCAGTTTTGTTCAAGCGAATGAGCCGGTGGTTCAAGTACGAATCAGTGTGTTGCAACTGTTAATAATTATATACCTGGTGACGGGTTATAATAGCACTGGTCACGCACATTTGAAAAATGATACTGTGGGTAACCCCCGCAGCTATTCCTCCTTCAGCGAGGAGTTCGGTAAGCTCGTTGCTTTAGGGAAAACGGCTCGGGAACTCAACTGTCCGACCCGACTTGGTGTTGTTATCTTGTGCTTTTTTTTTAGTTCATTATTTTCAATAACGAACCATTGGAATCGAGCAAGAAAAAAAAATCCTCCCCCCCCCCCCCCCCCCTCAAAATTTGATGGTTTACTTTTCAAGGTATGTAGAATCCGAAAATGCAATTAAAAACGCTGCAAATCCCTGCACAACGGTTTATTATTTTGTACAGAATACCCTTCTGTTACAGATCACAGCTCTCTGCATAGATAACCCGTCTATATTACATAATTATGTACTACTCTATACATATTATGTAGATCGCAGATCCTCCGTAGGTTAGTACGACGTACGGCGGACAGACAGAAATATTTTTATTGCATTTTCGGATTCTACATACCTTGAAATGTAAACCATCAAATTTTGAGGGAGGGTTAGAATTTTTTTGTTCATGCTCGATTCCAATGGTTCATTATTGAAAATAATAAACCAAAATTTCTGTCTGTCCGCCGTACGCCGTACTGAGCACTTTTCTTAGTTAGGTACCATTAAAAAAAAATTGATGAAATTCGGGTTATAGTTTCCGTTCGGGGTCTAGTTGGTCCTCAAAGCTCTGCGTTACTATCAGTCATCTCTAAGGTGTTTAAAAATAGGGGTGAAATGAAATAATACCACGGAACAACCAAACCTATTTCATGCGGCCGTGCGTTGTTATAACCAGGTGTTCCTAGCAGTGATATCTGAGCTTGATTTATACCGTTTCATTCACGATCATGTTGACGAAGCTTTTCGGTGTGAACGGCTGGACGTAAAACTTTGTTTCTTGCTCGATTCCAAAGGTTCATTATTGAAAATAATATACCACATTGTCTATTCTAGTTGCCAAACAAACATTCAAGGGCTGAAAGTTATCAGTTTACTCAAACGACAATAATTAAAACCAAAGATAAAATAGTGACTCCAAAAGCTGCTGTTGTGGCAACTCCTTCAGAATATCTCGTCCATCTGTCGCCACTTCGCCTTTTCCTCGTCCACGGCTGCGGTCCATCAGGAGCCCGAGTTCGGAAAGGCCTTCTTCTTGTCGGAGGCCAGTCTATGGAATCAACTTCCTTTGGACATATTTCGTAAACCCGCAGCCCTGGTACGCACCCCGTCGGGTAGAAGTCACAGACCTTCAAGTCAAGAATACATAAAAATATCTAGTAATGTGCAGTTAATGTAAATGTGGTTTTGTACACCCTAATGAAGTCATATGTACTGGAAAAGACCCGCAAAACAAAGGTTTTAGGCACTTCATTGGAAGCACAAACACAAACACACCCCATCTTCACTGGAAGCACAAACAACTCGAGAACTGCCCACCGTCACCCCCCTCCCCCCTTCCACCTTCCACTTATTAAGGGTGCCGTCGTACACATAGGACCATGAATCGAAGGGATCAAGAGCCCTGAGAGGAGCCCTAGTGTCTCCCTTCCCCATGCTCCCGTATTGCTTGGGCTGCGGATTCGCAGATAGGGGATTGAGTGTCACCAGTCTACCAGTGTCACCAGTCACCAGTGTCTACAGAGTCACCTTCTGTGATGGCGGGCCTGCGACCGGTCTGGCCTCTGGGTGGGATGCAAAGCCAGGCAACTGGGATCTTGCTCGTACCAAAACCGGTACCACGGGCCCAGGCAACCGGCACGTCGCTTCGGCAAAGTGCCACCTGTCTGCCCCCCAGTTGAGGTTGGATTCGTGGTGGTCGTGGTTGTCACCCAAGCACTGGAATTGGTCCAGATGTGGTGGGAAGCCCCCCCCCCCCCCCCCCATGGACTGTGTATGGGTCCATTGGGTAGGCTCGGGCATGTGAGTTTTGTGGGGAACCAAAAACTCGGGAAACAACCTGCTAAGTTGGTAGAGTGAACTAGAACATTCGCCTCCATCTGTAGGTGTAACAGGAACTTGGGCATATCCAAGGACACTGACTGAGTTTACAGTCGCCTCCTATGAGGCCTTCTATGAGCCTTGGGCTGGGTTCTCCTTTAAACCATTGGATATGGTTTAACCACCACATAGCATACTTCTGGGTTCTGGGTAGCAAAACTATGAGATGCAAAAGGGGGAATAAAAAGAAGTATGAAGTTCTGGTTCAGGAAAGGACATCTGAACAACTCAAGGTGACTAACCTCCATCGTTGTGGTACTGCCTGAATAATATTCACTGGTGGAGAACAGAGCTCCTACATAGGTGTATTGGTGGAGAAAAACGTTGTCAGAGGTTGTTGTCCAGTTAATTGATCATCTGGGCAACCTCTAGGTGATCAGCCTCCATCGTTATTATGGAACAACTATTGGGACACGGCATTTATTGCCTTCAAATGAGCTCAATATATACACTTATACTGAGCTCTAAAGGGGTGGGGGGGGGGGAAGGCCAATATAGGTATGCATTATAAAAGGGACAGTTTCTTTGAAAAGGAATCCTTCTGGGAACCTTTGGGCTTATCCTTCTGGTAGGTCGTCAAAAAGTGGATGGAGTATGGAGAATGGTACTCAGGGCATCTACCAAACCACGCTTTGCTACCATGTGACAGAGTGAGGAGAGTGACGGTGGACCCTCGAGATTCCCCCTCCTAGACCAGCGATGTTACCACCAGTTAAGAAGGGATAGCGACTATGTTTCAGCCTGACCGCCTCCATATTCACTGGAAGCACAAACAACTCGAGAACTGCCCACCGTCACATGTTGTGAGCGAATTTTCGAATTAAAAGTATTAAGAGCCGCGCTCTGCTTGTTCCCAAGGGATGTCGAAGTCATCAGCTCCTACCGGTGATCGAACCCGGCCCGTGGTGACATGTCAGTGTACCTAATCTAAGTGGTTAGTTGATGATACTAACCATTACACCACTTAGCTACCCTGACTCCCGGGGAGGCAGATGCGATCACGTCGTAAGAAATGACGAAGAAACAGAATGGTGATTCAGTAATTGAAACAAGTAACTCAGCTGTGAATTTCCGAATTAACTTACCTATCCAACCACTCATCAACCCTAACACGTACATACATTTTTCACCGTAGGTAAAATAAAGTTTAATTTACATAGGTAACATACGTCGGCACAATGACAAAAACGCGAATCTGAAAAATTCAAATATCGGGATATTTGGGTTTGAAGTTCAGCTGACTTCAGTAAATCAATAAATGTGTACCTGAGATGCTTTTCGCGGTTTTTCATTCGCACTGAAAAAGATCAACGAGGTCTAAGAGTTTTTTTGGCGAAAAAACATCAGGGGGGTGCTAGGAAGCAGATTCGTGCTCTTTGTCGTGGTAAATCTTTTGTTTACTTCAGATTCGTGAATCCACTCTTTTCATTCCGAATGTTTTCCAGATGATTTCGGATCCAAATTTCCCAGGAATAATGCAACGATTATTATCTGTGCAAGTCACAGCTACAGATAGCTAGGTACCTGGTCATTAATATTATTGGAATTAAAACGTAAAATCCATTCAATTTTATTGAAAAAAAAAACTATTATAATTCACTGAGAGTAAAAAAAAATGAAGAAGTAAAAGAGAGAGTAAGTGGTGAGAGTATTACCTAAGAGAGAGTAAAATGAAGAGTTATTATTAAGAGTGTAAAAGACGTTCTGGAGTTACTCTTCGTCAGAAGTAGTGCAGCTGCAGCTGTCGCTGTCATCATGTCGGGAAAGTGGGTGCCTCTCCCCGCGATCATTTCCATGTTTCAACCCCAAGTAGAACTCATGGTATTCAACAGGTATCGTAAGGTCAGTGCACATCTTTTTCAAATCTTGGTATACTTGGCCGTTGAAATCTTCAGAGAATTTGGGTATGCCTTTGGTACGGTGGAGTTGGAGTTGTTGTTCCTCGGTCGACCTCTTGTTTTTTTTTTCCCGATGGTTGAGCTGTTATGTACTCATCCTCGTATTTTAATTTATAACAATTTGAACAGCTGTGGGAGACGGAAACAGACGCGAATCTGAATAAACTGTAGTAGCTTCGCAACGACTAATACCCGAATCTGCTCCCGCCTCAAATTCATACAGCAACAAAACCGCGAATCTGATGATTCGCGTTTTTGTCGTTGCAAGATTTGTAAACTTGGCAGTTTCGTGTTTCTGGACCTCAAATATTTTGGTGTTCCCATGGATACATAGGGAAACCGTTTTTTCCTATGATAGACTGGAGTATGGTTGTTTTAAATATGATTTTACCCCGAAGTAAACAAATTTGCAGATTCGCGGTTTTGTCATTGTGCCGACATTATACAATTTAGCAACTGAAATTTAGAGACACCAATAAAATCACCAGTTTTTCTGGATTGGTATAGAATTTGTTTTAACCATGTTATTTGTGTTAGTTAGATCAATATTTTTGCGCCTAGATATGCTGTCAGTTATGGCGATGTTTTAGCAATTTGTACGGGATTTCTATCAGTTTTTGAAGATTTAAAAAAAATTGGTTCATATTCAGGTACATAGTGGTAGGCCAAAAATCACTTAGAAGCGATTCAGTTTGACCCACTTTTTGTAAGTAGGTGACACCTTCGAACTCACCATTTCTTTTTTGATTTATCAGTGTTTTGCCAAAATTATGTTTTTGTCTTTTCTTTTTTTCATCATTTAGCTGAAATCAGCTTTGTGCAGTGATACATGAACATATTCATTGTGTTAAAATACTGGTATGAATTTAGAATGCTCTGAAATGGATTTGTATACAGAAACATTTTAAAAATTCTCGAACTAAACGTTTCGGACCCAAAGTCGGGTCCGAATCATCCCAAAATCACCATCACCCTAAATCACCCCAAGAAGTCGGGATTAAAAGTATTATTCGTTCATTTATTCTGACCAGTGCTGTGAACTTCATCGGTCCTTTGACTTCTATTTTGAAATAATTCCGCAGATAGTCGAGATCGCTGTTGGTGAAGGAGACGAATCCGCAGCCTACGGATCGCGTTTGGTTCCAGACGACTTGGTACGAGGGGTCCCATCTCCCGCTTTGGTAGATGTTGATCACTGTAAACACGTTGAACGAATCATCGTAATTGTCATGACCATGTTCGATTTCAAAGATGTGGCAAAGCTTAAATGACGGGAATTTCGTTCTTCACCTTTTGAAACATTGTGGATGACGTAGATGATCAGATGCGTGAGAAAAAAAGGCTGCAAATTATTACAAAATGGTTTATAATTTACCTGTATAGATTTCCCCCCCCCCCCCCCCCCCCCCCCCAGGAGAGCCCTAAATCGAGTACTGGAGCCGGCCCGGGAATTGGAGTTTCATAAAAAATGCAGGGGATTCAATAATTAATTATTTGTAGTTATTCATGAAGTACAACGTTCGATAAAGTTACAAAAGGTTTGTAACTTGAACCTGGGTAGGGGCCTATCAACAAAATACAAAAGAGCCATCATTCTTCGAGTGAAATAATATCACGGAACAACTAACTCGGCTTTATACAACCATCTGCGATTATAATCAGGTGCTCCCTAGCGATGATATCTGGGCCGGATTTATACCGTTTATTCACGATCATGTTGACGAAGCTTTTCGGTGCAAACGAACGGCTGGTCGTACAATGCTCCGGGTAGTCTCAAAAAGTTCTTTAGTTTGAGATAAATTTAAAAACGTAATAAAAACCATACCATTTTACTGAAAGTTTTCGAGTTACGGCGTTCTGAAAGTTTCAACCCCTATTTTCCACGGTAACGCCGAGCTTAGCGGACCAACTAGACCCCAAATGGGACCTACAAACCAAATTTCATCAATTTTGATTTATGGTAACTCAGGAAAGTACTAAGTACGGTGGACGGACAGAAATGTTTTTTATTGCGTTTTCGGACTCTACATCCGTTGGACGGAAACCATCAAATTTTGTTGGGTGTTTTGGTGGGGGGGGGGGGGTGGTGGGGATTTTTTTTTTTTTCTTTTTTTTTTCCATTTCATGCTCGATTTCGAAGGTTCATTATTGAAAATAATAATCCAATAGATGCGGTACATGACATACACATGTAAGGTAAAGATCATCGAATCATTCCCTACGGTACCTACCTAACTTAAAATACCATCATACGATATGTCCTGAACAAAAAATAATAATATGTCCTGAACAAAAAATAATAATAGCCGCTAATTACTAACTTCAGTCTAGTAGATCTGTGGCGTGTGCGAGATATTCTACGTTCTGAATGTCTTCTAGTTTGGGCATTGGATTTAAAAGAAAGAACAATAGGTACTAGTTGTTGGCTGCACCTATTTCTAACCTTTCTTAGAACCAAATAGGTGTGTTCCGTTGACTGGCGATTCCACCAGATATTTGGATACAAATTTTACTGCGTTGGAATGAAGTTATACTCGGTTTGTTCGCGAATATTGAGTTTTTGAATGAATGAATGAATATTAGGTTTATTCCTGGGAAATGTACAAAAGATGAAAATAATTGTATATATCTAAGTAATGGAACATACCCCTTAACCATAGGACGTCGTGTGCGGTATGGGGGAGTTGAAATAAAAAGTCATCTAAAATTTAACTCTAAACAAAAAAACCTGTATCAAGTTAACTGTAAATAGGAATCATTGTGATAAAAAGAAATCGTATTGAGGTTCATTGACAAAGCAATCGTAGGAGGATTAACAAAATTTATTACTTGGAAGAGAAGAGGGAAGAAAAAATGAAATGCATGAATGCTAAGTTACCCTAGTGGATTTTTACAAGAGGTGGGCCCTTGTTGTATTAGCCAGATGAAGACTTTCTTCTGATATTTTGAGCGGGAGAAATTGGTAGGTGACCTCATTTCTTCAGGGAGTGATCTAATCAGGTATGGCATACAGTAGTACGTATGTCTCGAGGTGCACCATAAATGGGTTAGAGGGGCGGGAATAATTGCTTGAGAAGTAGGACTAATCAAATGTGGATTGCTTCTGGGGCATTCAGAAAAATCCGGGTGTTTATGGAAACAAGAGAGGGGAGATTTAATAAACAGTTGACGGGTTGTGAATACGCGTACAAGGGTAAATAGGTCATTTGAGGGAAATCAACGGTTTTTTTAAAGGCTATTACCTTGAGAAAATGTATATTTCATAATGTTGGCTAGCAACCTCCCTGTCCCAGAAAATGTTTAATATAGATACTTACATTACCATTACTTTTGGTCATGAGCCGGTGTGTTGGGCTTTCGACATGGCCGGTGAGTTGGATGAGTATGAAGTTGAGAGGTTGGATGAGGAAGGACGTGCTTCGTAGGAGTCTTTTGACTAACGCCCCGCGGTTTTCACCACAGCAGGCGTTAGTTGGAGGGAAGGTTAGCTCCCTGCGGTTTCCGCCACTGCAGACACCTGGAAGTTGTAGGCTAGCACCCCGCGGTTTTCACCACAGCAGATACCAGGAAGGAGAGAGAGAAGTCGCAAGTTGAGGGTCAGTCGGTCGAATGACGAACTGAGCTAGGAGGTCTGCTTATAAAGGCCCCTTTCCATCCGTCACCTGTCCACAATCGGCCGTTATGACCGTTGAGGGCAATGGCGGTTGATGGAAGGGACCCCTCTCCCTTAGCGTCACCCGGCTCGTCGTTCCCTTCGTTTATTAGTTTAAATCTTTCTATATTACATAAGAGTGGTTAATGTAGCGATTTGAGGGGAACCAGGACACACCTTATTTGTTTTATTGAAGGCACTTTTGTTGACTACGTTTTGTCATCGAGAAATATGATCTTCTGTCGTATTTGTCATGAATTGAATGAGCGTTTCCCTCCTTCAGTATTTTACTTTAGTATTCGTCCCGAGTAGCTATAGTTCACAAATCATATAATAAACTTCTCGAGCATTTAAAATGGTTCTTACTTTTAGTATTATTTAAAGCTGAATCTCTCAAGGCCAGCACCATCTCTTCAAGTTTCTTGGTGGTTTTGTAATTTATCGATACTATTCTTCCACGTTCTTCGTCACCTTCAAAACTCGTACCGTCCGCTAGTGGGCACATCATCGCATAGTCCTTTGCCGTTTTCTCCAATGTCTTGTTCCAAACGATATCGCTTGACGAAAAAAAAATGGAGGGAATTACTTCCTTGTTAGAGAAAGTGGAAATCGTCTGCTGCTGTTCTTCATAAGAAATGTCGAACAAAGTGCTTGCTGTTGATTTAATATCCCATAATTATATTATAGTTTCCTGAAAAATGGAAATCTCCCTACAAATCGCAACAGCATACATTCGATGAAGCCGGAACCATATTAATACTTCCCCACGCACAATTCCCTACGCACTAAAAGAAGGTATCCAGGAAGAGTAACCTGATTTGAGAAGGTGTGTTTCTTCTTAAACTATTTTCGTTTAACTGAATACATAGAGGAAAATGTGAAAAAATATGGTACAACAGGTAACCCTGGTACAAAAAATATTTCGAAAAACGGAATAGTTTTTTTACTACAGAATTCTCTTGGCGAAATTTCTAGGAGAAATGGCCTCCCTATGATGAGTTGTGTCTTTTTTTTATAGTGCAAGATTGTGTATTTTGTGCGTAATATTGATGGTAGCACAAATAATATTATATGTAGGTTAGTTTATTATTATTATTTTACTACACCATTACATGTTGATTATTTTGCGTATTTTCAACCCTGAATATTTTTTAACATTACGAAAGCAAAATATTTCATGTTGGTTGCGTAACAAAGCTAGGGGTTGGAATATTATACAACACAATAAAATTCACTATTTTGCTCGACTTCTTCGCCGGAGTTACCTACCGTTGCATATTGCAAAACCGTGCTTCAGCATGTACGGATTTTCTTGCTGAACATAGAGGGGGAAATCTAATGGGTGAGGGGGGGGGGGGGGGATTTATCCCTTCACTGTAGGTGCTGCCGAATACCGGGATAGTTGAAACGCATGTACGCAGCACTGGAGTAACTACGTAGGTGTCAGTTTGACTTATTTGAATTTCAAATCTTACCTCCAATTCCGCAAGGCCGAAGGCAGATGGGTCGTCTGTGTGCTGGTACCTACCAGCAGGCGGTGGGGGCAAACCCGGTATAATTATCGGAGGGTAAACGCATCGAATTACATACAAACCTGGAACGGCTGCCCTGTGTTGGGTCCAGCTGGAGGACGGCCCTTCCCCCACCCTGAATAGGCAGCCCGGGCCTGTCTACCAGTTTAGACCCCCCCCCCCCCCCCCTCACCGGACAGCTTTCCCGTCTCTGCCTTTTGGTTTATTATTCTGTCAGCAATACACCTATGTATTCGCTCAGCAAGAAATTTTTATAACACCCCCTCATATGCAATGTCCGTTCGTATCATGCATACCTGCTTCATTTTCGGTCTAAAAAATGCATTCTTTCGCACACAGGCTCCATTTGGGCCCTAGTTGTGTCCCGAAACTTTGCAGCCCGATCGGAATATACCCAAGCGTGTTATGGGTGACAAAGTGTAGAAATAGGTATTTTTTGTGTTTTAGTAGGTAACAACATGAACTTTTGAGGTATCGTTTTCCATGTTTTTGGGACGAGAAGGCGGAATATGAAGTAGATTTTGACAAAAGAGTGGAAAATTAAGGTTCTAACGAAGTTTCAGCCTTAAATGTACGTTCAATTTTGGTCTAAAATCGTCGTTCTTCCGCCCACAGTTTGGGGTCCTCCTTTGGGAACACATTTGGGTCCTAGCTGTGATCCGAAGCTCGGTAGCCCGATCGCCATACACTCGGGGGTGTTATGGGAGATTTATGATGTTTTAGTGAACATGAGCTTATGAGTTAGCGTTTTCCATGTTTTTTAGTGCGAGAAGACCGAATATTAAGTTGACTTGGACCGAAGAGTGAAGAATTGAGGTTGTAACTAAGGTTAAGCTCTCGAAATTCATTTTTTATGAGTCAAAAACCTGGGAAATTGTCCGAAATCACCATAAATTTGTTTAATAACTCAAAAGTAGTATTAGAAGGTGAATCAAGACAATTAGGTGGTACAATCAATGATCAGAGATAATCTGTAAATAAAAACAAAAAAAAACCCGAGCCTAATTCGTCTTTTGGGGGCCAAAATTGGTGGCCACAGAAAACAGTGATCTGCGCAGATGGGGCATCTTTACAGGAAAAATTATAACCCGTTGTACAATAATTTGTGGGTTTTTTTATCAGAGTAGAAAATTTGATGATAAACCGGAATGTTGAAGTGTGATAAATTAATCTACTAGGTAGAACCTACAACGTTAAAAAAGTTAGGTAACAAAAAGCTGTTCAGGTACTCGTATAGGTGGATACTTAAACTGATTTTAAAGACACCTGCATATAAACAAGAACGTGTTTGTGGCTTGTAAAAACTCAACACTATTTCCATGTACAGGTTCGTAGATGTATAGGGAACATGTAATAGATACAACGGGGTAGTACGATTTAGTATGATGAACTTCACATATCGTGAACTCCATATTTTCGCTAATTCATACTTCTGTTTACACCAACTACTTACCTAATTGGATGCCTAGTTGCAACTCGGAATATAAAATTAATAAGGAGCTTACTTGTGGAATGGAATGTCATTTCGTTGCAAATCTGTTATCTTACAGCCATAAGCTGAAACGCCCGAAGCGTGTTTCTAAGGGTACCTACTGGCACTTTCTGGTGAACTGCGAGCCATTGAACAATAATAGTGAACTGCGAACGATAAACAACGAAAAATAAACAAAGGGCGAAATGTTTCCAAAAGTCGGGGGCAGTGTGAGCGGCAGGTGGTCTACTCAGGATGGAGGAAGGCAGTCCAAGGCGGACCTTCCGAGTCCTACCGCCTTCTAGGGAGCATTCCAGGTGTATAATTCGATGGGTAAACGGGGGAGAAATCCCTAAAGAGCCCTATCGTCCATAATTAAAGTTATGTAGAAGGTTCACTAATAGAGCGGTGAACCTGAGGAGCGCGGCTGTCGTCGCAGTTGAGACGAGGCGAGAATGCGATCTGAACAAGGAGTACGGGAGGTCCCCAGGCCTTATCCTGCGGACTTTGAGAGGCGATAACGAAAGCTAGCATTAATTAATCAGATTTGTGCTGCCTTCAGTGAAGAGAGTCTGCAGCACCTGCATCTTCCCTAGGGATTGTATCCTATATAAACTCCTCATCCCATCACCTTCCCCCTATGACCCAAATCAAAGATTCACATACTTGAATTTGCACGCTATTTTGTCAGCATTCGCTCTCAATTGCCTCAACTTTACGAACACTGTAGATTGGATTTCCATAAGATTTGTGCTGCCTTCAGAAGTCAGCGAAGCGAGTCCGCAGCTCCTGCATCCTCCCTGGGGATTGGATCCCATATAAACTCCTCATCCCATCACCTTCCCCCTGTGACCCAAATCAAAGATTCACGTACTTGAATTTGCACGCCATTTTGTCCGCATTCGCTCGCAATTGCCTCAACTTTGCCAACACCGTAGATTGGATTTCCTGGTCCGACAGCGGACTTGCGGGCGATCCGCATCTCTGGTTCACCGCCTGCTGAAGTTTTCCTTCTTCCTCAGTTCCAGAACGTTCTGCATGAATTGGAGATCCTCCTGTCTTGGTTCCGTCTCGTTTCTCAGTCCCAGGTGCTAACTTATTACTATTTGTCAAACTTCTAGAAACCGTGTGATTCCCAGTTTCCGTTTTCGATGTCGTCGAGCTGGCTGCAGCTGCTTCGAGTCCAGGATAGTTCGGAAGAAGTGATACCAACAATACAAGCGTGCTCCACATTTTTGCGCGAATTAATATTTTTAGAATATGGCAACGACTTGAGCTTCAATGTAGCAAACTTGCGAGGGAGGAAAGGAGATTTTTGGCGGCAATCCTTACTTGTAGATGTTTGAATAACCGTTCTGTACATTGACGATGGGCCACCGCTGACGCTTACATCTGTATTTAAAAAAAATATTGTCGCCATAATTTTGGAAAAGTATAGATTAGCGGGGAATCGAATCATACTTTTGCGTAAATCTCTCCAACTAGTTGTGATGAACAATCCATCAATTAGTGAAAAATATGGACCAGAACTATGCACAAAATTGGATTTTGCCTCTGGTCCAAGAGTCAAACAACCTGGCTGTAACAATGTGCCTTTGTCTCATTCTTGCACGTACATGATAGGTGTGCAACTGCAAATCACTGAAAGATTTGCTGCAGTGATCGAAAATCGAACCGAAGTGCGAGTTGTTGCTAAGCTCCAGCTAGATAACGAGGGCATAACGCCAGAATATCGTAACGATTGAAGAGATCAATCTTATCTTATCTAATTTAAGAATATTGATGATTCTTGTATACATGCATTTGCAGTACCGGACAAAACACGTTAGGAAAGTGTGCACTTTATTTCCTCACAATCTGCATTAACAAAATGAAAGTTTCAGCAATTCTTGAAATTGTCGAAGTTTCAACTATAAACAGTTTTATTCACAACTTGGGGCCAGACAAAGCAAACCGGAGCGTGTGCACAAAAGTAAATCTCCTCCTTCCTATCCGTCCATGAGCAGGCATCCTACGAGCTTCAGTGCAAGTTCAGCGCTGCCCCATCCCACTGGCAAAGAAGTTCCCCAGCGCCCCGCCACTTCTTCCGCGCCCCACGCATGCACATGCTTGATGCACGGAGAATCGCCAAGGCCAGCCTCACCCGCACCCATGCCTGTACGACACTCTGGGGTCGATGCCATCTGTCTGCCAACCTTTCCCCTACAACCTTTACAAACGCTGTCATTTGAGGGGCAAAGTGGGCGTCTACTGAGCAGACCAACGGGGTGAAAGATGCATGTCGCTGCTCACAAGGTGCCAGATACTTTGTCTTCTTTTGTTCCTCCGCCGACGCAAATATTGCTGCCACCGTGCGAGGAAGGTAAGAGGGCGCATCAGTGTCCATGACACGGATATCGAACAATGCCTCCCTCTGGGGCTCCCACACACCACGACATGCCAGCTCTCCACGCAAACCAGGGGGGCTAGTTTCGGAGGTCTCAATTACTATGGGTTCTTTGACGCAGTTTCCCCATGCACGCTCCATAAGCTCACCGACAAAGTCCCGCACTTCATTATGGCGTCGGGAGACTAACCCTCCAGTCTTGCAGTCGAGAGCATGTTTGACTGAAAAGCCACTTCATTGCGTTGAAGGCATTCTTAGCGTCAACTAAAAGGAGGCCCCACCTTGCATTAGGTGCTGACTTTTCAGAATATAGGGCATCCATAGCGTGAATCGCCCCCTCAATGCCAGCTGCCAGACCACCACAGAGTTGTCTTTCCCCACAGGCGACCGTGACATCCTCCCGTGTTACTTCGGCCATACACTTACCAAGGATTCGTCGCAGGCATTCTCCTACTCCTATTGGCCTAACTCCAGGGCATTTGTCCAAGGCCACCATGCGACTAGCCACCAGCGCCTGAATTGAATCCCATGGGACACTCTGATTCGCGAGCTTGTTTGCTAGAGCTGCCACCGAATCTCTCAGCCTTCGACTGTGACGCCCATAGCGCAACAAAAAGTCGGCCCACTGTTCTGCGCTGGAGCCACTAGGTCCCCCTCCCCCATGAAGTTTCCGTGCCACTATCTCTACATGCTCACCTGTGACCTGAGTTCCAAATAGGGGTGGTAGTTCCCTGCCTTGAAATCTCCAAGAGATCTGGATGACGCACAGTGAGCCAGAGTGTACTGTGTTTTGAACTTACAAAAAATTGTAGTACGTAAGTGCCTAAATAGATGGAACGGTGCCAACATGTGATTTGCCGTTTTTGTATAATATGTACTGTGACACGTCATATGTATTCTTCACTTCGTATGTGTTATTCAGGTATCTAACACCTTTTTTCTTGTTCCAGGTGAGTACTTGCATTCTTCCCCATCTCAACATTTGGTTAGTAAACATAAGTAAAACATGTTATAATCTCTTCCTTCTCTGCTCCGTCTACCTCCTTGAAGACGAATTAGAAATGTTCTGAACCAAACAGATGTCATCTGTTATGGGAAACGATTTCTCAGCTATGGTGAGGGGTTATTTTTCATGGGCATCCCGATGATTTCAGTAGGTGGTAATCAATAGTAGGTGATTGATCGTGGTATATGATCACACCTGATTTACATGTTCTAAGGTTATAAAGGTTATAATATCCTTTATGAGGGCTGATCTCTTGACCGATAATGAATGTAGCCAAGTGATCGGATCTTGGGAGGCGTTCAGGGTAAACGAGTCCAAGTAAGAAGTGTCACCAACGTTGGACAACTTTCAAAGCTCTTAGAACATGGGCGTTGCGTCCATAAGGCCACTTGGGCAGGGAACATTAGGATTAAAAACAACTCCAGCCATTCTTCAGTTGGCATTTGAATGTCCTTCCTTACACTGTACCTAGTATTTTTCACAAAGTTCAATAGCGACTCGCCAGATTTCTCTCGTTATGGATATTCAACATTTAGTAGAGCATCCATGGTCATAGACCAAGCATGTAATCGGAATAAAGCGACAGTAATCGATGTCCTGCAATCGAAATCGAAACCTAGGCTCCTGAAACTGGCAGGTAGGTCCTGGGACCTAGTGTTCCCACGGCAGCTGAGAAAAGTGGCCCATCCGCACATGCTCAGTCGATTAACAATTTTGTTCACCACGCCCACTTTGGGCGCCGTCCCCAGAATCTGATTTCTACTCCAAAATCGTTCCTTTTCATAATCATTCGCCTTCGATTCAATTTTTGTTATCTCGGTACGAGATGCTTCTTCGTCTTCTGATTTGTTTATGTCGTCTCCTGAATTATATTCGCTTTCTCTGTTGAGTCTGTTGTCAGTTTTTAATTTTTTGCGTCAAATTGTGTGCGTTTTGCGTTCGGTCCGGTTCTGATGACTGATTTGTATTTGTGGTACCTACGAGCGTTTTGTCCTGTTTGATATTTGTGGTCTTGTGGACTGATCGGCGTCCTAACACACAGATAACTACCTACATAGCCTCTAGACAACAGCTTCTCCATTCAAGTAGGTACTGGCCGACGGGTCAGTTTTGTTATATTTTAGTTTACTATATTTTTATAACACATGAATTCGGTGGCTAAGTTGCAGTAGAAATCGTACGACGATAGAGTGTTGATTAAGAGAGATGAGCTTTGCTGAATGTCACTCTATCAGTAAATAAGGGAAGGGTGTTGTTGTCTTGGGGGTATTTGGTAGACATATCTGTTCGTTTTGTGTTTGGTTTGGTGACCCACTGTTTTCAGAGCCCACGCACCGCTACTGTCATAGAACCCTAAAAGTTAACGAGTATCCACTCTACAAGCACAGGAGCATGGATGGAAGCACGCAACATAGGAACGTGGATACGTCTTTTGGCCGAGTAGAGGTAGAATTTAATCATATTCAAATTCCCACTTATCCTGTTGTAGAGTGGATACTCGTCAACCAAGTTTGCCTGGTGCAAGTTGAGGATCCAGAATAAGAGGAAACGATGGAATTTTAAATGTCGTCGGTCAACCGTCCAAATAATATGTTCGCAGTGCGTACGCAGCTGTGGTATTTATATCTATATTCATGGTACAACAAATTAGTCGCTCATATTGTAACGTAAGATTTAAGGTGAAGTGAATACAAACTTTACTGTAATTCAGCTAAGAGTCTTTCCGCAGCATTTTCGGTGCTTATACACTCAGCCAATAATAGCCTTTCTTGCTGGAGCGTTTTGGTTTATTATTCTCTGAATAATACACCTATGTAATCGCTCAGCAAAAAATTTTTATAACCCCCCCTCAAACTTTTTTCTTTTCCGTTTCAAGGTGCGTAGATTCAAAAAATGCAATGTCCGTCCGCCGTACGCCGTCCGCCGTATCACGTGTACATGCTTCATTTTCGGTCTAAAAAAGTCGTTCTTTCGCACACATGCTCCATTTGGGCCCTAGTTGTGTCCCGAAACTTTTCAGCCCGATCGGAATATACCCAGGGGTGTTGTGAGTGAAAATGTGTGTAAAAATAGGTACTTTTTGCGTTTTAGCAACATGTTGGTAACATGAGCTTTTGAGGTATCGTTTTCCATGTTTTTGGGGACGAGAAGATCGGATATGAGGTCGATTTTGGCCAAGGAGTGGAAAATTGAGGTTGTACCAGATGTTCAGCTCCCAAAATTGATTTTGTATGAGTCAAAAACCTGCGAAATCGTCTGAAATCACCATCAGTTTGTAGAATAACACTAGAAAAAGTGTCAACACGTGGATCAAGACGATTAAATGCCACTACCAATGATCAAAGTTAATTTGAAAAAAAAAGATCGTACCTACCTAATTTGTGTTTTGGGGGCCAAAATTGGTGGAAACTTTCAGAAATAGCTATTTCAATTATTTCACATGAAACAAACAATAAATGTACAGCCAACATTTCTGTAGAATAATAAACCCCATGTGACAAGGACTTTGCAGCGTTTTTTAAAGTATTTTACCGGTCCGGTCAGTTCGCCACTTGATCATTTGGTCAGGTTGTTGTATCTGGGAGTTGAGATGTGATGTCACGCTCTGCAAAAGCATGACTGGTCACCAAATTTGGTTGTAGTAAACAACCAACGGATCGTTTTTAATTGAAACACGCTGCAAATTATTACACAATGGTTTATTGTTTACCTGTATAGATGCCCCTTCTGCGTAGATCACTGATTTCTGTGGCCAATACCTACCCTCGAGCTCCTCCTCTAGGAAAGCCCTAAATCGAGTACTGAAGCCGGCCCGGGAATTACAGTTTCATAAATATGAAACGGCGTACCGACATTTTGGTTCATTATTCTGTGTACTCGTTCCGCAAAAAAGAATTTGTAACACCCCCCTCAAATTTTTTTAAGGTGCGTGGATTCCAAAGACGCTGCGAAGTCCTTGTCACATGGGTTTATTATTCTATTGGACTAACCACTCACCAGAGGTGTGGAGGTTCTCAGGGGTGTTTCTAAATACAGAAACATTGTATTTGGGAACAGAAAAGACATTTTCGACTGATCTAACTTAAGGAACCGTCAGTTCGATGATACGAGTATTTTTAAAAGTTTTGCGACATCGGTAGTTATATAATCACGGCAGCAACTGTCGTTGGGTGCCTTTTGTTTCGGTTTAAAAATGAATACCCGAGGTTCTCGAAATCCATGGAAATTTTCGTTCAAATGAATGTCTGCAAGTTCTAAATTTTCGAACGCTCGTGTGTCCGAATTTTGAATAGATGCCCATGTGTCTCCAAATTCTAAATCTGCTTATGAGTGATGTTGAAGACAATTGCGTTGATGTTGCTGATTAGATTTGTTGCATCCCAAGATCCAGCGGCCAACACAACCACGCCGACATCGGGAAACTCAACAACACCCCTTGTCGACCCTACAGCTACTACTTCCAGTCAAAGCGATTACGCGAACAATAAATGCATTATGCCAACTCCTTTCCCCGTCAACGTGCAAACAGATCTCGATGATCTTGTGGTGAAGAAGATCAATTCCATGAGGAAGTCCTTGGCGAGCATCAGGGACGCCAACAAAGGAGCCTGTGAATTGCAGTAATTGTTATTCAATTATGGGTTACAGTGGTCTTTCAGGGGTGGCTCAAAACCAGGACCGAATGTATGGGAAGGTCCATAAGCATGCGTGTTACAAAATGTGTTGTCTGGGGTTGGGACTGTATACGGAAATCCTTGGAAAGTTTAGAGAAGTCAGTTAGTTCTCTGGACACCCCGCAAACAAAACTGGGATCGATTTTGGAACAAACTAAATTAATCATTCGTGCGTTGCATAGGATACCTACGTAGTATTAAAATGTTATGTTGATACCATCGAAAAACACCGACCTACTCTCTGACAAATTAATTGAAACTAGGTAGGTATAACAAAGTAGATAGGTAGGTGCCTAACGGGACACACAATACTGTCAAATTTCAAATCTAAATTGGGCCTTCCAAGATCCAGTTATTCTTCGCATTTAATGTGTACTAGTAATGTACCTACTAATGTTAGTTACTACAGTTGGGGTCTCTCTCCCTATCTCCCCAGCACAACCATTAACTCGGTCTCCATAATGTATACATGTATGTAGTCCTGTCGGTGAATGCTCAAAACGGGTGGGGGTTAGAGGGAAATGGAAGGAACACAGTTTCTGACTTTGGGACTTTGTTTGGACTAGTTAGAAGGTAAACCTTCTTAAATGTCCCCAATCCTCATTGGTGAGCGGGGTTCAGTGGGTCACGCAGAAGGTCAATTTTTTCTGTTTTTGGCTTATATTTCAGAAACTATACGCCCTAGCGAAAAGGCAGTACAAAACAAAATCGCTGCAGAGTCCTTGTCACATGGGTTTATTATTCTATTGGACTTACCTACGGAAATTTCGGCTGTTCATTTATTGTTTCTTTCGTGTGCAGTAAGAAATAGCTATTTTTGATGGTTTCCGCCAATTTGGCCACCAAAAAACCCGAATTAGGCTCATATTTTTGACAAATGGTCTTTGAGTGTTATTATGGTCATTTATGGTCATTTGTGGTATTTATGGTCATTTCAGACAATTACCCAGGTTTTTGACCCATAAAAAATGAATATTGGGAGCTGAACGTTCGTTACAACGTCAGTTCTTCAGTTTTGTTCAAAATCAACTTCATATTAGGTCTTCTCGCACTAAAAAACATGGAAAACGATACCTCACAAGCTCAAGTTCACTAAAACCTAGGAAAAACTCAAATAATCCTATTTTTTACAACCGTTTTCCACCATAACGCCCATGGGTTTATTCCGATCGGGCGCGAGCTTCGGAGCACGACTAGGGACCAAATGGGTTCCCAAACCCATTTGTCAGGACCCAAACTGTGTGCGGAAGAATGACGATTTTAGACCAAAATTTAAAGTAAATTTAAGGGTGAAACTTCGTTAGAACATTAATTTTCCACTCCGGTCAAAATCGACTCTCTTCGGGACACAACTCGGGCCCAAGTGGAGCTTGTATGCGATTTTTTAGACTGAAAATGAAGTACATGTGGATGATACGGCAGACGGCGAATTTTAGAATTTTAGGTCGAAGACCGAATATGAAGTCGATTTTGACCAGAGTGGAGAATTGAGGTTCTAACAAAGTTTCGGCCTTAAATTTATTTTAAATTTTGGTCAAAAATCGTCTTTCTTCCGCACACATTTTGGGCCCTAGTTGTGTCCCGAAACTTTGCAGCCCGATCGGAATACACCCAGGGGTGTTATGGGGGAGAAAATGGGTGTAAAAATAGGGGTTTTCGAGGGTTTAGTGAACATGAGCTTGTGAGGTGTCGGTTTCCATGTTTTTTAGGGCGAGAAGACCGACTATGAAGTTGATATTGACCAAATAATGAAGAATTGAGGTGGCAACGAAGGTTCAGCTCGCAATATTAATTTTTTGTGGGCCAAAAGATTAATTGTCTGGGTTTGGGGTCTGGGTAATTGTCTGGGTCTGGGGTCTGGGTAATTGTCTGATATCACCATATGTGTGTATAGTAACACTAGAAGTAGTGTCAGCAGGTGAATCAAGACAGTTAAATGGCACTATCAATGATCAAAGGTAACAGCACTTCTGTAGGTACGTCCAATAGAATAATAAACCCATGTGACTAGGACTTTGGAGCATTTTGGAATCTACGCGCCTTGAAACGTAAAAGAAAAAAATTTGAGGAGGCGTTATAACACATTTTTAGCTGAGATTACATAGGTGAATTATTCACAGAATAATAAACCAAAAGCCATGAGGGGAGGAAGTTGTGGAGCATTAAATTTCCTTCAAGAATATATTAATAGTTTACCATATTATCTTCAATCTTTCAAAAGTTAGAACAGTTTCAACTTTAACTAAGTATGTGTAAATTTTGAAATTTCGCAGGATTACTGAACTTCCGTATTGTTATTTGTTGCACTGCTCTGATTCTGTAATAAACGAATATGTTCGTGTTGAGTTATAGAAATTGTAGGTACAAACGTGTAAGTAGATAAGTGGATTTCAAGTTGGACTACATTGAACTTTCCCCCCAAGTCTCATCTTTTTCGCGTGGTTCGTATAGCCGAGATGTGGTGACACACATAGTGATATAGAAATTAAGATAATGACCCCAACCTAACAGCATGAAACGTGAAATTTAGTTTAGGGCTCGGATCGATAGGACCGATAAAACCTGTGAATAAGCGCGTTAAACCCATTAAATAAGATCGTATAAAGGATCGAAAAATGGCTAAATAAGACTGTCATATAGGATCAATAAATTGATGAATAAGCTCAGTCATGAGCTCAAAAAGCATAGCGCTCGATAGAAAACTTGAAAAAAGGGAAGGAAAATGAAGGGGTTTAAAAATCATTCTTTTATTTTAAATGTGTATACTAGGTAGGCACCTACTGTACATGTGAATTTGGAGATACTTGCTACGTGCAACAAATGAAAATATGAGTAGGTACATGTGAGCGAAAACGCGCTTTTTACAACTGGGAACTGTACTGAATTGAATCACCAGCAATCTTTCAATGTTTTCAGTCTTCAGAGATTTTCTTAAATCAGTTACCAATAACTTCAAGGCGGAAAATGATCTCTCGACGTCAGCTGAAACGAGAGGCAAATACTTAAGTGAAGCTGCTTCTGCTGGGGTGAAATTGAGACCTTTGCACGGTTCTCCTCCGAGCATTTTGGCCAACTTTCCAGCCAGGATTCCGTTCAAGAACGAATTCCAGCTTCTCTTTGACAATTTTCCCAGGCTTGCCGGACCAATTGCCGGCTTTCTCAATGGCATCTTCCATCAATTTAACAACTTCGGTGAGTTCCTTCTCGCTGGTTTCGAGCCTCAGGATGAGTTTAGGTCTGCTTTAATAAAAATGAGAGATGAAATGCAGCCTCATCCATACGGGCAGCCTTAACTTTGGCAGTGAACTTGAAACGGTTCGAGGATTCAAAATCCTTCAAGTATTTTTCAATAATATATGCCCTCTTTTCGGATGGTAGGAAATATGCGATTTTCATGCGAAAATGAGCAAAATAGTACAGTAAACCAAGAAAACCCCACATATAAGATTTTATAGGATTTTATTCAAAAAAAGGCCCCAATAGGATTTTATAAGATTTTATAACTTCTATTCTGTAAACTCTAGAGACCTCATTCTACTGCCAAAATGCTTGTTTCAACGAGTATAATCGCCCATTAAAATATGCAAATATGCCCGGATCCGAGCCCTAGTTATTAGCAATGTAAAGACAGAATCAGGGTTTTATTAATAATTTAAATTTTCCCATCTTCGAAGGTTTGCAGTTTTCTCAAACTTGAGAAGTTTCTGGAGAGGTTTTCGGTTTTCTTCACATTTATTTGGGCTTTAGAGTCGACCAGGTAGCGAAAGCCTGGTGATCAGTTTTGGGGAAAAGTAACCGTAATTTCATCAGTGGAAACAAGCTCAGTTTTATAAATCTCCGTCGTATACCTCAACAGGCCGCTTGCGGCTGAAGCAGATTTGGAAAAGTCCGCCACTTTCGTCGGTCTGGGTTGCCCTCTTCCCGAGAGCAAGGACCGTTTCGTTGAATTCAAACACACCGGAACTTTGGCGCAGATCACATGGTTTTCCGAGTCCAAAGGTTCGACGGATCTCACTTTGCCGCCGTTCGAACAGTTGACGGAAACGATTAAAAGTATAAAAGGTACCAATATAATTATTATAGTAGATGCGTCTTCAACATTGCTGCTTTAGCAGTGTTGTGGTACCTATTAAATAAAGTACCTACTACCAGTCGGAGTAGTTTTGTTAGGAACTTTTGGAACGTGAATCCTAATTTCTGAACTCACTCATGATTTTGCAGTATTTTTCAACGCTGATTCGTGTGGTGCAGTGTTTCTCGTTTTGGGATTTACCTAAGCTGATTTTAGTCCCCGTGAATCATTGTCAAGGTTCACCCACTTTTAATTTTTGTTTTTTGGGTCTAGCTGTCAAGCCCGTTTTTGGTTTTGCAGTTTGGCCTAACGTGGCCCACACCTGTGCCACATGTCCACCACGTATATTCAACTCGGTCTCTCCCAAGAGACCGGGTGCATCTGGATTATTGTTGTTATGTTTATCAGTAACAGGAGATTCCACATACGTTATTTCTTCATTATTATAATGTAACATCGATGTTGATAAATAAGTAATCACAATTCAGCAGCCGTTCATATAGTCATCATTGGGAACAACTGCACATGATACCTAAGGTACAACGTTTGTATTGCATTTTACTGCAGTTTCCCTACTTTTGTATTGCATCTCGCCTACTTCTGTTTTGCTTTTGTACTGCATTTTTATTTGCAATTTGTTTTATTTTCCTTATTGCTTAAAATTCCCAACATTCCTTTTCGAACAACATGCAATTTCATTATTTAGCGATCACCATCTTGCTGAAATAGTCTTAAGTGTAACATTCCTGTTTCGGTTCATTCTTGTAGCCCTGAAGATGATGTACAAGTACATCGAAACGTCGGCCTAAAACCATCTGAACTTATTTCTCGACCGAACCTCAAGATCCGCATCCTTCACCTAGTTTTATCAGTAACCATTTCATGTTAGTTGTGCTTGACATGCTTGGCCTGAAATCCATTTGCCACTGCATCGTGGTTTTGTTTTGTTCAAAATCAAATGTGGTTTCTGTGCTGTGGCCTTACAAATTTCAACCGTTTCAACTCAGTTGCTTACTGTAGTAAATCATTTTCGTGATGTATTATCGTTTATCTACAGTATTAGGCAGCGATCGGGCTGTGTCACTTAGACCTCACAGGCCCACTGTCAGAAGGTAACAGTTATGCCAGGTGTTCCCTGACGTCGGAGGCCTCAGTGTCATTTAAGTCAAAACTGACCATCGTATCATAGATCCGGCGAAATTTCACGTGTTATGGGAGGGGGTACGGGTTAACCTTCACAATCTTCTTCCTTCTGTCTTTCCTTGTCCGCAGACGAGGACTACAACAAAATAATCAAGAACTACACCTCGGGACCCTGGGACGCCGCTTTCCAGATCTTTTGGGATAAAACATCCATCTTCGGCTGCTCTTCGGTCAAATTCAACAACAGCGATTTCAATTGGTTGTCTAATATATTTCAGAAACCGATTAAAGAGATGATGGTGCTTCAAAACTTCGTTTGCCACTTCTTTCCTCCGGGTTCCCGTCCTGAGGAACAGCCCTGGGTGTACACTTGCGTTCCGCCCATTTCAACCACTCCCCTACCCAAACCCCATCCCATAACCCCTCCGCCCATGTCATCAATAAGGAACGTCGGACATGAAAACGGTGTTAATTTCAAGATCTTCGCTTTCTTCCACGCATTTATTGAGATCATGATTGAAATCCAGGTCCACAACATCATTCTGTATTGAAAAATATAAATTTGAAACTATGGGCATCGTGCATTTTATGTAGATTTCTATGTGAGAGAGAGGCAGAGGGAGGGAGAGAGGTAGAGCGACAGAGAGAGGGATATTTTAATTGAAAAACGTGTACATAAATATGGCCTCTCTACCATTAAGCACACGAAAAAATAATTAAGCACTTCATTGTAAAAGTAAAGTCAGGTTTGCTTAAAATGAACATGTTATTACAGTCGGAACGTTCCAACACGATACGCATGAAAAAGATTCAAAATGAATAGCGCGAAAACAATTTTGAGTGTAGATCTGCTTTTTAAATGTAGAAATTGACATGGACAGATTAAAAAGTTCCACGTTCGCATTATAAGATTTGACTGCCTGGACCAAAAACGATCTGTCGTAAAATGAGGTTTTATAAGAGGGGACGTTAAAAGGACGAGAAGCTGTTCTTGTGTTCAACACAATCATGTACTGTGTCCCTCCTATGCAACCGCGATGCCAAATATTTGGGTGTACAAAATTTTAGTAATTTAAATGCCATGCAACCTGTGGAAAACTGGAACCGCTCTTCAGTTTTCAGCCAATTCAGCCTAATATAATATTTTGTAACGTGATCATCGGGTCTGGCGTTAAAAATAAAACGGGCAGCCGCATTCTGGACCCTCTGCAACTTCTGTTTCCCTTCCCCGGTTATATCGCAATAACTTAATTTGGCTTATTCAATAATCGGGAAAAGGAGGGACTGAACCAACTTTGCTTAGCTATGAGTGATGGAAAATTGGCGCAAACAGCTCTTAATTGATAAATTCCGCCGAACACACACTTGGCAGTGTCAGCTCAGAGCGGAGTTAATGTGAATTCCAAGACTTTTCACCTCAGTTTCGATAGGGATGCTGTTACCACCGGTTGCAATGCAGCCTGCATAGGAGTGATTTCAGACCTGAGCCATACGCCTGGTGGAACCAATTATAATGGCAGAACACTTCGCGGAGTTAATGGCGAGGCCATGGGCTCCACACCAACGATCAAGTTTGGCCAGGTTGTCATTTATCTTATCTATCGTGTCTGCATGCAAGTGGTAGCTCGAGAAAATTAACACATCTGAAATGCTATTTATGTGAAGGCTGAAAATTAAACTTGACAAAACTGAGCCCTTGACAACCTCCAACTTCTCAGACCTATTTCCTATGCCATCCTCCACACAGTGCCACCTCCCGCCAAGATACGACTCAAACCACTTGGTAACTCGTTCCAAAATTTAGCGATTTTAAAATTTTCAGCAAAACGTCATGGCGAACGTTATCATATGCACGAGAAAAATCGATTTGCACCAAGACAGTTACTTTACCTTCGTCCATGTTCTTACGAAATTATTCGTCTACCGAAATAAGAGCGGTTTCAGTTCCATGACCGGTTCTGTAGGCAGATTTTCTTGTATTAATTATATTATTTTGCTCAATTTGCGAAACTCATTGTATATTATTTTTTCGAAAGTTTTACCTGCAGAACACAGTTTGTTAATAGAAAGAAAATCTTTTGGAACTTTCCGGTCATAATGAGGGGTAACAGTGTGCATTTATCGACGCATTATAGATATGACACATAATAGGGACCACTTCTTCACTAATTGGCTTCAACGAATCGATAGGAGTATATAAATATACTAGAATATAGTGAGAGAGAGTCCTTCGCTCCACTCTGTCCAAGTCTGAGGTTTCAATAGTTCCGTTCGGACAGACAGTCGTGGACCATTCCGGACAGGTCTGTTCAAGCCACGCCCCTTTTTGTGCGTTCGGACAGCACCAGAACTGGTCCTGGATCGAGAGTTGGCTGGTCGGACTGGCAGGCCAGGGCTGTTTGGGACTAGTTCTAGCAGTCCTGGATTTTTAGAGGGCTGTTGATCCTGCACATGCTCAATCACTGCTTCTACCATCAGCTTATATGGAACGTTACAGTGCTTCTGGTTATCCGTTCGGAATCATAATTGCGCGTTCGGACAGACGCAGTTCTGGACTCAGTCCTGAACAGTTCAGTCCCCTCTTTTTCAGAACGCAGTTCCATCCTGGACTGGTCCAGGACTGTCTGTCCGAACAAACCATTGGGATGTGCGTGGCAGATCCGATGAGCTGAAAAGGCCAAATCATGTGAGGAGAAGGGGGTCTATGTTTGTGGCGGTGTTGGGTGTCACGTCTCACTCCACTGGCTGTTATCTCTATCGCCATGGCCTCAAGGAACAGGTGGGACGAAAGAGTATGAGAGTGACTTTGAGTGCACTGGTGGGTAAATCAGGGTAAACGTAGGCTCTGAGATAGACAACTCCATAGTTGAAAACTGGTTGTGACTCAGTTTCAAAACAGTGCCCAAGAAACTCTGAAGGTTGTGGTGCCGAGGCATTGTGTAACGTCTTAGCAGAGCTTTTCGTGGAATTAGAACGACGAGATAACTGGTTCCCAACACTGTTTGAGCAGCTCTCAAGTTGTTCCATTTCGTAGCCCTTATCCGCCTGTGGGTATCGTATGATGGCCAGTCAGCAGAGCTGTGGCGGAGGAGCAATTTCTGAGATTGAGTCTGCTGTGGGAGGGCCTAAATCTGATGAACCGCAGTTCATTGGGCTATGGGAGCTGTATTGTGCATATTCTGAGGTAGTAGAGCCCCTGCGGCTGGGCTGTTTCTGATACCGTGTCCACGAAGTTCGTATTGTAAATTGATTCAGCAGAGCCGCTGCAGCTGGGGCCATTTGAGAGCCTGTGCCCTCAGAGTTAGCTACTTACAGGGGTCGTATGGTGGCCATGGGAGAGTCTGGAAAGCCGCTCTGGCAGGGGCCACATGGTTTTCCGAGTCAGAAGAACCAGTGCCTTAGGGGCATCCCTGAGACCGTGTCAGCAGTCAGTTGAGGCGGTCATATATCCCAGAAGGGCGATGTAGGAGATGACCCTTATGCACACATATACGAGATATGTTGCAAGAATATTGGTGTGGTCAAAATTATAATTTTCCTAACTTATTAGAGAATTAACAATAAATTTTGTTTAAAACAAAATTATTTTGAGGTTTGAAAGTATCATTTGGAATTTAGAATGTTTAATTTCAAATAAATTAGAGAAAAGTTGAATTATTTTACTCCAATCCTACTATCCTATTGTGTACTACTACTCCTGCATCAGTATTTTACCATTTATAGCGATAAACGTGTCAATCCTTGACTATGTGGCGCTACGTCATTGTTATGAGTTCTCAATTCCACCATTCCCCTTGCCCTTCTCGAATGTAACCTTTCGAATAATGCCAGTCTTCTGTAGGTATGTTCTTAAATTGCGGTTCCTTCTACGGTATACCTTCCTTGTTCAAAGGCAATCATAAGGAATTTTTAGAAGTTTCGGTGTGGAGATTGCCAGAGATTCCATGTTCTTCATAATAGTATGGATACAAGTTTGGCGGCAGGAGCCGCCAATTTCGGTCAGAATCCGTAAACTTGCATAGAAATCTCACGTTCAACCAATTTCTGACAGCACATCAACGTCATTTAGCAAGTAAACCTAGAAAATGTTGCACTCATTGACGTATTTTTTGCTAAGTCGAATGCGATCGAGCTGAAAATTAGTGGGCATGGTCCAGACATCCTATCGGACATTTTGGTACCAACCGCACCATTTGGTCGATTTACGGCCGTTACAGATAAAAATCCAAATATTAGAAAATCTGTCGTAACTCTCTTAGTTTTTCTTATAGAATGCTCGTTCTCATCTCAGATTGATGAATTCAACGAGCTGAATGGATCTCAGAAAGAAAACCAGAAAAGACAATATTTGTGGAAGTTATTACCATTTGGATATCGAACATGCATACGTGTGGAGCGACATCAAGCGGTAAACCGTTTAGAACGAACTAAATCACTCGAGAAGAAATCGTAGAAACCCATTTCAAAGGAAAGAGTAGGCAGTACAGCTTCCTCACTTGAATCACATGGACATGTAGAATAGTTGGGTAGGTTCGTTATGGACGATTTCCATGATTTTGGAACGGGATCATCTCCGATCCAACCCGCGTGTACTTTCAAAATTTCAGCTCTCTACGACTATTATTCGCGTAGTTAGAAGCATTACAAGGAAACGATCAACGTTTCATGTTCGCGCATGCGCAGACGAATGAAATTCATCAACTATTCATCAACTATCAAAGTATTATTCCTGATCGATCCTCCAAATCTGAACTCATTTAAACGATATTTAAGGTAGTTACGGGCGTTTAAAGTATTTCACGTTTGCGCATGCGCAGACTGAACGATTTATATGATTTTGGAACGGGACCATCTGCGATCAAACTCGCATGTACCCTCAAAATTTCAGCTCCCTACGACCATTTTTCGCGTAGTTAGAAGAGTTACATGGAAATGGTCAACATTTCATGTTCGCGCATGCGCAGACGAAAGTTACACTACGATTCCAATGAAATTCATTTAGATCTATCATAGTATTATTCCTGATCGACGCTCCAAGTTTGAACTCATTTCAACGATATTTAGGGTAGTTATGGGCGTTCCAAGTATTTCACGTTTGCGCATGCGCAGACGAAAGTTACGGTTTTTTCCAATGATTTTGGTACTGGACCGTCTGTGACCCAACCCGCACCTTCCCTCGAAATTTCAGCCCATTTCGACCATTATTTCGGGTAGTTATGGGCGTTACAATGAATTACCACAGACAGACACGGAACCAAAAATGTTCCTCGATGTCTGAAATGCAAAATGGTAGTGGAAATTTTCATTTTGGAGAACATGAATTTTTTTTACTCAATCACGAATCCAAGGCTACTCTACCTTCGGTAGTGAGGAAGCAAAAGAAAAACGGAATTATTGAAAGGTTTGTTTCCACTAATACACGAAAAATTTTTCGCGTTTTTTCGTGTATTAGAATTAGTGAAAACAGACAACCTTTCAATAACTCCTTTTTTCTTGGAACCGTTTAGAAACTCGTATTGATCACTTCGTCACCACAATGCCAAAACCGCCTAAGTGCCATTTTGGCCAGTTTCACCTAATTGCATTTTTGGAGTCACTCTATTATATTCCACAACATGCCAATAGCGCGAATCCCTATTTCAAACAGGTTAGTTACAAAGTAACAAATTAGTATCGCATATCTCCAGAAATGAACAATCCGACAATGCCAAAATCGCCCAAGTGACACGGAGTGGCCCATTATGCGTATTAATTTCGCCTATCTCCAGAAATGGACAATCTGACCACGCCAAAATCGCATAAGTGCCTCGACAGGAACCCTTCCTTCCGAAGTCAGCAGATGTCCTTGAAGCTATTTCAATGTTGCCCATAAACGTTTAGTATTAATGAAGACAATAGCAGATCAAAATATTGTTCGTTGTTGAAAAGAACTTAAGCACGAAATAGCGATTTAATACGAAGTGCACAAGGCCAAAATTGCATATATGTGCCCTACCCCTTCCATATTGTTTCGAAATGGCTTTTTGATGAGTAAAAACCTTCCTATAATTTATTATGGAAGTGCCGTCGCATCAAAGCCATTTTTCGATTTATACTGTAGCATCAAAACTTTGAACACGTTTTTCTCGAAACTGGTTAAAAGCACTTAGGCGGTTTTGGCGTTGTGGTAACGACTTCTGAACAAGATTCCATGATTTTTCTCGAACACCTATTTTTGACCGTATCACTATACGTGGTACTTCACGTACTTCAGCTGTACATACTTCCACTCATATGTAGGCCCGAATAGGAACGTGGAAGTAAAATACTGTCAAATACTGTAGGTAGTATCCCAGCTTTAGTGGTGAACTACATCAATCTCGTGAGAGCCACATATGGAATATGCGTTGTTGCAGACTCCATTCTTATTATTTGAAACACCTGTGATCATTTCAAGATGATGTGTTTTTTCGTCATTCGGTTATTTTCTTTATTGCTCTGAATGTAGTGGAAGTTGAAATTCTTCAAAATTCAACGTTCCATTTTTTGTTGTTTGTTTTTTATTTTGATTGTGCTAAATTCAAATTGAATGATGTTGCTGAGGCTGGTATTTGTAGTTCTGGTGACCAACCTCCTGGGTTTGGCAATGGCGCAGGATGGTAACATGACGGATGGGCCGCCCGTACCGTCGACCGACGGCGGCGGCAATGGCACTAACTCAATGAGTTGTATGATGCCTATGGACATGTTCAATGAGGACCCCTCCAAGTCGGACATGGTCCTCAAGTGGATCAACCAGATGAGGAATATGCGGGAGAAGATACACCCGAAAAACATGGGAGCGTGTCCAGGAGGGTGAGATGAGTAGATGTAGTACCGGGTGAATTTATGATTTATTAGGGACCTTGATTTATGAAAACCGCACAGCACGGAAAACTGCACAGAAACAGAGCGCTCTGAAGTATACGGCCAAAATCTGTCGTATGCCCACCTAGGTACCTACTCGTTCTTCAAAAATACATTATTTGACAATTTTCGGCTCCACCAACAGTGCCACTCACTGCGCGTATTGGTTTTTTCTACTCTGGATTCTACTTTCATCTCCCTTAAGGTTAAAAATCCACGGTTTAGTTCCAAAAGCTGCCACCACGCTGTGCTTCTAAATGAACTAAAAAACTATTATGGAAACTGTGACTGAACGGCTCGTCCGATTTTCGTTCTGAAAATAGCTTTGTAAACAACAGGTACATATTAACTGGAATCTAGCATTAAAAAAAAGTATAACCCCCCCTCAAAATTTGATGGCTTACGTTTCAAGGTACGTAGAATGCGAAAATGCAATAAAATAAACCAAAAATTTCGGTCTGTTCGCCCTACTTCGCACTTTACTTAGTTGCCATGAACCAAAATTGATGAAATTTGGTTTGTAGCTCCCGTTTGGGGTCTAGTTGGTCTGCGAAGCTCGGCGTTACTGCAGTCATCTCTAATGGGTGAAAAATAGGGGTTCAAATGTTCAGAACGCCGTAGCTCGAAACCTTTCAATAGAAGGGTATCTTTTTTTACGTTTTTAAATTGATCTTGTACTATGAATTTTTTGAGACAACCCGGAGCACTGTACGGCCAGCCGTTCGTTCGCACCGAAAAGCTTCGTAACATGATCGTGAATCAAACGGTATAAATCCGGCCCAGATATCATCGCTAGGGAGCACCTGATTATAATCACGGATGGCTGTGTGAAGTCGAGTTGGTTTTTCTATGATATTATTTCATTTGAAAAGTGATGGTTTTTTGGATTTTGTTGATTTTTGCAACTTGAACAAACGTTGGAGTATTATTCGGTAAATTATTACACAACGGTAAATTATTACACGAACGTAACTCATTACACAACGGTTTATTATACTATGTACGCAGAAGGGACATCTATACAGGTAAATTATTACACAACGGTTTATTATTTACCTTATGCTTCATGAATAACTACAAATAATTAATTATTGAATTAGTGAATCCCGCGCATTTGTATGAAACTTTAATTACCGGGCCGGCTCCAGTACTCCATTTAGGGCTTTCCTAGAGGGAACTCGAGGGTATTGACCACAGAAAACAATGATGTACGCAGAAGGGGCATCTACACCGGTAAATAATAAACCGTTGTTTAATATTTTTTTTGTTTTATTTTTTCTTTCATTCAAAATTTTCCCCAACAAAAACCCTATTTAAAAAATCTGTTTTCAAATTTGACGGTCCAGGCGCGCTAGGGATGTTTGTTTGGAGTTCAAATTCGTTTGAAATTTGAAAATCGGATGAGTATCAAGCGAATGGTATTGTTACTCCGGTTTAGGTGGGGGGAAATGCCACTTAATGGATGGAGGCCCGACGCCTCTCAAGCATCCGAAAAGCCAAAACCAGAAATTATGACACCTTTTTCTGGCTTGATTTATATTTTCACAACGCGAAAAACGCCTTCTACGACTGACCGGTTCACTTTTCTTCTCATGAATTTCAGTTTTCCAACAAGTTATCATTTCGTTCAACTTCATCAGATTTGCTTCATTTGTGTCACCACTGCCACTTCATTTGTGTCATCACCACATTGTGTATTGCTCACGAACAGTATGTTCAACTATCGTCCGCATATTAACTTGAAAATTTCTTATAACAGGGAACTATCTATGACCGATGCGTTAATGGCGTCGGCATCGATGTCAGCAATGATGTGTCCAATGCCATCGGCGCCCATGATGCCTACGTTCATGGACAAAGGTGATCACGGAGAGACGGTAATCTATAACATGCGAATGGGTGATAAAATGGACGATCTGATGGATGAAATGGCGTGGAAGAAGGCAGTTATGGAAATGGATGGTACAGTTGATACCTAATTATAATCGAACACTGATACCTATGTGATTAATTATGCTGAGTGTAAAGCTTTTCATTTATTAAGTACAGGTCCGAGATAAATGCCCTCCCAAACGTATTGCTATTGTAGGGGGCTTGAAAAAGACGTTAAATAATGGAATAAAATATTAATTGCTTTCTCATAATACAATCATAGCAAAGGAGTTTGTGTGGGAAAAAAAAATTCATCTTTAGCACACCGATTAGCAAATTTAAAATTGGATGGTCCCATTCGAGCATTTGAAAATTCGCGTGAGAGAGTTGATGAAAATGATGGTTCCTATATATTTTTCACGTAAAAGCGCGCAGTTTCTTTTCTCCTTTTAGGTAAGTATACCAACAACTCTCGTTCGTTTGCAGATTTGAATTCCATGTGAAATTTCACAGCAAGCCGATTTTCCGTACATCATAATATTTTATATACACGAAAACGAGATAAACCTGCTGTCGACAAAACGCTAAAATGTAGGTGGATGGGAAAGTCTATCTGAATTCATCTAAAAAACCACAATTTTCCGTTGTAACCCCCCCCCCCCCCGTCTGCCCCATGTTGACTGAAATACCTCCCCCCCCCCCCTGTCCAATGGACCAATCACCATATGTCTGTTGCGACCCCGAAGAGCGAAATCACTGATCTATGAGTTAGTTTGCACAGTGTCCGATGACTGCGCAGTAGATCCTCTGTTCGAATTTTGCTTAAGACGCTTACGTTTTGGTTTATTATTTTCAATAATAAACCTTTGGAATCGAGTATGAAAATTTTAACCCCCCCCCCCCCCCGTTTCAAGGCGGGCGGCGTAAGATTCCACCAAGTTTGGTTATTAAAGGATCAGAGCAGCGATACCACCCCGATTACCTGCGGGCAGCTCAGCGTAACCTTAAGATTCCATCCCGAGCGTATCTGTAGAAATCTTGAGATTCCACCCCCCTTGAGATCATTACTTGACATTTTGCTCATACTTGATGGACCGTGAGCAGGTTGTAGCTATAGGTGATGTTTATAGTGATACAGCTAAACTAGAGAGTATAGTATCAGCCAAGGAACGGCGTTAGCGCCGATCTTATTCCTAATATATATAAATCAAGCATGTGATTTGAATACTAAAGGTAAATTAATCCTATTTGCTGATGACATATGCCTAATAAATTATAATAACTGCAAATTGGTGGGATCGAAAACAGGAACCTCTGTCATATATCAAAAGAAACATCCATCACACATGTTTAAACGACAAAGAAATTTATTAAAAACGAAAGTATCACACAAAATCCAGAATCACAGAAACAGCAAAAACGCTTGCATACGAGTCTGCAACGCATTGGGACATTTTCATGTCTTTACCTATTGCTTTTGACATTATTAATATTAAGAGGTACCTAGGTACCTAATTTCAATAAAATAGACGATTCCGGATTAATTATCTTCTACACTCACGATCATTAGTTTGTAAACAAAATATGAGAACAGTTATGCCCATAGCTCCGCTATTCGTATAGTCAATATGTTATGGAGAACATGAAAATGTTCGTTAAATCGAGAGCTTTCCAACGAGTGGTGAACGATTTTTGTGGGTTAAAAAGTGTAGAAAATGAACAAACCTAACAACGGGGTCGTTGTAAGCGGAAACCATTATAAAGGCACTGTAACACAATTTCGTTACGCAATTTCGTGACAGTTTTTTGTGCTATGTGCCAGGGCAAAGACATGAAAATGTCAAAAACTGGGCGAGATGCTTAAGCGATACCAAAGAAGACTTGAAAATTGTTAACCAATGGATGATCGACAACTATTTAACACTAAATTCAAAAAAATGCGTATACGTACCTATTTATCAAAACTGTAATGAAAGACCGGATAGTGAGACGTTGGTGGCACATTCAGACGCATGCGGAACCACAACTGGATGCGAGTGCTGCCTATCAGTGTCGAGAGCTGATGAAGCTAAATACTTAGGTATTATCATAGACTGTAGAATGTCATGGAAACCCCATGCAAAGTATGTTAATAATAAATTAAGGAAGTGCGTGTACTACATGTATAACTTGAGGTTCCTATCAGGAAAACTAAAACGAATGATATATATGGCCCTAGTCCAATCAGTGATGCAATTTGGCATCATCAGTTGGGCTGGTACATACAGATCTGTGATAAAACCACTTTATATGATACAAAAAAGAATATTAAAATTAACATTTAAACTACCATTAACTTACCCTACAGAAAACTTATTCCAAAAATGTCAAGTTTTAAGCATTTACCAGCTATATGCTAAAAACCTAATTATGTATGCATGTAAAAGGAAATCAATTTTAACCCAAAATACAAGGTACACTAGGGGACTACCCCACAGAATACATATCCCACTTGTAAAGAAGACCTTCACAATGTCAGCCCCATTTTATAAAATATGTATTGTTATTAACAATTTCTTCAATTTCTACTAAAATCAGCACAATTACAAATTAAACCTACATAAATATCATATCTAAAAGCATTAATCGCCACTTCTTGAATATGAGAGAAGACCTATTCCACTCTAAACTAATAACTTCCTATTACACCACATAGAATTCAATCTACTTCTCCACTTGAACCACCTATCTAAGAACTAATACATCACAAGGAATGAGGAATCAAAAACTATAAAACTATTTACGGCTAGCCAAGAACGGACCGCACACTAGCTATGCTACGTGGTTACGTCCACAATTAAGTTAAATCGAACCAATTTATGATATGGTATTTATATTATAATAACCAAACGTGTATTTGTATGTGTGTGTTTGTATCCAACGTAGAAATTTTGTGGCAATAAATATATTTCAATTCAATTCAATTCAATTAACAACCATTATCGTATTATTTTTGCAAAGTTAAGTTCTGTTTATAACTGACCTGTAGTCAATATTGGAAGCAGGTCTGCAAGTTGTTACAATTAGGGGGGGGGGGGGGACTGGGGAAAACGTAGTTGGTAAAATGGACATAATATCTAGCAATATTTATTAACAAAATTTATCTGTAGGTATTTATCATCAGAAAGTCCCTAATGAAATGTTATTGGTTCAAGTCCTGTGTACGAGGTACATGTCTGGGTTCAATTCATACAATATCAATTAAATATTTTAAGTTAATTTTACGTATGTATTAGTTATTGTACCTGCAATACATTAGCGTTGTTATCATTAATCAGTTCTCTCAATATTTTCCTAGGCCTGGCACAGATATTCTCAACAGCTCTCCTCTTGGCTTGAGTAGTCATTTTCTGTCTGTATTGTCCTAGTAGATGGTGGGGGGTGATTATGAACAGCATTCCAAGTTGTGGCAACGGGAGGATGCCCTATAGATTTCACGTGTGCCGTACAAGTTTTCAAATAGCACATGAAATTATACAAGTGCGGTAAGAACAACAAACTTGTACCAGTCCGTTCCTAATTGTAATTCACATACCTCCAGCGTAGTTCACCTGACGCCAACGTTTTTTTTTTTATTGAAAAACTTGTGTCCTTCCACCAAAAACATCTCTTTTCCTCTTTAACTTGTATAATTTCGAGTTTCACTATCTGTTTCACGGAAGAATTAGCCATCGCACTGCCGTATCGGTACTGACAGACATCACCAGGCGATGCCCCGAGCCTCAACATGTCAACAAACACAGAGGCTGGGTGGAATCATGAGGTTCGGCTTCAACTGGCCACTGTTAGACCTGGCGTTAGTCCGATGGGTTCAGTGAGGGGCTCAAATGACAACTCAATGAGGTCGAGTTAATGACGACACGGGGCGGAATCTTAAGGCTCCCTTCAAGGCATGTGGAATCCGAAAACGCAATAGAAAAATGTCTGTCCGTCCGCCGCACTTCGCTCTGGTTACCATGAACAAAAATTAATATAATTTGGTTTGTCGTTCCCATTTGGGGTCCAGTTGATCCGCGAAGCTCGGCGTTAAGCGGGCCATTCACGACCGCTCCAAACTCCCTCGCGCCGCGCCAACCGCTCCATTTTTCAGCCGCTCCATTTTGGTAGGACATTGACGACCGCGCCGCGCCAGTCCCGTCATTCCAAGTCTTCCGCAGTGAACGCGTCACTGTCAGCACCGTACCACCATGGACGACGAACTAATTACGTACGCGGCTATTTGTTTGTTTATTAAGGGAAGGAAGTCCAAGAAGAAGTGGTGCAAGCAGCGGCTCATGAATAGGAGTCGCAACTTCTTCTAATTAGGATCCCAAGTTTGAAAAGGATTAAACCTACAGATTGAACATACAGACAAAGAAAAATAAATGATAGTAAATTTAGCAGCTAAATAAATAAGGTAGACAATGATCTATGTTCATTGCGACTTGAAAATTCGCTAAACTTTTTGCTGTTGAGATGACCTGGTAGAGGGGTACTAGGCCTTCCCAACCCTCCCCTTGGTTGGTATTGTTTCTTGTTATCAAACTACTACTAGTGCATCGTCCATGCCTTTGATTTCGCAGGACTTCAAAGACTGAGCCGACCGCACTAGTTTGAACTTTGATCTTGATTTACTCCTTTTTACAGTTTCATTCCCCCCCCCCCCCCCCCCCCCCGGACAAGGTTGTCTTCACTTCTCCCTTTTGTCTACACGTATACGCTAAATGTTTATGTAACCCATATTACTGATTTTTTTATATTTTGAACGCTTTTCTGCTCACCAACAATCCTGTTTTTGTGTTGGGCTACAATTCTGTGGGGGATTATTGATTTTTGCCAATAGAAGCAATTTATTGTTTTCTCGCCATCTAGGTCGGATGTTGTCTGGAATCACACACACACCCACACAAGTTGTGATGTTTGCACGCACACACATGTTGTGATTTTTGCATACACGCGTTGTTAAAGCGTCAGTGTTCAATTCCGCAAAACTGGTAGGTATCTATCTATGAAGAAAATCCTATCTGATCCATCGATCCAATTTTTTTGTTCACTGTTTCCTTTGTTGCGTTTTCATCTTGCGTTTTGAACAATTATTGTTCTAAGACAAGATTTCTTTTTACCCTCCCATGGTAATCTGAATGAATTACCTTCCAAAGGCAGGGCAGCTCTTTGTAAATTTCATTACTTCTATAACAAATTCCCGACCGCTCGCCATGATAGATACTTCCCTCGACAACTCACCGACACAGACTGAGCCAAATGGAGCGATGGGTTTCCCCATTCACGAGCGCTCCGCGCGCCACGAGTGCCTGTGCCGTTCCGGATTTCCCCATTCATGATCGCGCCGCGCCAAGTGCTCCGCTGCTCCAAATGGAGCGGTGCGATGGATTTCAGGCGGGTTGAATATTCGACTGGGCCGACCGCGCCGCGCCAAGCCATTCGGGTTTCCCCATTCACGATCGGTTTTTGGAGCGGTCCCGTCATTTTGGCGTGTTGGAGCGGTCGTGAATGGCCCGCTTTACTGTCGGTCATCTCCAAGGGGTGAAAAATAGGTGTCGACATTTTCAGAACTCCGTAGCTCGTGTAGCAGAAGGGTATCGTTTGTGCGTGTTTGAATTGATCTTGAACTAAAGAATTTTTTGAGACCACCCAGAGCATTGTACGACCAGCTGTTCGTTTGCACCGAAAAGTTTCATCAACATAATCGTGAATGAAACGGTATAAATCCGGCCCAGATATCACTGCTGGGGAACACCTGATCGTGATAACGGGTGGATGTATGAAGTCGAGTTGGTTGTTCTGTGATATATCATTTGAAGAATGATGGGGCTCTTGGATTTTGTTGATAGGTACTTTCGCTATTTCAACAAACGTTATGCTTCGTGAATAACAACAAATGATTAATGATAGAATAATTTGATCCTGCGCATTTTTATGAAGCTGTAATTCCCGGGCTGACTCCAGTTCTGGATTTAGGGCTCTCCTGGGGCGAGCTCGAGGGTAAGTACTGACTTAAGAAAACAATGATCTACACAGAAAGTGCATCTGAGCAGGTAAATAAGAAGCGTCGTGTAATAATTTGCAGCGTTTTTCTCGATGCGAGCGATGCAAAAAATCCTCACTTTCCGTATATTCCCCACCATGTTTTCACGACTAGTGAGTCCACAAAATGTCTCCTTCGAACTGCTCTCGAAGACTTGGTATTTTGAAGTGTTGTCGCCTCCCCGTAACCCTCAGGCCGTCACTTTCCCTTTATCCAGTTCACTGTAGATTTCCTTATTGCATTATTGAATCGGTTACCTAGTTCCTCCCCTAGTTAATTCAGAGCCCCATTATGAAGCTCAGATCAGTTATTCAGCAGTACTCAATTGAAAATACGATTTGCAGATGAACAATTCAAGGAAACAGTTACCAGTTACAAGATGGGTCCTTGGGATCCCATTTTCCAAATGATGTGGGAGGAAACGATGCACGTCGGGTGCGGATTGGTGATGTACAATAACAGCGATTTGGAACAGATGTCCAAGATGTTCGGCCACCCAGTCACGGAGACGATGGAGATGCACGTGTTGGTCTGCCACTGGGCTCCGGCGGGCTGCAAAGCTGGTATGGAGACCTGGAAGTTCTGCGGTTTCCATACGACTGAAATGATGACGACGGATGATCATTCTGATATGACGGATCCCGACGTCCCGACCTCCTCGCCTGATGACACGGATCCCACTCAAACCGCTCAACCCATCACGAAAGCCCCGGCTACGAGAGTTTGCGTTAGGGTGGGATTCAATTTGGAGGCTCTTGCCCTCATAACTGCACTCATACTTACTGTCTAACCATCCGCCTCAGGTGATCAACGAAATAACTCCATGTTACTTAAACATTAAACACATCATACAATTATTCCTGTTTGAGCTCCATTGTAGTGATTTAATCCTATTACACGTTGTGTGTGTGTGTGTTGTGTTGTGGTGTGTATGATATTTTTGCTGTGGTGTGTGGCTAGAGGGATATTTTTGCGCAAAGCCATATAAGGAAATCGACCAGATTCATCTCTTACAGTGAGGAGTACCCTTGACTTAATATGTTAACATGTCTGTTTGGAATTCTTACAATTTGAGACAAACCGCACTCCTAGGATGAATAGTTCTTTTGGTTTATCGTTTTCAATAAAGAATCTTTAGAATCTAGCAAGAAGAAAAAAGTTTAACCCCCCTCAAAATTTGATGGTTTACGTTTCAAGGTATCTAGGATCCGAAAATGCAATAAAAATATTTGTCTGTCCGCCGTACGCCGTACTGACCACTTTTCTTAGTTACCATGGAACAAAATTGATGAAATTCGGGTTATAGGTTCCGTTCGGGGTCTAGTTGGTCCTCGAAGCTCGACGTTACTGTCAGTCATCTCTAAGGGGTTCAAAATAGGGGTTGAAATTTTCAGAACGCCGAATCTGGAAAACTTTCGATAGAAAGTTATGGTTTTTTTTACGTTATTAAATTTGTCTTGAGCTAAACAATTTTTTGAGACCACCCGGAGACCACACGTCCAGCCGTTCGTGTGCACCAAAAAGTTTCAACACGATCGTGAATCAAACGGTATAAATCCGGCCCAGATAATCATCACTAAGGAGCACCTGATTATAATCAAGGATGGCTGTATGAAATCGAGTTGGTTTTTCTGCGATATTATTTCATTTGATAAGTGAAGGACTATTGGATTTTGTTGGTAGTGTACTTCTGAAACTTGAACAAACGTTGAAGTATTATTGATGGGTAAATTATTACACAGTAGTAAATTATTTCATAACGGTAAATTATTACACAACGGTTGATCTACCAAGAAGCGGCTGGATTTTGTTGATGGGTGCTTTTGCAACTTGAACAAACGTTGAAGTATTGTTGATGGGTAAATTATTACACAATGGTATTATTACATAACGGTAAATTATTTCATAACGGTAAATTATTACACAACGGTAAATTATTACACAACGGTAAATTATTACACAACGGTTCATCTACCAAGAAGGGGCTGGATTTTGTTGATGGGTGCTTTTGCAACTTGAACAAACGTTGAAGTATGTTTGATGGGTAAATTATTACACAATGGTAAATTATTACACAACGGTAAATTATTGCACAGTGGTATTATTACATAACGGTAAATTATTACACAACGGTTCATCAACCAAGAAGGGGCTGGATTTTGTTGATCGGTCTCTAATAACCGTTGAAGTATTATTGATGGGCAAGTTATTACACAACGGTTCATTATATTTAACCAGGAGGGTAGGCACTGACCACAGAAAACAGTGATCTACGCAGAAGGGCATTTCACTGCATATGAACAATTTTCCTTCAGAACTTCATTATTTGCGTTTCTTTTTGCCGTTCTGGTTACTGCTTGTCATCGACAGAGTTATTTTAGCAACATTTAACTCGTGATTTAGATAGGTACCTAGTAACGAGTACGGGGTTAGGTACTAACCTGCGGAAGGTCGGCATCTACATAATATGTATAGAATAGTACATATTTTATTATATAGAAGGGTTATCTATACGGAGAGCTGTGATTTGTAACAGAAGGGTATTCTGTACTAAATAATAAACCTTTGTGCAGGGATTTGCAGCGCTTGTTTATTGGAAATAAGGGTTATTTCCATTTCAGCTTAAGTCATATTTCATCTCATCCTGGGAATGAAATGTCACAAATGACGATCAATGAATAAAAAGGCCTTTTTGCCGACAAAAGTAAATCCGTTCGGGGATTGGGCCCGGACATCTTGACCGATCCGTTATCCAGGACGGACAGTTTAGTGGGGGTTTTAGGTGCGAAATCCTCGACTTCGAGTGAAGAATGGTCGGAGCGAGGGCTATTACGTGGGCGTTTTCTTCGGGAATAATTCATGAAGATTAAACCTCTGTATCGTCTCTCCCGAAACCCGCTCCGAGTTGATACATCGGCGGATTTACAGCTTTTTGCCCGGGACAGCTGCCCAAAAGAAGTTATTCCTTAACTATGTTCCTTCTATTTTTTGACCTTTTTTCAGTGTGACGGTGGTATATTGTTAAGCAATGCAGTAAAGTTCATAAAGTTGTTTAACACTGTTTATATTGTTTATCAGTGAAACTGAATTTTGAGTTTCTCCATCACTCGGTAAATGCATCGCTATCTGCATGTTACCATCTTTATCCGTATTGGAGCAGAAAATTAGATACGATTTTCATATTAGGGACAACATTTTAAAAAATTAAAAAAATAGATTAATTTATAAGGAATTATTTTGAATTAAAAATCTAACACTATTTTATTAAACATTACGCACCCCATATGCGTAAAACTATGAGTGGTGTGGAATACCATCACCGTAAATAAATGTTTTATACTTTTACAGGCATCGGTTATAACGAATATAACTCTAATGACGAATTGCTTGGTCCCTTTAGCGTCGTTATAAGAAGCTCCATTTAGTTTTCATTTACCACTTTTGCGACAGTAGCCACAGATGGATGACAGATGGCCGAAACTCATGGCCACATGACGCGGAAGCTTGAGTTAGTCTCATTCCACGCAGGACTTTTAATTTTGAACATTTTATTTTATACGAAAACTCGCATATTTCCAAATATACTTACTAATTTTGGTTCACTATTTTTAATAATTAACCCCCTCCACCGACCGAGATTTTATGGTTTAATTTTCAAGGGACGTAGAATACGAATGTCGAATAAAAAAAAATTACCGTCCTTCCGCAATCTGTGCTTTTTCCTTAGTTCCAATGAACTAAAACACTCGTAATTTGGTATACGGGTCCTGGAAGCTCGGTGTTACTGTCACTCAACTGTAAGGGGTGAAAAATAGGGGTTGAAATGTCAGAGTATCCCTGTCTTGGAAAATTGTATTTTGAGATGTGGGTCTTCTCGCATTTTTAAATAGTTTGATTTTTTTCCTGAATTTTTTATACCATCCGGAGCCTAAGATGTCGCCGTAAAATTGAATTTGCCCTAAAGAGCAGCGTGTATGCAAGCATCAACCTGTATTGAGAGCGCACATCGCTTGCCTCTTACGCATTACATGTGGTCCCGTAGTTCAGTGGAGTAGGCGTCGGAATCCCACGCTGACGGTCGCAGGTTCGAATCCCAGCCGGGGCCAAAAAATATGTTTCACTCCACATTAACAATATTTACCTTCAGAACTACGTCCGAATTTCGCCATTTTGCATACTGGTTTTTATGAAACTGCAGTTCCCGGGCCGCCTCCTGTACTCGATTAAGGACTTTCCTGGTGGGAGCTGGAGGGTTGGAATTGACCACAGAAAACAGTGATCTACGCAGCCCCTTCTGCTTAGATAACGGTTTATTATTTACCTGTATAGATGCCCATCTATACTGGTATAGGACAGTAGGGTAAAGCCGGACAAAAAGGTTAGGACCTGCAAAACCTCCCCACAGCTCAAAATGGAAGATGTTGAGCGTTAGCCAGTCTCAACAGAAATCGACGGAAATTAATTCACCCTGGGCCTAATTTCAATGTTTATTTGTAAACTGTCAATTTCAAGATTTTGAGAAAGGGTAGGGTAAAACCGGGTACAAGTTACAAGTGATTCTGAAAGAGGAAATTTTTATTTTTAAATCAGGCAAACAAATATCAAACTAAGAAAACTTCTAACACATTTTCAAAGAATCAAGAACACGTTTTGAAAAAAAGTTAAATTCGTTTTCACTTAGCCAAATTATAGGACAGTTAACAGTTCAGATTTATGCAAAAATCGCATATGAAATTATCGTTAAACGCTCTTCGTGGCCACTGCTTGGCTCATGTGCCCACTGTTGGCAGATGGCACATTGAATACATTCGTCGAAATCCCTCGAATCGGAGATGAACTCATTCTATACAAGCATACATACAAAGCATTGTATACAAGCATTGGCGGGATCTCCTGCTTCTTCAAAGGATGGTGATATTGAGCTTTTCCTCTTTCTGTCATTTTTCTTCTCTCTTAGGGGTTTTTTCTTCCTTATTTACGAAGTCTTCTTCGTCATCTGAAGACGGCTCTTTCTCTTTCGGGAGATTTTCTTCGGTTTTCTCGGTAGGATAGCGTATGGTTCTTAACCAAAGAACAGGAACAACAACGGTACAGAAGGTAATGGTATCAAATAGTTTCCAGAAGGGAAAAAAATAAAACTAACATTAAATTGACGTGGGGTTAAATCGGGTTTTACCCAACCCTACCCGGTTTTACGCAACCCTTTGGTACCTGTTTTGACTCCTACAGAAACAAAACATTCGATATGGCGGCCACTCTCCTGATCTGGTAGGGTTGCGTGACTCCTCTTAACGGCAAAACATGAATTAAAAACCATCGAAAACTATAAGGTACTTACCTAATTGTATCATCCACATCCAAAGTCGAAGGTTGTCCGAAGAAATGTGTAGAATATTGGAAGATTTTTAGCATTCTTTCAAACACGAAAATACGTTTTAAAAAACCCTTTCTTCTGAGAAAGCTGTTGGCAAACTGTTCGATTGGTGTTTGAGCATGAGAAGGGGATTTTATAATAAAATCCTTACAACTCAACTCAAACCTTTAGTATTTTATTTACATGGGTGACCATGTGGGTGAAATGGGAAAATCACAAACTTAATAAGGAGCTCCTTCCTAATACGTAAGTGAAAAAAATAAATTAAGACTTATAAATTAAAATTAAGTGGGTGTAAATTATTGTATGCTGACGTTCGATGTATAGGTAGTGGGAATCTCGCCGCAAGATGGAGAGACGCTCGTTGTAGCGGTTCCAGACTGCCCAAAGTATAAGAAAAGGTATCTTACCTTGGTTTTCCCCAATCCGGTACTTAGGTAGGTATGCCGCAAGGTTACCAGAGGAGTACCTTTCCAGGACAGACTGGGACAGTACGAGATGATGAGATGATTCGAGAAACGAGGTGAGGTGAGGTGAAATGAGACGAGGTGAGGAGAGTTGAGATGAGTTGCGATGATTTGAGGTGCTCCAGAAGCTTTATTTTTTTTTGTAAAATGCCATATTCGGCCGATTTTTGGGAAAATGCCATGTTTGTGCCATGTTTTACCTTTTTTTCGCCAAACTCCTTCAAAAAAATTTAAAAAAATGTGAAGTGAAAATTTCTGAATGACATGAGGTTCCTCGAACCCTGAGGCCATTAGTGTAGAGGGATTACCAATGCCTCTAACCCTTTTGGAATGGGGTGCTTCCACGGGTGGCCACTCTGTCTGGTGAGGAAGCCACTCTGAAGGAAGGCTGGGAACCTGCTGATGTCCTCTCTATGAAATACGCCCCGGCAACATCAGCTGATGTGGAGAGGACTTTCTCAAAAATGAAATACCTTCTGAGTGATCGACGGCTGGGATTTTCAATGGAAAGCGTTGCAGCACACCTGATGTTGTTATTTAATAATAATAATATATAATAATGAATTATTTGTATAAAGCTTTATAAATCAAATAAATTACTTAGCAAAAATAACTTGTATGTTGTGATATTATCGTCTCAGAATAGCTGGGGTGGTCGGAGAGGGTTGAAAAATAAGTGCCATATTGAGAGAAATAAGTGGCATATTTGGGCCAAAATAAGTGCCATATTGCCATATTTTTAGGGCCCTATTTCACAAAAATAAGTGCCATATTGTGAAGGGCTCTGGTGATGATACAGAAAAAAATCGGATGAGGATTCTGATGACCTCGTGGCGGGTGACGCTGGCGTGGACGTGTTGAATTTAAATTGGTTAAAGCGACGTAGCTGGGAGGCTATAGCGATGATGACTGATGCAGAGTCGACGTTGCAATACCCCACTGGGAACTGTTGTCTTGGTGAACTTGAGGACTTTAAGAAGGTACCGCACAATACGTCACAGAACGCACAAGGCGTATCGCGCACAAAGTTGAACAGATAAGTAAGATGAACGTAAAATAATCGCTCGATTTATACTAAAGTGTTGGTCCGGCCTGAACAAGTGGTGTTGTGAGAGTAATTCAGGTTGTAGGCCCCACCACGGAGATTCTTTGCTACCCGGTTTTATCCTACTCTCCCCTTTATAATAAACTGTTGTGCAGTAATTTGCAGCCTTTTTAGGTTTTTGGGATTGGTGGGCCTAATAAGATATTTTATGCGTAGAAACAATCTAATCAGGTATTATTAGATATGAATTTGGGACCAGCGCAAAATTTCTTGTGAGGTTTTGTGGTTTGGTTCGTGAGCTAATCAGTAGCCACCTGTGTAGTTGTGTTTGGGTATTCTCTCGTGTTTAGTCATATTCGGGAACCTGTAAACGCAATATTACATTCCGGTAACAAAACCTTTAAAGATATATCGGGAAACTTATATCGTGTTGGAGGCAATACCAGAGAGAAATTCCCTTCAACTCCTCCGCCTCCCTATCGTCCCTTAAGGGGCGAATAAAGAAACCACGTTGTCATCCCATACGTCAAAAGTCGAAGAGCAAAGAGCAATATCAAGCGGCTGTGGTGTGGGTGGGGGGCTACGAAACAAGAACAAAACTTTTTCGATTCGACTACAAGCGGAGGCGTTGACACGTGTCCCGTCCCTACAACTACGCCATACACAAGGACCCTTTCATGAAGACCCTCGGAGGCACCACAATATGATACCGTAGGAACGCGTTTCTTTCTTCCATTCAAGGCGGGTTTCTTGTACAGTTGGTGGGGGGGTCAGAGGAAGCCGGCTGGAGAGTTGGAAATTGATAGTTTGGTACGCAAGGCGATGGACAATACATTAAATATTCGAAAAATTAAAACCCTAGTTGGCGTTTCTAGTTCCAACTTGTGAATCAGTGTCCACAACATGTCTAGCACTATATGTCCTTTTGATTTATTATTCTGTGAATAATACATCTATGTATTCGGCTAAGCAAACAATTTTTATAACGCCCTCAAATTTTTGGTGCGTAGATTCCAAAAACACTGCAAAGTCCTTGTCACATGGGTTTATTATTCTACTGGACATAGGTACCTACAGAAAGTTTGGCTGTTCATTTATTGTTTCTTTCATGTGCAATTATTGAACTGGCTATTTTTGATGGTTTCCACCAGTTTTGGTCCCCAAAAACACGAATTTGGCTCGGCTTTTCCGTTCAACAGATTATTTTTGATCATTGATAGTACCATTTATTTTTCTTGGTTCACCTGTTGATGCTACATCTAGTGTTATTATACAAATTTATGGTGATATCAGATAATTTCCCATGTTTTTTACTCATAAAAAATGAATTTCGTGAGCTTAACCTTCGTTACAACCTCAGTTCTTCAGTCTTCGGTCAAAATCAACCAAATATTCGGTATTCTCGCCCTTAAAAACAGGGAAAACGATATATCACAAGCTCGTGTTCACTAAAACCTCAAAAATCCCTCGAAAACCCCTATTTTTACACTCGTTTTTCTCGCATATCACCCCTGGGTGTATGCCGATCGGGCTGCCGTGCTTCGGAGCACAACTAGGACCCAAATGTGCTCCCAAATGGGGTCCCGAACTGTGTGCGGAAAAAGGACGATTTTAGACCAAAATGTAACGTAAATTTGAGGCTAAAACTTCGTTAGAACCTCAATTTTCCACTCATTGGTCAAAATCGACTTCATATTCGGTCTTATCGTCCCAAAAACATGGAAAACAATACGTCAAAAGCTCATGTTACTTACATGTTACACAAAAAGTACCTATTTTTATACACATTTTCATTCATAACACCCCTGGGTATATTCCGATCTGGCTGCAAAGTTTCGGGACACAACTAGGGCCCAAATGGAGCCTGTGTGCGAAAGAACGAATTTTTTAGACCAAAAATGAAGCCGGTAAACTTGAACATAGGTGTATTATTCACAGAATAATAAACCAAAGTGCAATGTCCGTCATCCGTAACTACTTTATTTTCGGTCTACAAAATTCGTTCTTTCGCACACATGCTCCATTTGGGCCCTAGTTGTGTCCCGAAATTTTGTAGCCCGATTCGGAATATACCCAGGGGTGTTATGGGTGAAAAATAGGATAAAATTTATTTTTTTTTTGTGTTCTAAGAACATTAGCTGGTGAGGTGTCGTTTTACATGTTTTTTAGGACGAGGAGACCAAAAATGAAGTCCTTTTGACCAGAGTGGAAAATTGAGGTTCTAACGAAGTTTCAGCCTTAAATTTACGTCAAATTTTGATCTAAAATCGTCGTTTTCAGCACAGTTTGGGTCCCCATTCGGGAACGCATTTGGGCCCTAGTTGTTTCCCGAAACTTTGCATCCCGATCGGAATATACCGAGGGGTGATATGGGTGAAAAATGGGTTTAAAAATAGGGTTTTACGGTGTTTTAGTAATATGAGCTTGTGATGTATTGTTTTCTATGTTTTTTTAGGACGAAGAGACCGAATATGATGTCGATATTCACCAAAGACTACAAAATTGAGGTTCTGACGAAGTTTCACCCTTGAAATAGCGTTAAATCATCGTTCGGGCCCTAGTTGTGCGCCGAAACTCTGCTGCCCGATCGGTTTACACCCAGGGGTGTTATGGGGGAAAATGGGCTTAAAAATAGCGCTTTTCGAGGGATTTTTGAGGTTTTAGTGAACTGGAGCTTGAGAGGTATCGTTTTCCATGGTTTTTTTAGGGCGAGAAGACCGAACACGAAGTTGATTTTGACCAAAGAGAGAAAAATTGAGGTTGTAACGAAGGTTCAGCTCCCAAAATTCATTTTTATGAGTCAAAAACCTGGGAAATTGTCTGAAATCACCATAAATTTGTATAATAACACTAGAGGTAGTATCAACAGGTGAATCAAGACAATTAAATGGCACTATCGATGACCGATTTTTATTTTTCATTTTTTATAATTTGTTGAAAAATAAAAAATAAAAATAAAAAGATGAGCCTAATTCGTGTTTTTGAGAAACAGTAAATGAACAGCCAACACTTCTGTAGAGTAATAAACCCATGTGACAAGGACTTTGCAGCGTTTTTACACTCCCTGTTTCCGTTATAAGTGGAATGGAATTATGGTGATGCGTCAAAAATAGGTGTTCGAGTGAACCATGGAAACACGAGTTCCTAGACGGTTTTCCGCTTGATGTCCTCCGTATGTATGTATGTATGTATGTATGAATGAGATTTTCTTTTTGGGTTGTTTTCAGCTCGTTGAACTTCAATTTAAGATGAGAACGAGCTTTCTGGGTGGAAAAAGAAGGGAGTTATTACAGGGTTTCTATTTTTTCGATTTTCAACAATGACTGTCATAAAAATGTACCAAAATTGTTGTTGGAACCAAAATGTCCGTTATGTCTAGGTGATGCCTATTGATTTTGAGCTCGATCTAATTTGATTTGGTTAATTGGGAGCAAAAAATATTATGTCAGTGGGTCTAAAGCCGGGAATACACTTGCGCCGTGGCAGGCCGCGCACCGCACGAGCATCGAATGAGGCAGCCTCGGCGCGCCGCGATGTGATGTGCCGCGATACGAATTTTCAAATGAGTTACAGCGAGGCGCGCATGCTCAGCCCTGATCCGACTTTGCGCGGTGCGCGACTGGTGTCCACTAAACGACGGACCAAGACTACTATAATCTTACTCACGACTACTATAATCTACTCGTAGGTACTATAATTTTTTAATGATTCAGCGAATTTTTGTAGAAAATGTTGTTACGTGTTTTTAATGTAATTCAAAATTATTTGTGAGCCGTTCATCACGTTTGTAGGGTGTTGAATTGGTTGCAAGTAGTCGCGGCCCGTTTTGATTGCACCCAGAGGTCCAAAATCACAAATACTGAGGTCCATAATAAAAAAATAGCGTATTAACCTACTTTACTTTTGTTTTTCTTCAAAAATTCGCTCCTTGCTGCGTGGAGCGAAGGAAATGTTTAATTAATTATGATCACATACAATTATGATCTTCGTACTTTTTTTTTACAATTTTACAAAACGAGCCTATAATTAACAAAACGGTTATAACAAAACGAGTAGTAGGTTATTTCAAAGCGGGTAGGTAGGTTATCACTTAGGTACGTGTGCCGCGGCTCTGTTCGCTGCTCTGAATCGACCAAATTCCGTCCACACTGCGCACCGTACGAGGCAGCCTCGGTCCGTGCTCACTTTGATGTACCGACAGTCGATGGCTCAGGCCGCGCGCCGCATGAGGCAGACTGAGCCTGTTCGCAGCTGTGTTGGGGAGCCGTACACACTTGAGCATCGCGGCGCGCCGAGGCTGCCTCGTGCGGTGCGCGGCCTGCCTCGGCGCAAGTGTATTCCCGGCTTAACATTTTCTATGTTTACTTGCTATATGACGTTGGTGTGCTGTCAGTGGTTGAAAGTTATTTCTGTGCAAGTTCACGGATTTTGACTGAAATGGGTGGAGACATGCCGCCAAACTCGTATCCATACTATTGTGAAGAGCATGGAAGTTATTGTGTGCCCATCTCACTGGCAGTCACTTTCCATGTTCCCTTACTAGCATCCACTATTCTATCTGACTTGCAAGTGGACGAATTTAAGAGCGTGTTGCAGAAGGCCCTTGAAATTATTCAGCTGACAAAAACAGTTGGATACGGCGTGGCGTCAAATGAAAGGTCCAGTTGAAAATCTTCAAGAACTTTCTGATCTACTATAATCTCCTTAAAAAAAACACTCCCTGTAAAAAAAGATGCCAAGCTACAAAAGGTGTGATATCCAGGTTGTGCCAAGCACTGTGCCTAATAATCTTCCGTCCACATCCGACAGTTCATTTTCGACGTTAATTTTGAGGTATAGACTAGACTTAGCTAACAGGGTGAGGAGTGAGTTAATCTTTAGGAAGTGTGCTGCTTGGCCGGTCTAGTTACTGATCTATTCAGTTCCTACACGAAGGATTCGAAGCCATCAAAATTAATGATTCACATGCTATGTGCCTGATATGTCGTAGACAGACAAGCAGCATACTTCCTAAAGATTAACTCACTCCTCACCTCAAAATTAACGTCGAAAATAACTGTCGGATGTGGACGGATGATTAGTAGGCACAGTGCTTGGCACAACCTGGATATCACACCTTTTGTAGCTTGGCATCTTTTTTTACAGGGAGTGTTTTTTTAGGAGATATCACAAATTTTGAAAGGTCGCAAGTAAGTTTCGAAGCTGAAATCAATGTGGCTCAATGTGGCGCAACAATATCCGAAGCCTGAATGAATGTGGTGCAACAATATCTGATCCGAAGCCTGAATCAATGTGGTGCAACGACGATATTCTCACACAAGCAATGCTAAAAATGCTTGACACTTCACATTGGAAAGGGTAGACCTCCCGTTATTCGCCATGTCACTTCGGCGTTACAGTTTTTAATTTTCGTTTCGATGGAAACACCCAAAATCACTTCACGCATTAACATGATTTGGATCGGTACTAAATTTCATAAAGATCGGTCTAGGGAAGAGGGTAAGTGGCGTGACAAAGAATGGGTGGAACAAACAAGCCCCCATCCCCCGGAACCCCCCCTTTGCTTGTGCGAAAACGGTTACAACTCCCAAAAGGTACTTCACCACGCCAAACCTGATCTACATACCAAATTTGATAAACATCGGTCGAGGTAAAAGGGTTGAAGTGGCGTGACAAAGAATGGGTGGGAAAAAAAAAAATGGGAAGAAAGTCACCAAACACGTATTTTGAGCCCTATTTTTCGCAGGTTTTCGAAACACCTACCGCTTCGAATTTGGTGTCAGGCGACTCAGGGTGTTTGCCCCACAAAATATATACGCGCGAATAAAATATAGAAATAACGGGGAAGGCCCGGGAGGTGGCCAAAGTTGGCCCGATTCTTCGCTCAGTTATATTAGGATCTGGGGCAGCCGGGCGCGGGTTCATGCTTGGCATCGCTCGGCTACCGCCTCGCTTGATAGACGAACTGCTACCCACGCGTTCGCATTCCCATGTTTCGGCACATTTGGAAACGAAATGCCAATAATTATTCGTTAAGCGCGACTACTTAAACATAGGGTTACCAGACATACTGTTTTAATTGCTATGCAATTTTAACGCCGGGGGTCCTGTCACAAAAACGCGTCACGCAAAGAGGAATGTGATGAAGATGAGCACAAAGAGGAATGTGATAAAGATGAGCACAAAGAGGAATGTGATAAAGATGAGCACAAAGAGGAACGTGATAAAGATGAGCACAAAGAGGAATGTGATAAAGAATCGTTTTATTTTTTTGTGTGTTGGTGGTGTGGGGGGGGGGGGGGGGGGTAAATTGCATAGCAAATTCTCCTTTGTTATACGAAGTATAAGAACACATCCTTCGGGGGTGAGGAACGGCGAAGCCGTTCCGAGGGGGCGGAGCCCCCTTTGGGGGTCCAGGGGGCTTGCCCCCTGGCGAGGCCCGAAGGGCCGAGTTTATAGTATACTTTTATATATACGTATTTTTATATATACTTTTTAGGTCCTTTCCTGTATACTCTTCTCTTTTAGCGAATTTTCAAAGAAAATGAAGCTATTGCAATGGCTTCGAAATTTAAATAATATAAATTTTTGGAAATTTTCTTCATAGAAATCCGTTTCAGACCATTCTAAAACGATTCCTGAAATTTAACACTTTTATATATATATATATATATATATATGTGTGTGTGTGTGTGTGTGTGTGTGTGTGTGTGTGTGTGTGTGTGTGTGTGTGTGTGTGTGTGTCACTCCAGACGATAACTCTCGATAGAATTGAGATAAACAGCTCAAATTTGCACAAAAAATCTATCTTGGCAATCGAAAGGCTAAGTTCGAAGATGGGCGAAATTGGCCTACTCTAAGGAGGGTTTTGGCGCATTTAAAGTGCGCAAAAATTACCCAAAAATCCCCAAAATGTTATTTTCCAACAAGTGACCCCTCATTTTAAAGGTTTTTGCACGCTGAACACGATGGTGGAATCGGATTTTAGATATCTTGATCCGTTCTCAAATTAGAGCATTTAAAGTGCGCAAAAATTACCCAAAAATCCCCAGAATGTTATTTTCTAACAAGTGACCCCTCATTTTAAAGGTTTTTGCACGCTGAACACGATGGTGAAATCGGATTTTAGATATCTAAATCCGTTCTTAAATTAGAGCATTTAAAGTGCGCAAAACCTACCCAAAACCCAAAACGGTAGAATCAGGATGGACAAAACGTACAAATTAAAATAAATACGAAGAGAATATACATAGAAAACCAAATTTTAGACCGAAGTTTTCCTTTATTCAAAACCATAGCCATTAATTCGAATATTTCTTTGAAAATTCGCTCATTAAGTCATGCTGCATGACTGGTTTTTTTCTTACCAAAGCTAATTATAAGTACTCTTTTTTTCAATAGACTGAGAAGAAAACTTGAAAAAAGTAATGATAATGATATATAATTATTTATCCTTCTGCTAAATACATTCATCCAACCTAAAAGGGCCTCCTCTTCATCCTCCACCACCATCATACAATCTGTGGCCGCGTAAAGGTTCCTCTCTGCAGCCAACCGCCATAGGATAAGAAGGATGAGATGTTGGAAGTTGCTCTTTCTATCAATTTTATTTGGTTTACAAACTTGTCCTAGGTGATTCTAGTAAACGATGGGGCCTATGCCTGTACCACAAACAGGGAAATGCAAAGGACCCCGCACACTTCTTATGGGAAAGTGGCTTCGGTCAAATTGGCTGAAATTGACATATGTTATGTATTTTGACCTCCTGAACAAAAGTCTCAATGGGCACAAAAAAATCTACCGTCAGGATTTTGAGCTATGGCCAGATTAAGCGCTTCAAGTTCGACTTTTTAAACACCTTCAATTGCTTATATATCTCTCTAGGGATGCATTTTAGAGAAAAAAGTGCACGAGTAAAATCGTCTTGAAAACGTCCAAACAACTCGATGCCATACTTGTTATAAGTCAAAAAATGTTTCTTCATTTTTGGCCAATAAGTCCCCGTGTGCGTATGTATAGGAAAATATAAGAAACGTTAAGAAACATTTTTTGACTTAAAACAAGTATGGCATCGAGTTGTTTGGACGATTTTACTCGTGCACTTTTTACTCTAAAATGCATCCCTAGAGAGATATATAAGCAATTGAAGGTGTTTAAAAAGTCGAACTTGAAGCGCTTAATCTGGCCATAGCTCAAAATCCTGACGGTAGATTTTTTGTGCCCATTGAGACTTTTGTTCAGGAGGTCAAAATACATAACATATGTCAATTTCAGCCAATTTGACCGAAGCCACTTTCCCATAAGAAGTGTGCGGGGTCCTTTTAATGTCGCGATTTTCAAGACCGGTTTGCCTACTTAATATCAGTTTGACTAATTAATATCAGTATTGATGAAACTATTATTTCCCTAAGTCACTTGTAAAATGGAAATGGAGTAAAAAGAGATACCACATCGGTAGGAAGAAAGCAATAAATGACTGTTGTACCTACCTACCTTTTTTTAAATAGGCATTTTGCCTGAAAATAAGTGTTATGTAGAAACGGGGGCGTTGGTTTTGGGCAAAACTTCAAAAAAATTCAACGGTTCTGGGCAAAAAATGCAGTGGGTTTGGGCAAACACTTCTGAGAAAAAGGAGTGGGTTTGGGCAAATGCGTTCAATGGTTCGGGACAAAAAACGCAGTGCGTTTGGGCAAATGCGTTTATAATATCATATCCATCATAAGTTAGGTAGATACTCGTCGTCATTGAGGTAGATACATACAGGTTATTCCTCGTCCTCGTCGTCGAAGTCGGCCTTGTAACGCTGGCTGACGTCTGCCAAGTACTTCTGAATGTTTTGGTCGGCAACGTAAGACCTCCACATCGCATCCGCCTGCCTAGCATGTCTGTTGTGCTTTTTTCATCGGATTTGCAGCTCCTGAGAATAATTGTGGAATTGATAACATTATACAAATTGGATAGGTACACAGAAATTGGGAATTATTTTTTACCTTTGTTCACACTGAATTTCTTCAACTCCGTTTCTCCTTGAATTTCCTTCAGTACTTCAACTACAACGTGGATGTTCGGGTGCGCTGAATAGAATTGCCGATTGAAGTCGATGAATTGATTTGCCCATTCTCATGCCTTCCGATCTTATCACGCTGAAGATAAGTTGCCCAAAACCATTGCCTCACCTTTGCCCTAACGCATCGCGATTTCAACGACCTCTCACTTCCCATTTGCCCTAAGTCGTTGTCCCCGTAGAAACTAACCAGTATTAGGGTCCAGCAATTGGTATTCAAATACAGAAAATACCCGGATTCTGACATCCGGATTGTTATACCCTTTTTTCCCGAAGGAGATCTGTTAAAACCCTACTTGCACATAAATAACAGAAACCTCTCATTTTTAGAAAAATTTGTGGAAACCCACTCTGGCTGAAAACGGAATAATTCGCTCCCGTAAATCGCAAAACAAAACGCTTCCTCCTTAATTTGAGAGTTGAACGCACCTCCCATCAAATTTGATTTTGAGAAGACCCTTCGTTCCTTATTAATCTTAATTTTCAATGGTTTTTTTCCCTCCCTCATTAACAATTTCCTGGGCCCTGGTGTAACTTATAATAAAGTTATATTATAAAAATAAAGAGGGAGGAAAGCGTAAGTGAGTTAAGGAATCGGTAACTTGTTTAACCCAGTTAAGTGACTAATTCAAAGGGGCCGTATCAAAGTGCCTCTAAAGGTAAACGCAGGAAAGCAAGAAGCCTTAACGCGAAGTTCCCAGTTGTTGACACGAGTGGCTCATTTCCTGTTTTTCCTGCAGTTTGCCTTCTCGCCCCTTCTTTAACTTCAACTTCCCGCCCATTTCTTCTTCGTGGAGAGTTAGTTTCAAAGTGACGTCGTCAGAATCACGTTCAGCCGTAGCGTATGGCGTGCCTGCCGCCACTTGGAAAGTTTTTAGGGAAGGAAAGATGTGCTGAAGTTGGCGTTTAAAAAAAATGAGACTAAATGAAGGAACCTCGAAGGATTTTGTTGAAATTCACAACATTTACGGTAGGTATTTTTTGGTTTATTATTTTCAATAATGAACCATTGGAATCGAGCATGAAAAAAAAAAAATTCTAACCCCCCCTCAAAATTTGATGGTTTACGTTTTAAGGTATGTAGAATCCAAAATTGCAATAAAAATATTTCTGTCTGTCCGCCGTACGGACCACTTTTCTTAGTTACCATGAAACAAAATTGATGAAATTCGGGTTATAGGTTCCGTTCGGGGTCTAGTTGGTCCTCGAAGCTCGACGTTACTGTCAGTCATCTCTAAGGGGTTCAAAATAGGGGTTGAAATTTTCAGAACGCCGAATCTGGAAAACTTTCGATAGAAAGTTATGGTTTTTTTTACGTTATTAAATTTGTCTTGAGCTAACCATTTTTTTGAGACCACCCGGAGCATTGTACGTCCAGCCGTTCGTGTGCACCAAAAAGCTTCGTCAACACGATCGTGAATCAAACGGTATAAATCCGGCCGGGATATCATCACTAGGGATCACCTGCTTATAATCAAGGACGGCTGTATGAAGTCGAGTTGGTTGTTCTGCGATTCGATAAGTGATGGACTATTGGATTTTGTTGGTAGTTACTTGTGAGACTTGAACAAAGGTGGGTAAATTATTACACAATGGTAAATTATTACACAACGGTAAATTATTGCACAACGGTAAATTATTACACAACGGTTCATCTACCAAGAAGGGGCTGGATTTTGTTGATCGGTACTTTTGCAATTTGAACAACCGTTGAAGTATTATTGATGGGCAAGTTAACACAGCGGTTCTTTATACTTGACCACGAGGGTAGGTATTTCCACAGAAAAGAGTGATCTACGCAGAAGGGGCATCTATTTCACTCCATATCAACAATTTTCCTTCAGAACTTCATTTGCGTTTCTTTTTGCCATTTTAGTTACTGTTTCTCATCGACAGAATTATTTTACCAACACTTAACTCGTGTCACCACTAGGGACGCGCTAACAATCGGGAATTGGCCCGAGATAAAATCATTGCTAGGGATCACGTGATTATAATCAAGGAGTATGAAGTCGAGTTGGTTGTTCCGTGATATTATTTCATTTGAAAAATGATGGCTGTTTTGGAGTTTGTTGATAGGTACTTTTGCAACTTTTTTCACTCCACATCAACAATCTCCCTTCAGAACTTCATTATTTACGTTTCTTTTTGCCATTTTAGGTACCGCTTGTCATCGACAGAATTATTTTAGCAACATTTAACTCGTGATTTAGGTAGGTACCTAGTAACGAGTACGGGGTTAGGTACTAACCTACGGAGGATCTGCGATCTACATAATATGTATAGAGTAGTACATATTATGTAATATAGATGGGTTATCTATACAGAGAGCTGTGGTCTGTAACAGAAGGGTATTCTGTACAAAATAATAAATCGTTGTGCAGGGATTTGCAGCATTTTTTATGTAGATTTCCAAGTCGAATTGGACTTATCCAAACCAAACTGGACCTTTTTCAAACCAGTTTCTACATTTTCAAATCAAATTCGATGATTTCCAAACCAAATTGGACGCTGAACAATTCTTCAGTTAAATACATTTTTTAATGAATGTGACCTGTACAAGAATTTAGCGTTGAGAGTAAGAACAGATACTGAATTATGGAGGTTACTAGCAAACAACTTGATTATTCCAGTAATTCGCTGCGAAAATTTCTGTGATAATCAGAACACGTTCGTTAGTAACGTCCATAATTCAGTATCATGAATTATCACATAAGGTCACAAGATGCCCTAAATGAGTTGATGAATTGAACAGATTATTAAGTAGATATATTATTTACAGAAAATATAGAATGTAAACATGTATTTATATGATGTTGTAAATGGCTGCCGTTGTTCGGAAAATTTCCAGTTTGAATCGAAAAAATGTTATAATTGTTGATATGAAACATGTTATAATTGTTTGGAAAATGTCCGAATTGGTTAGGAAAATTTCTTAACATGGTTTGCAAAATGTCCAGTTTGGTTTGGAAATTGTCCAGTTCAACTTGGATATGCTATATTTACCTACCGCTGTCAGTATGTAGGTAGCAGTTACTAAGAACCCAAACTAAATTATTTCAAGTTGGTGGGCCTACTAAATTGTGATGGCTACCTTCAGTGGCTATGCCCAAATTTCCTGGGTTCTGTGTGTGTGTGTGTGTGTAAAACGAATCATTAGATAAACACAGCTGTAACAAGAGTGGAAACAGGGGTAGAAGCAGATTTAGCCGCTGGAAGCCATGAAGATAGAGAATTTGGGCACTTATAGTCAAATAAGCCAAAACAGAAAAAATAATGATATATATTATATAAAAGTCATTAAACAAAACCATAACCAAACTACCCCTTCCAACTACCAAAATTTAATATTCAAGCAATACATATCGAAATAGCAACATGATTTCAAAGGACGAGAAGGCCCTATAAAACTTAACTTACTTTTTTCTTTTTTTGTTTATGATAACATATATAATGTTATCATAAACAAAAAACTTATATAAACTTTGTTAGTCATGTTGGGGAGAAAAGAAAAATATACAATAAAAAATTACATTTATATATGTTTTTTGATCTTTTAATATGGATTATAATTTGTGGATTAATATGGAGTTATGCCGGGTGGTTCACCCCTTTTTCCGGCCTTATTTCTCATTACAAACGCCTAAAAACGCTCACCCCCACTGAATCGCTAATTCTCTATTGTCGCCGACTGCCCAAACGGGTACTAACGTCATTATTTCCTGTGGGAACTCCCATTGTTTATTGCAGATTCGGATTCTACGCAAAATTTCATGAATAATAGACCCCTTACTAGATGTTTTACGCCACTTCCAAAAATGGACGCTTTATAGGCAATTTTCACCAACTTTCAAGTGTGGCACATAACTTTTGACTGTTTTTTTCCCCACGCTGAATTCAACGGTAACAATTATTTTGAATTTCGAGTGCATTTGAGGTATTAACTTCCAATATTTTGGTCAAAATTTTCGTTTGGAGCAATTTTAACCATTTTAACGTTACACAATTTCTCGCTGGAATTTAAAACCTCAAATGCACTCGAAGTTCAAGATAATTGTTACCGTTGAATCAGCTTGGCAAAACAGCCAAAAACCACGTGCAACACTTGAAGTTATTGAAAATTGCGTAAAAGTATCCAATTTTGGCCAGTTTTGGAAGTTGTGTAAGAAATCGAGTAAATTTTGCGTAGAATCCGACTCTGCAATAAAAAAAACGCTGCAAATCCCTGCACAACGGTTTATTATTTTGTATAGAATACCCTTCTGTTACAGATCACAGCTCTATGTATAGATAACCCTTCTATATAATATGATATGTACTATTCTATTATATACATAATGTAGATCGCAGACCCTCCGTAGGTTAGTACCTAACCCCGTACTCGTTCCTAGATACCTACCTAAATCACGAGTTAAATGTTGCTAAAATAATTCTGCCGATGACCAACAGTACCTAACAAAAAGAAACACACATAATGAAGTTCTGAAAAGAAATTGTTGATGAGGAGTGAAAAAAGTTGCAAAAGTACCTACCAACAAACTCCAGCCCCTTCTACGTAGATGGTATAATGAACCGTTGTGTACTAATTTACCGTTGAGTAATAATTTACCGTAGTAATAATTTACCCATCAATAATACTTCAACGTTTGTTCAAGTTTCACTACCTACCAACAAACTCCAAAAGAGCCATCATTTTGCAAATGAAATAATATCACAGAACAACCAACTCGACTTCATACTCCGCCAATATAATCAGGTGATCCCTAGCGATGATTCTATCTCCGCCAAATTTCCTATTGTGGGCGCGTCTCTGGTTACGAGATTTGGTTTGAATTGTATACAATTTCATTCACACTGGAGTCGAAAATGCCTGTCGGTGCAAACTTCGGGGCCTTACTGTAAACGAACGGCTGGACGTACGATGCTCCGGATGGTCTTAAAAAACTCGCAAGTTCAAGAACTATTTAAAACCGTAAAAACATTTACGTAAAAAAATGGTATAGGCGTTTTGAAAATTTCAACCCCTATTTTGAACCCCTTAGAGATGACTCACAGTAACGTCGAGCTTCGAGGACCAACTAGACGCCGAACGGAACCTATAACCCGAATTTCATCAATTTTTTTTCATGGTAACTAAGAAAAGTGGCCCGTACGGCGTACGGCGGACAGACAGAAATATTTTTATTGCAGTTTTGGATTCTACATACCTTGAAACGTAAACCATCAAATTTTGAGGGGGGGGGGGGGGGGGGTAAGAATTTTTTTTTTTCATGCTCGATTCCAATGGTTCATTATTGAAAATAATAAACCAAAATGGGGGGTCAAATTTGAAATAATGAAGTTAGCACCCGTTTGGACACTTTTTGACGGTCGGTGGTAGGCTAGATCGATAGAGAATTATCGATTTAGTGGGGGTAAGTGTTTTTAGGCGTTTAGAGTGAGAAATAAGGACGGAAAACGGGGTGAACCACCCTTTACCTCCCACCCTGTATAATAACTCCATATTAATCTGCTATTCATGAAATTTTGCGTAGAATCAGAATCTGCAATAAAAAAATGGGTGTTTACATTTGAAATAACGAAGTTAGTACCCGTTTGGACACTTTTGGACGGTCGTTGATAGGCCAGATCGATAGAGAATTGTCGATTTAGTGAGGGGTAGGCGTTTTTATTGCTTCCGAGTCTGCGAAGCAGCGGAAGCCTTGTGTTCACTTTCGTGAGCCAAAAAATTTTTGTCATCAGAAATCAAAATTTCCACTTGCATTTTGCGTTTCAAAGCCTACTGAACAAATTTGGTTCCGTGTCTGTCGGTCTGTGGGTCTGTGAGTCTGTCCGCATTTCCTTGTTACAGCCATAACTTCCACGATTTTGAATTGATTCAGCTCAAATTTTGAGGGATGGTGCGGATAAGGCCCCTTGAGGTCCCATACAAATTTCAACATGATTGATCCAGCGGTACGCCCTGCGCATGCGCTAACGTTAAATTCAACAAACACGCATAACTTTCACAATTTTGATTCAATTTCGCTCAAATTTTCAAGGGTTGTTTGGACAAGGCCTAGTGAGTTCCAGTATGAATTTCAGCATGATCGGACCCTCGGTGCGCTCTGCGCATGCGCTGGCGTGAAATAGATTCAATTTCCTTGTTACAGCCGTAGTAACCAAAGATTTCACCCAATTTCAATGCAATTCTCAGGGATTAAGCGGGTAGGGCCCATTGAGGTCCCATATAAATTTCAACATGATAGAGCCATCGGTTCGCCCTGCGCATGCGCTAACGTGAAATTCTTCAAACACGCATAACTTTCGCAATTATGTATAATGGACGTAATGTTATGTAATATGTATATTTCATGTAATGTTATGTAATGTAATGTTATGTTATGTTATTTTGCTTCCGAGTCTGTTCTATTTTATAATGGGTCACTCTGATTGTGACGAGGAAGCTCCTGTGCCATCACCTTGGCAGTGTATTTTTTTCTAGATTGCGAAATAAGCCCGGAAAAAGGGGGTGAACCGTTTTGGTTTATTATTCTGTGAATAATACACCTATGTATTTGCTCAGCTAAATATTTTTATAACACCCCCTCAAAATTTTTTTCTTTTACGTTTCAAGGTGCGCAGATTCCAAAAATGCAATGTCCGTCCGCCGTATCACGTATACCGGCTTCCTTTTCGGTCTAAAAAAATCTTACTTCCGCACACATGCTCCATTTGGGCCCTAGTTGTGTCCCGAAACTTTGCAGCCAGATCGGAATATACGGAGGGGTTTTTATGTGTGAAAATTGGTATAAAAATAGGTACTTTTTGTGTTTAGTAACATGAGCTTTTGAGGTATCGTTTTCCGTGTTTTTGGGACGAGAAGACCGAATATGAAGTCGATTTTGACAAATGAATGGAAAATTGAGGTTCTAACGAAGTTTCAGCCATAAATTTATGTTAAACTTTGATCTAAAATCGTCATTCTTCCGCACACAGTTTGGGTCCCCATTTGGTAACACATTTGGGTCCCAGTTGTGCTGCGAAGTTCGGCAGCCCGATCGATATGAGAGAAAAATGAGTGTAAAAATAGGGGTTTTCGAGGGTTTCTTGAGGTTTTAGTGAACACGAGCCCTTGAGGTATCGTTTCCCATCTTTTTTAGGGCGAGAAGACTGAATATGAAGTTGATTTTGACCGAAGAGTGAAGAATTGACGTTGTAACGAAGGTTCAGCTCTCAAAATTCATTTTTTATGAGCCAAAAACTTGGGAAATTGTCTGAAATCACCATAAATTTGTGTAATAACACTAGAATTAGTATTAATAAGTGAATCAAGACAATTAAATGGCATTATCAATGGTCAGCAATAATTTGTCAAAAATAACAGCCTAATTCGTGTTTTGGGGGCCAAAATACGTGGAAACCATAAAAAATAGCGACATATTTCAATTATTGTATGTCCTGTAGAATAATAAACCCTTTCGACAAGGACTTTGCAGAGTTTTACCGCCAATTCGGTATAATGAAGTTGTGTGAGCAGGAAAGAAGATGCAGGTAGGTGATTTTGAGGGATCGGTAAACTTGTTTAACCCAGCAGTGTGAATAATTCGAAAGGAAACCCCCCTTTTCTCGCAGTCTGTAAAAGTAAATATGGGATAACAAGAAGCCTTCAGAGAACATCATCGTAGTTAGCTGTTGTTGACACGAGTCGCTCATTTCCTGCAGTTTGCCTCCTTACGTTCAACTTCAATTTTCCGCTCATTCCTTCTTCGTGGAGAGATCTCGAGTGACGTCATCGGAATCACGTTCAGCCGTCGCGTGCCGGCCGCCAGTTTGGCGTTTTCAAGGAAGGAAACAGGTCCGCCTCCAAGTGCCGGTGGAGGGGGAGGTTTATTGAATAATTGTAGGTTTGGGCTAAAGGTCGAAAAAAGCGAGGGGTCGAAAGTTCGAGCTGATGGAAGGGGTATTTCTTAATAACATAACTAACAAGGCAGCCAACCTAAAACAAAACGTTTCCTCAGGCAAACAAGTTCACGCTGTTCTCTCCCCCTTCTGTTGGTCCTTCTCGTCGACTTCATCGAGTTATAAACTCGTCATCTTCCTAAGTGACCTCGTAAACCATCTCATCAGGCAACTCGAATTGAAACAGGCCGCCTGTTAGGGGAACTTGTGTAATTACCCGAGTGATTAGGTACGGCCATCAACGCCGCCTGCGAACGTCAACTGTGCCTTTTACCTGATCTCGGCCTAACTGACGTTTCGGTGCTTGAGACGACGTTTCATTCGAGTTGAGGAAATTCGTCAGGCCGTCGCTGGAGTTGCGCAAGTTGAATGAGAAAACAATTGTCGTACCAACCCATTTCTCCTTTGTGGAAGGTCCTCGGAGCGTCGTCGTCAGTTCAGCTCAGAAAAATGAATTGAAATTTTATGTGTGACTAGCGATCTTACTCGCCCTCCGGGCGGAGAAAGCGAGGGAAATTAAATTAATTGGAGGGGAAAACCTTCAGTTAACAAAAACTCTGCAAAGTCCTTGTCACATGGGTTTATTATCCTATTGGACGTACCTAGAGAAATGTTGGGTGTTCATTTATTTTTCCTTTCATGTGTCATAATTGAAATAGTTATTTTTGGTGGTTTCCACCAATTTTGGCTCCCAAAAACCGAATTGGTCTCTTTTGGTTTACTACCTAGTCTGTGAATAATACGCCTATGTATTCGCTCAGCAAAAAAAATTTTATAACACCCAATCCAAATTTTTTTCTTTTACGTTTCAAGGTGCGTAGATTACAAAACGCTGCCGAGTCACATGGGTTTACTATATTCTACTGGACATACATACCTACAGAATGTTGGCTGTTCATTTATTGTTTCGTTCATGTGCAATTATTGAAATAGATATTTTTGATGGTTTCCACCAATTTTGGTCCCCCCAAAACACGAATTAGGCTCGGTTTTTTAAAAAGATTATCTTTGATCATTGATAGTACCATTTAATTGTATTGATTGATCTGTTGATACTACTTCTAGCGTTATTATACAAGTTTATGGGGGTTTCAGAAAGTTTTCCAGGTTTTTGACTCATAAAAAAATGCTTTACAACCTCAGTTCTTCACTCTTCGGTCAAGATCAACTTAATATTCGGTCTTCTCGCCCCAAAAAACATGGGAAACGATACCTCACAAGCTCATGTTCACTAAAACCTTAAAAGTCCCTCGAAAACCCCAATTTTTACACCCATTTTTCTCCCATAACACCTGGGTGCATTCCGATCGGGCTGCCGAGCTTTGCAGCACAGCTAGGTCCCAAATGGGGACCCAAACTATACGCGGAAGAACGGTGATTTTAGACCAACATTTAACGTAAATTTCAGGCTGAAACTTCGTTAGCACCTCAATTTTCCACTCATTGGTCAAGATCGACTTCATATTCGGTCTCCTCGTCGGAGCCTGTGTGCGAAAGAACGAATTTTTTAGACCGAAAATGAAGTAGTTATGCATGGTGTGGCGGACGGACATAGCATTTTTGGAATCTACGCTCCTTGAAACGTAAAAGAAGAATTTTTGAGGGGGTGTTATAAAAATATTTCGCTGAGCGAATACATAGGTGTATTATTCACAGAATAATAAACGAAAAATAAATTTTTTTGCAGTAAATATTCGGGTGGCTGGTGGTGGAGACAATTGGTGCAGTTTGTTGGTCATTTCTGCACCATTCTGCACAATCCGTGATCCGTGTGAATATGTAACATAAGCTGGGAACTTCATTTCGAAATATCGCCTACATCGCCGATGATCATGTTCAGTCTCGGGGGTGTGAGCTGTTCCGGAATATGTTAGCACTTCAGGGCTCTCTGACAGGGTTGAAGGCGAGGAAAACACCAGGAAGTTGAGCAAACAGAACAGGTGTTCACCTCGCCCCGCCATCCACCTCCTCTCCAATGCCCGGGAAACTAAGTAACAAAGGACCACAAAGCTCGAGCAAGTTCGTGAAATTTACGTTTGGTGGGTAATTAAAGGAAGGTGAGATGGTGGGCAAACCGCTCAACTTCAGTCGGTTTAAGCCTCGGCCCTGCGAGTGGGAAAACAAAGCTCATTAGCTCTGCTAACGCATTTCCCTGCGTACATCTAATGTGAGTCAATCGCTTCTAATAGGTGCCCAGATATCTCGTCAGCGTGCAAGATGATTACTGTTAGAGTTGTTTGATTGAAGTTGATGGTTCATTGTGTAAGAAACTGAAGATAGAGAGTTTCGAGAGGAGGGGAATCATGTGCTCTGCTAACGCATTTCACTGTGAGCAACATCTGTAACTGTTAGGCTAGGCCTGTCCACAGTTAGGCCCAAAGGGAAGAACCCGTCTTGTGGTTTTTTCCTTCGTCCTCGTGAGACAAAGGCTGGCACAAAAAAGACGATGTTGATCACCCAGAGTAATAACGCTGCAGATTATTACACAACGGTTTATTATGTACCTGTATAGATGCCCCTTCTACAGAACAACCAACTCGACTGCATACAGCAATCCGTGATTATTATCAGGTGCTCCCTAGTGATGTTCATCTGGTCCAGATTCATACCGTTTGATTCACGATCATGTTGATGAAGCATTTCGGTGCAAACGAACGGCTGGTTGTACAATGCTCCGGGTGGTCTCAAAAATTATTTAATTCAAGATCAATTTAAACACCCTTAACCCAATTTAAACCCTTATATTGAAAGTTTTCGAGCTACGGCGCTCTGAAAATGTCAACCCCTATTTTTCACCCCTTAGAGAAGACTGAGAGTAACGCGGAGCTTCGCCCACCAACTAGAGCCCAAACGGGATCTACAAACCAAATTTCATTAATTTTGGTTCATGGTAACTAAGAAAAGTGCGGCGTACGGTGGACGGACAGAAAGGAAACATTGATTTATGCAGATGGGGTATCTATGTAGGTAAAATAAACCGTTGTGTAATAATTCGAAGCGGTTTTTATTCCATTTTCGGATTCTACGTACCTTGGAACGGAAACCACCAAATTTTCTGGGCGGTGTTGGGGGGGGGGGGGGGGTGAATTTTTTGTTTTCCCATGCTCGATTCCAGTATTATTGAAAATAATAAACCAAAAGGTACAGGTACAGGTTGGGAACACCAACCAAACTGTCAAGTGTCCGGAAGTAGGTGTAGGTACAGTATAATATATGATGACGTACTGCGCATGGTTGATCCGTTGCATCATAGGGCCCACTCGACTCAGGAGTAACAGTGACTAGAGCGAGCGCGTTCAGAGGCTAACCCTTTTGGCCTTGAGCAGGAGTAGAAAGCTGTTACCCGACTCCCGTCCAACCAATCACAACGCGTCTCGTTCAAAGCCTGCTGCATGGTGGGAGTTCCTTTGTAACTTCCACAACAACAATTGTCTGCATGAACTGTCCACTGTTTACAGAAGATAATGGATTATGGTTGGTGGGTGACTCACCTAACAACATAGGTCGTAGGAAATATATTTTAGTGTAATTCTTTATTAATTTTTTAAACATACAATTTACATGTATTTTGTCATTTTATGATCGACATCCAATTATTTCTGTTTCCAGGTGAGTACCCCGGCACTGGTCCCTCAGTGGCAGTTTGGTAAATATTCGCTGTGCTATTTCTCTTGTCTGCCTTCCATGTACGACCTGGGCAGGCTTCAGGCTTCTAACCTATAAAAAGACAGTCCAATTAGTGTCAGATACTATTTCCTACTAGATTCTATGTAGTAGCTTTAGATTAAAGCAGATATAACAAATCTAGTGGATTTTTACGACTAACGATTATCATAGTAAGTGGTCAAGTAGAGAATAATATTATACAGATTATTTCAATAATGTCGTGGTGTCCTCCCAGAACCACTTCCTGTATATTTACTCTCATAAGGTCTCGCAATAAACCAGTGAATGGAGCAGCAGACGCAGGAGACCCAAAGGACCTGGTGGGGATCCCCACCATCCTCCACCGGTGTGGAGGATGGAGGGAGATAGTACCAGGGACTATAAAAACTCAGCTCCTTCGCCTTCCAACTCATTCTACGCTCTCCTCAAGTCGATGACTTATCTCTCTCACCTCACTCCTCCTCTCTCCTTATCGTAAAAGATCCCAGAGTGGTGTTAACCTTATAGATGGTAACCACTGGGCATATTCCTCCTAACGTCTTAGTGGTGGACACCTTCTAGGTGGTAACCAGGGGCGTCAGGTTCGCTACCTCTTCCTACCTCGCCCCTCACCTATGTATCCACCACAAATAATAAACCTTTGGAATCGACTGTGAAGAAAAAAAATTTAACCCCCCCCCCCCCCCCCCCCTCAAAATTTGATGGTTTACATTTCGAGGGACGTAGAATACGAATGTCGAATAAAAAGATTTCGGTCCGTCCGCCTTACGCGGCTTTTTCATTAGTTCTGTAACTCTCTAACTGTTCTCGATACATTTTTTCTTCCGGTGGAGATGGGATTGCTTGGGGAAGCCTAATCGATATCCCTTCTTTACCGGTGATAATCTTGCTGTCTAGGAGGGGGACTCTCGAGGGTCCACCACCACTGTCACACTCTGTCACATGGTAGCAGAGCGTGGTTCAGTAGTATGCGCTGAGCACTTCACCATACTCCGTCCACTTTTTGTAGGCTTACCAGAAGGACAAGCCCAAAGGTTTCCCAGAAGGATTCCTTACTATCAACCTATCCCTTTGATAATACATACATCTATTGGCTTCCCCACCCCCTTTCCCCTCTTTAGAGCTTCAGTATAATTAAAATATACTGAGCTCATTAGAAGGCGGTTGATGCCATGTCCCAATTGACAAGTCCCAATAGTTGTTCCATCCCAACGATGGAGGTTGATCACCTATAGGTTGCCCAGATGAGCGCAATTCACTGGACAACAACCTCTGACAACATTATCCGCCAGTACTCATATGTAGGAGCTTTGTTCTCCACCAGTAAAATATTATTGAGGTGGTACCATTACGATGGAGGTTAGTCACCTTGAAGTTGTTCAGATGTCTTTTCCTGAACTAGGTAGAACTTCATACTACTTTTCATTCCCCCTTTTCCCTCTCATACTTCTGCTACCCAGAAGTATGTCATGTGGGGAGGAGTGTGACAGTGTGAGCTGTTCTCGATACATTTTTTCTCCCGGTGGAGACGGGATCGCTTGGGGAAGCCTATTCGATATCCCTTCTTAACCGGCGATAATCTCGCTGGTCTAGGAGGGGGACTCCCGAGGGTCCACCCCCACTGTTACACTCTGTCACAGTTCCCATGAACCAAAATTCACGAAATTTGGTGTATGGTCACGTTTGGGCTCTAGTTGGTCCTCGAAACTCGGCGTTACTGTCACTCAACTCTAAGGGGTGAAAAATAGGGGTTGAAATGTCCAGAGTATCCCAATCTCGGAAAATTGTATTTTTAGGTGTGGGTTTCTCGCCATTTTAAAACTTTCGATTTTTTCTGACTTTTTGAGACCTTATGGAGCATTCAGCGATGTTGCCATAAAATCTGCTGTACAATTTGGCGTGAAGAGCAGGGGGTATGCAGGCATCAAGCTGGGTTTGCAAGCGCACATCACTGGTCTCTCGGCTACCTGGGATCTATAGCACAGTCTATATCTATAGCACAGCCTGACATACTGATACGCCAAAGTTCTGGAGATCAAAACCTTACCGGGACTGAATATTTTTGACTCCACATCAACAATTTCCCTTCAGAACTTCATTCTTTGTGTTTCTTTTTTCTATTTTAGCTACTGTTCGCCATCGAGAGAATTATTTTTAAACATTTAACCCGTGATTTAGGTAGGCACCTAGTAACGAGTACGGGGTTAGTCACTAAGATACAGAGGGTCTGCGATCTACATAAGATGTATATAATAGTACATAATTATACAGTTCCTTCTGGAGAGACTCAGGTAATCGATTCTACTCTTCATTTGGAACAAAAAATGCTCAGTAGAAATTTTTCGAAAAGTTCTTCGTTTTAAAGATATCCGACAATTTGTGTTTTTCCAACTTTTCATTACCTTACTACAGAAATTCGAAAATTTTGTGACTACAAAAATCCAATTACACCGTTTGTAAGAACGTTAAATTTCCTGTAAGATTCTTCTGTTTTCAATGGTCAGAGTTATTTAAAATGTTGGCCAGTATCAGTTGGAACATTTGAAAATTTGAAAATTTAAAATGGTGAAAAAGATCTATCCTTCATATTCCAGCATTATTTTTGTTCAACCAGTCAAGGAAGCGTTAGTTTTATTTTACGAGGTCTAATTAACCCCCCCCCCCCCCTCCCCAAATTCACCTCTGCTCAGGTTTTCAAACGTTCAATTATCATTTTTTAACTCTTCTACAAAGTTATTTTTTAATCTAAGATTAGATGAAGAATTTTTTGTGAAATTTGACAAGTAGGTATTTTTTGGTAACCTCAGTAGAACGCACAATCTTTTTCACAATTTTAAATTTTCAAATGTTCCAACTGATATTGGCCAACATTTTGAGTAACTCTGACCATTGAAAACAGAAGAATCCTATAGGAAATTTAACGTTCTTTCAAACGGTGTAATTGGATTTATTGTAGTCTCAATCTTTTCGAATTTATTAGCGTTTTTGTGTAGTAAGGCAATGAAAAGTTGGAAAATCACAAATTGTCGGATATCTTTAAAACGAAGAACTTTTCAAAAAATGTCTACCGTGCATTTTTTGTTCCAAATGAAGAGTAGAATCGATTCCCCGAGTTTCTCCAGAAGGAACTGGGACACCCTGTATATTATATACCTAGCTGTGTTATTATATGAGCTGTGATCTGCAATAGAAGGATGTTCTGTACTGAAAAATAAACCGTTGTGTAGGGATTTGCAGCGTTGTTATTTTAAGTTTCATCAAACTGTTTAATGCGTGTAATAAATAATTCGTCTCGTTCGCAACCTCGCAAGGGTAATTCTATTTTTATTTAACGATTTTAATAATGTAGATAGGTTTCCGTAAAAACGAAGTCATCTTGAATACATTTTCCCGGAAAACCGTGGAAGAGAACTGGTTGTGAAGCCTTCGTAGTTCGTAAAAGGCGGAAAAACTCCGGAAGGGGCGGCAGCTGATGAAATATCCCTCGCTTTGATGTACTTCACAAAAACCAGGAGGACGGTTTAGATAGGGATTCTCCGAGCTATCCTGGTGAGATGAAGAAGGCTGCCTGTAGTGAAGAGGGGTGTTACAGGGGGGTTCTGATGAGGGGTGTTACAGGGGGGATGTAGTGTTCCAGCAAAACTCCTTCTTCTCCTCCGGTGGTTTCTCGGCTTCTGAGTTGTCTAAGTGGGACAACCGGTGATAAGGAACCCGGAACATTCAGAAAGGCTGTTTTTGCGCTTTTTCTGAGTTCACCACGAGCAAAATGGCGTCTGGTTGTGGGGGGGGGGGGGGGGGGGGGCTTAACTCACTTTATTCTTTCCCTTTCTTACGAGGTCGAGGGCGTTGAAAGGCTGAATTTCATTCCTCGTACCTAAAAGTATAATGTGTTTTCCCTTGGGTGGATTTTGCCCCTTTTCCGCTTATCTCGCTCGGAACGAGCTCTTGAACGTTCCCCCCTTTGAGTGGGGTTTATGATGCAGCAGCTACTTTCGCGCTTACTTGAATTCGTAAACTTACGCCCGACGATCACAAGAGGCCCGTTCAAAGATCTTATAGCCACACGGGATAACCCAGGCTGATTAACTCACCCATTCCTGGGGTCACAGATTGGTCCACCCGTTTAGAATAGAATCAAATTAATCGATCCAATTATGAACCCTCCCCCCACCGTACGTTATTTTCACGTACAGCTATGATTTGACTTTGTTTATAGCTTTTGGACCTCAATGATTCAAAATGCTTTTTTTTTAAATCCTCTATGGTTAAATAAAATCCTCTAAATGTTAAGTAACATTATTATATAAAAGTAAAGTGGGTCCAGTTTGAGTCTTCGGAGTCAAGTTCCAGAACTCATGTTTCATGTTTCATGTTTCAGAAATGTATGAGCGAATTTTCGTACTGCGTAGGTATCTGGTTAAATATGTTCACCACCGTCACAATAATTTGTGGTAACATTGAAATTTAATAAATTATTCGATTTTCCAGCGTTTTGGCCACAATAATTTGAATATCCTTTTTGCCCGAAGCGTTTTAGTTATTCAGAATTATTGGGTCAAATCCAATTAAATACGACAATATTTGGGTCCATCGAAATAGCTTGTTTTCTCCGAAAATTCGCTAAACTCTGAAATGATTGTCGGAAATCGTTACAAGTCACCAAGTATGTACTATGTTCATTTAAACTGTTGTAGGGAAGTGACATTAGTCTATTTCAGCAGCAAAATCTTAGGTTTATGATTATGTACAGCTATGATTTGATTTTGTTTATAGCTTTTTTGGACCTCAATGATCCAAAATGCATTTTTATCATTTAATAATGATTAACAGGACGTTTCCATTTGTTTTGGAGTCACGTCACGTCACGGACGAGCGTCACTTAATGGCACAAGAAGTTGCACCATCAAGTGGAAATTGAATCACGTTACTAGCGTCCTTAGGAATTACACTTTAAGCAGCGTAGGGCCGTGATCAGCTGAGTGGCTCCTAAAGCTAATTTCTATTATATTCACTCTATGAAGCTGTAATTTGGTATGTGGGCACCTTAGGACTTTAACTTGACGCTGCCCAGGCCCCGGATCAGCTGAGTTGCTCCTACAGCTAATATCTATGCTATTCACTGTATGAAGCTGTAATTTGGTAGGTAGCGTCCTTAGGAATTACACTTTAAGCAGCGTAGGGCCGTGGTCAGCTGAGTGGCTCCTAAAGCTAATTTCTATTATATTCACTCTATGAAGCTGTAATTTGGTATGTGGGCACCTCAGGACTTTAACTTGACGCTGCCCAGGCCCCGGATCAGCTGAGTGGCTTCTAAAGCTAATTTCTATGCTATTCACTCTACGAAGCTGTAATTTGGTATGTGGGTTCCTTAGGACTTTAACTTGACGCTGCCCAGGCCTCGGATCAGCTGAGTGGCTCCTGAAGCTAATTTATATGCTATTCACTCTACAAAGCTGTAATTTGGTATGTGGGCTCCTTAGGACTTTAATTTGACACTGCCCAGGCCCCGGATCAGCTGGGTGGCTCCTAAAGCTAATTTATATGCTATTAACTCTACGAAGCTGTAATTTGGTATGTGGGCTCCTTAGGACTTTAACTTGACACTGCCCAGGCCCCGGATCAGCTGGGTGGCTCCTAAAGCTAATTTATATGCTATTCACTCTACAAAGCTGTAATTTGGTATGTGGGCTCCTTAGGACTTTAATTTGACACTGCCCAGGCCCCGGATCAGCTGAGTGGCTCCTAAAGCTAATTTTATGCTATTCACTCTACGAAGCTGTAATTTGGTATGTGGGCTCCTTAGGACTTTAATTTGACACTGCCGAGGCCCCGGATCAGCTAAGTGGCTCCTAAAGCTAATTTCTATGCTATTCACTCTACGAAGCTGTAATTTGGTATGTGGGCTCCTTATGACTTTAATTTGACACTGCCCAGGCCCCGGATCAGCTGGGTTGCTCCTAAAGCTAATTTATATGCTATTCACTCTACGAAGCTAATTTGGTATGTGGGCTCCTTAGGACTTTAATTTGACACTGCCCAGGCCCCGGATCAGCTGGGTGGCTTCTAAAGCTAATTTATATGCTATTCACTCTACGAAGCTGTAATTTGGTATGTGGGCTCCTTAGGACTTTAACTTGACACTGCCCAGGCCCCGGATCAGCTGGGTGGCTCCTAAAGCTAATTTATATGCTATTCACTCTACGAAGCTGTAATTTGGTATGTGGGCTCCTTAGGACTTTAACTTGACACTGCCCATGCCCAGGCCCCGGATCAGCTGAGTGGCTCCTAAAGCTAATTTATATGCTATTCACTCTACGAAGCTGTAATTTGGTAGGTAGTGTCCATTTGGTGGTAGCGTGGAGTCTTGTGCGAACTCTTCAGTCTTGTGCGAACTCTCGAAGAGTCAACATCGGAGCTAACACCGCGAAAAAGAAACAAAAGAGTGCCTTGTCAGTTCAGTGATCGGGAATGTTAACTCAGCGAAATGGGTGACCCAGTTGACGGCGAGCCGATAATCCCGAACATTGTTAGAAAAACTAAGGAAGATTTATTGCAACACCGAGAGGCCACTAGCGCGATTCGCAGTGTGGACCCCCAGTAAGTGAGTCTTTCAATCAATTGTACGAAGTCATAGTTTCACTCTGTGAGTATCTCGACCAGGCTAATGGTCAGTTACTTAAACTGAACCAAGGCGTACAGGGGAACAAACAAGGGAAGTTCAAATCGACTCAGCCCTCCACCTACGTTCCACCTAAGTCTATAGTACAGATGAAGACGAGCTCGGAAGAGAGACAGACTGGATCCTCAAAAGGGCCCGTAAGAAGCGCAAAGCTGTTTCCTCGCCAGAAGTTGCGGAGAACTCTAGTAAGGCTAAGGCTATCGAGGATGCACCAAAGATAGATGAAATTAAGCCAAAAAAGGAAGGTTTTCACCTTCTTCTTCTTCGTTTTTGTCAAATGTCAGCATAAAGAGAGGTAGAGGTTTTTGAAAGATTATAGTTTCCCCTCTCTCGTTTTTAATTCTTTCTTTCCTAAGGATGTTAGTTACATCGAGGATGTTAAGACCTTGATTTTTGAGATCCTCTATAATTTCGCTTTTTTCGCATGTAGAGTGCAGACCCCTGGCCATGACCTTGATTGGCCTGTCAGCTTTATCTTGGCAGGTGAACCATTGTTTATTTTCTTCCCTAAGGGTGTCAGTGATCAATTTCCAGTTCACTCGCGAATCAACGTTGATCTTCCAAACGTTATTGTTGAGTGAAGTGACTTTATATTGGTCTTTAGGGATATGCTTAACAATATCTTTTATGCTATAGTAGCTTTTTAGACCCATTAATTTATGGGAGGGGGAGAGGGTTCCTTTTTTGGCTTAATTTCATCTATCTTTGGTGCATCCTCGATAGCCTTAGCCTTACTAGCGTTCTCCGCAACTTCTGGCGAGGAAACAGCTTTGCGCTTCTGACGGGCCCTTTTGAGGATCCAGTCTGTCTCTCTTCCGAGCTCGTCTTCATCTGTACTATAAGACTTAGGTGGAACGTAGGTGGAGGGCTGAGTCGATTTGAACTTCCCTTGTTTGATCCCCTGTACGCCTTGGTTCAGTTTAAGTAACTGACCATTAGCCTGGTCGAGATACTCACAGAGTGAAACTATGACTTCGTACAATTGATTGAAAGACTCACTTACGTGGGGGTCCACACTGCGAATCGCGCTAGTGGCCTCCCGGTGTTGCAATAAATCTTCCTTCGTTTTTCTAACAATGTTCGCGATTATCGGCCGCGCGAATATTGAGGACAACAATGTCGTGAAATTAATCATTATTAAATGATCTACCTATCGGTAGAACCATAGGTCTACCGCCCGTTTTTAATTTTGAACATGCATTTTTGAAAAAATCCTCTATCCATATCTAAAAGTTAACATTATTATAATAAATGTAAAGTGGGTCCAGTTCGAGTCTTCGGAGTCGAGTTTTCCGTTCATGTTTCAGAAAAGTATGAGCGAATTTTCGTTCTGTGTAGGTATCTGATTAAACTTGAACATTTTCCCCATAACCTAGCCCCACCGTCACATTAATTTGTGGTAACATTGAAATTTAATAAATTATTCGATTTTCCAGCGTTTTGGCCACAGTAATTTGAATAATCTTTTTGCCCGAAGCGTTTTAGTTATTCAGAATTATTGGGTCAGATCCAATTAAATAGGACAATATTGGGGTCCATCGCAATAGCTTGGTTTCTCTGCAAATTCAAATAATAGTTGGAAATCGTAACAAGTCACCAAGTATGTTTACTATATTTATTTAAACTGTTGTAGAGAAGTGACATTAGTCTATTTCAGCATCAAAATTATTATCCTTAAAAGGTTATAAATCTTAGGTTTTTTGAATTAAAAATTGGAATAAATTCAGTAAAATTTTAAGTTGCGAGTAAAAACCTTGCCCGAAATTCTAAACAGTCTTATCAGAGCATTATACTGCCGTGCTGAGCATGATTGCAGTGAATCCACTTGTTGGCGGTTTTGGATTAGAACGCCCTGGAGGTTCGTGGATGGGTACTCGCATCATAATATGTGATTGCAAAAAATGCGGGAAAAGCTCGTTTTTCTGCCTGAATCGACTACGAATTTTGCAGTTAAATTTATTGGAGTTATTGCAGTTTAACCTAGCAGATGGAGTTACTTCAAATAAGCTTAGCAGCACCCAATATTTTTTTGGCGTTGACTGCAAAAATCAGTTCTAAGTAATGTTTTTTTGTGTTTTTTTTTTATTCGAAATTCCGAAAATTTATTTTATTTCGCATTTCCATTCCAATTTTATAACGCCCTGACATGATATATTACCCTGCTCAATTCGTTCAAACTCAGACTGATCATTTTCCAATTTAAATTAATAAAAAATGCTGATTTAAAAGTATGATGTCAATTTCTTATTATTTTTCTGAAGTTTGCTTCTTGATTATAATATAACTGTATTATTGTACTTAGAAATAGTAGGTTTGGAAAAACACAGATGACATCTGTCTAATATATAATATTATTTCCCTATATTTCATTCCAATGCAGTACGAAGTGTGAGTTCACATTTAATTGATACATTCCATGCTCATGACTCAGATCAATCAATATTACAAATTTATGCACTTGATTCATGCATCTCTAACTAGGATGAAATTGGGCGATAATTTCTTCAAGTACCTCAATATTTTAAATAATCAGTTACATATTACTAATGCAGAAATTTTATTTTGAGGTAGGAACTTGAAGGTTAGACCATCTTCTGATGACGATGATGATGAGTAGATGCCGATCCTGATTTTAGTGGATTTTACTGCACTATTTCAGTGGTTTACTAAATTCAGTTTGATACTGCTAAGCTGAATTGCAGTATCAGCGAGATCATGGCTGTTAATGCATTTTTAGCATAGTAGGCGTGAAATAATTTGTAAGCTTAAACGCAGTATCATCAACTGTGTGGCTGTTACTGCAATTCAAGTGGAGGTATACGATGATTTTATTAAGCCGAAATGTACTATCCGCAATCCCACTACAAATAAGGCTAAAAACAACTTTTTAAATTATTATTTATGAACCTATGGAACAGTCCCCTCAGTAACGGTTGATGTTACTTTTCTTAAAAAAATGCATTTCTTGACGGTGGTGACCAAAAAACTGAAAAAACGCTTTTTCCCTCATTTTATAATTTTCGAGATACTGCAATTGAGCGTAGCTCGGCAGTGCAGATGATAAATGGTTTGACCGATATGAATAGATCAGCTCAATGGAGAAGATGGTACTCGTAATAAGAAATTCAGCCACTGTTCTCGGATTCGAACCTGGGAACTTCAGTAGTTGGAAACTTAAAAATTTGTGGAATTATGCCCGAACTTGTGGAATCTTTGAATATCCGTTATTCCTGACAGGTTTCAATTCAATTAGGAAAGAGTTGATCCCGTATTTCCCTGGTCGGACCCTCAAAAGTTTGAGGGAAGTTCAACTCAGTTCGGCGACGAGCGTCGAAAACCCGTGGATCCGTCTGAATGTGTAAATCGTCAACTCGATTTGATTGATTGAATAATTGATGGGGTCGGAGTCAATCGCCGTCTGCTTACGCGGCCTGACCGACTTTATTAAATATTCAGTTTCCATTGGTTCGGAAATGTACGTGGCCTGACTAAACGAGGAGGGCAAACTCTTGAGTTTCGAGGGTACTCGTCCCGAGCGGTAATGAGGTCCTGAACTAACTGGCTTGTCCGCTAGGAGCGCTGTGAGTACAATAGCTGCAGACTCCACCAAGGAAACGGTGCTTGTATCACTCGAGCCCGTTATTTGAGAGGAGAGTGGAGGATTTAGGCGGCGAACGAGTTGCGCATGCGCCAGGACGATTTCCCTCTCCACTTCTAGTTAGCTTCTAATAATACTGCCCTTAGATCAGCAGTAATCAGCGTGCCCCTTGATGTCATTTTCATCACCAAGAAGTCATTTCTATCAGTGATGTCATTTTTATCGCCAAGATGTCACTGTCAAATCAGATTATTGAATTTGACAGTTTTCTTTTTCTTCCCCTAAGTTCTTTCTAGCTTTTTTCTAGTAACAGTTTTCTTTTTCTAGTTACCTTTTTTTCTACCTTCTTTTTCTAGTTACCTTTCTTTCTGTTACCGTTTTTCTTTCTAGTTACATTTTTTCTTTCTAGTTACCGTTCTTTCTGTTACCGTTTTTCTTTCTAGTTACATTTTTTCTTTCTAGTTACTTTTTTGTTTCTATTTACCTTTCTAGTTACTGTTTTCTTTCTAGTTACATTTTTTGTAGTTACAGTTTTATTTGTATTCCCCCAAGTTCTTTACGGTTACCTTCTAATAATGCTACCCGTAGTTCAGCAGTAATCAGCATGCCCCACAATTTTATCATCGTGTCATTTTCATCTCCAAGATGTCATTTTCATCAGCGATGTCATTTTTGTCACCAAGATGTCATTTTTATCAGCGATGCCATTTTTATCACCCAAGATGTCATTTTTATCGCCAACATGTCACTGTCAAATCAGATTATTGAATTTCACAGTTTTCTTTTTCTTTCCGTAAGTTCTTTCTAGTTACTTTTTCTAGTTAATTTTTCTTTTTCTAGTTCTTTTATAGTTACCTTTTTTCTCGTTTTATTCTAGTTACATTTTTCTACCTTCTTTTCTAATTACCTTTTTTCTATTTACATTTTTATTTGTATTTCCCTAATTCTTTCTAGTTAGGTACATAGCTTCTAATAACACTACCCGTAGATCAGCAATAGTAAGCGTGCCCTGCGATTTGATTTTTATCACCAAGATCTGGTGTCATTTTTATCACCAAGATGTTATTTTTACCGCCAATATGTATGTTTTATGAGCGATGTCATTTTTATCACCAAGGTGTCACTGTCAAATCAAATTATTGAATTTCACAGTTTTCTTTTTCTTCCCCTAGTTCCGAATTGGTTGTGTAGGTAGGATCGTTATTTTTAATGCAAAGTCAAACTTATATCAAATTCTTAGAAAAGTTCATAGATTGAGATAAGAAGTTTGTAGGTTTCTAGGCAGATGGTGGTCGACAACATGGAGTCAAGATGGAATAGTAATCAAAGTGATCGCTAGAAAGCGCTGAGTCCAAGCTATGGTTTGAAAGATACGCGAGGAAGCTGATCTACGGGTAATGTTATTAGAAGCTAACCAGAAGTGAAGAGGAAAGTCGTCCGGGTCCTGGGAAAGCGGCATTGCCGCCTAAATCCTCCAGGCTGTCGTCTCCCTCCTTATTTTTCATTAAGATTTCATCTGAGATGCTGAGTGGTTGTGTTCACGGATGCAAAATGAGGTCTTTGTACAACAACGGGACAAAACCGATTTTTGACCGCCTAAAACTGACCCACTTCTTTTGTTCAAACTTATTTTCATACTCACCCTTCGGTTCGCCATAAGTGCCGAAGTGTGGAAAAGTTTTTCTCATCTCTTGAACCTTGGGCTACGAGTCCCAGAACGGATTTGTATGAAAAATCTACTTCAAATTTTGGGTCCACTGCAATAGCCCGTTTTCTTTGAAGACTCGCCGGGAAAAAGTGTTACCGCTGGGGGGGGGGGGGGGGGGTTTAAATTTGGTCGGGAACCGAGGAATAAGGACTAAAGGATAGGCCGTCAGTCCGAAGCCCCCCCCCCCCCTTTACTACTTCCGCTTTTCTTTCTTTCGCAATTTTTCCTTTCTACCTTTATCTTTGGCACACCTTCCTGAACCCTCTATTCCCGACGTTTTCCGCAAAAAAATCCGCTCACCCGCCCCTCCCCCTCGTTTCACTTCACCTTCATCCGTTTCTTTTCTTCCTGCGTTTTTCTTCTTTTACCCTCCTTTTACGTTTTGTACTCTGTTACAAAAAAAAAAAAAAAATACCCTTTTGGGACCTTAGGTATCTCAACCCTCGTCGAGATACGCTCTTTCCGTATTCTCTTGTATAGGTAAGTAAAAGAAACCTTTTTCCAACCTGTCCCTCTTACAAGACCGTATTCTTACCGTTGGTATCGCCTCATAAGACCCCCCCCCCCCCCCCTCTCTTCTACTTCATTTTGCAATAGGTACCTACTCAACTACGGCTAAATAACTAAATTTAGTTCATACTAACAGGTATCTCGAATTTGTGCGATATTCGAACACACACACACACACACACTTCAACCCCCCCCATTTACGTTATCCGTTAGACAATTGTAAATATACGTTGTATATAATTTCTTCATAATCATTTCTTCATATAATTTCTTCCCTTCTACCACTCAGATTTAAACTTTGTTCGACTAGGTATTTGTTCCGTGCAGTTGAAGGCTTTTCAAGGATATTTACGTTTGTTCATGCGCAGACGGGTGTGAAAGTTCGACTTCAATGAAATTGGTGCGAGACCATCTGGGGCCAAATTTCAGCTCAGTACAACCATTATTTCAGGTGGGTAACTATTGGCGTTGCAAAGATTTCACTGTTGCGCATGGCCATACGAAGTTCTAGTCCTAGTTTCGATGAAATTGGTATTGGGCATCTACGTCCCAGCCTATCTTGGTTCTTAGTATTATAAATAGCAGACATGAATATTTTCAGTAAGTAATGAACCTTTGGAATCGAGCATTAAGATAAAAAAATAAAAAATAAATAAAAACGCTGGAAAGTCCTTGTCAAATGGGTTTATTATTCTATTGGACTTACCTACAGAAATGTTGGCTGTTCATTTATTGTTTCATTCATGTGCAGTAATTGAAATAGTTATTTTCGGTGGTTTCCACCAATTTTGGCCTCCAAAAACACTCCTTCTTTTTTTCCAAATTATCGTTGATCATTGATAGTTCCATTTAATTGTCTTGATTCACCTATTGACACTTTTTCTAGTGCTACTATACAAAAAATTTATGGTGATTTCAGACAATTTCCCAGCTTTTCGACTCGTAAAAAATGCATTTTGGGAGCTGAACCTTCGTTACGACCTCAATTCCTCACTCTTTGGTCAAAATCATCTTCATATTCGGTCTTCTTGCCCTAAAAAACATGGAAAAAGATCGTTTTACTAAAACACCAAAAAAACCTGTTTTTACACCCGTTTTTCACCCATAACACCCTTGGGTATATCCCGATTGGGTTGAAAAGTTTCGGGACACAACTAGGGCCCAAATGGAGCCTGTGTTCGAAAGAACGAATTTTTTGGGCCGAAAATGGCGTACGCTGTAAATCGAGTTGGTTTTCCGAGATATTATTTCATACGAAGAATGTTGGTTATTTTTAATTCAGTTGATAGATATTTTTAATTTGAACAATCGTTATGCTTCATGAATAACAACAAATAATTTATTATTGATGGGATTCTTGATTCCACGGCATATTTATGAAATGTGATTGCCTTGCCGTCTCCAGTACTCGATTCAGGGCTTTCCTGGGGCGAGCACGAGGGTAGGTATTGACCACAGATAACAGTGATCTGCGCAGAAGGGGCATCGGTACAGGTAAATAATAAACCGCTGTGTAATTATTTGCAGCGTTTCTTCGCGCGTGGGAAGGATTTGTGGGTACAGACAGACACCCAACCAGATTGGTTCGGAAAGGTTTAAAACGCGAGTAGAAATTTCGATTTTTGAGGAAACAATTTTATTCCCACCCGAAAGTGATCACAAGCCTTTCCGCTACCTCGCTGGACTTTGAAGCAAAATGAAACGGGGGGCTGACTTTATTCGGTAATTGGATTTGTCTCAAAGGCGTTTTCTTTGATCAAAAGGGGAAAAAACCCTTTCTGACGGAGGCTTGAGCTTGTCTGGATTACCTTTTGGTTGGGGGGGGGGGGGGGGGGGGTAGTTTTTTCAAGCTGAAAGTTGGAAGAAGAAGAAGGAAAAAAAGAAGAAAAATAGAATAAGGAAAATGCGGTTCAACGAACCTCGAAATTTTTCTTCTTCTTCTTCTCGCGGAGAAAATTCGATCGCCCTCTTGAATTGATGAGTTCCTCGGTGATTGGTTCTTGTAGTTGGGATTTCCGAGTGACGCGAGGCCTCCCAAGCTCATCCGTCCGCGAATTTGTAATTGTATTCAGAACCTTTGAACAGCTCCAGTCGTGCACTTGATGAGCGAATTTTCGCAGTGCCATCATTGAGCGCTGTTGATTGTTCTCAGTTGATTCCTGGTTGTTCGGTTATCATTGCAGGATATGAAACAGTTTTTCCTCCCATCTCTTTTGGTTTATTATTCTGTGAATAATACACCTATGTATTCGGTCAGCAAAAATTTTTTATAACACCCCCTCAAAATTTTTTTCTTTCCGTTTCAAGGTGCGTAGAATCCAAAAACGCTGCAAAGTCCTTGTCACACGGGTTTATTATTCAACTGGACATACCTACAGAAATGTTGGCTGTTCATTTATTGTTTATTTCATGTGAAATAATTGAAATAGCTATTTGTGATGGTTTTCACCGTTTTTGGCCCATAGAAATCGAATTAGGTACGCTCCTTTTTTTTCAGTTTATCTTTGATCATTGGTAGTCCCGCTTAACCGTCTTGATCCATGTGTTGATATACTTCCAGTGTTATTATACAAATCGATGGTGATTTCAGACGATTTCCAAGGTTTTTGACTCATAAAATAATCAATTTTGGGAGCTGAACATTTGGTAGAACCTCGATTTTCCACTCTTTGGTCAAAATCGACTTCATATTCGGTCGTCTCGTCCCCAAAAACATGGAAAACGATACCTCAAACGCTCGTGTTACTAACATGTTACTAAAAATCAAAAAGTACCTATTTTTACACACATTTTCACTCATAACACCCCTGGGTATATTCCGATCGGGCTGAAAAGTTTCGGAACACAACTAGGGCCCAAATGGAGCATGTGTGCGAAAGATCGAATTCGTTAGACCAAAAATGAAGCCAGTAAACGTGATACGGCGGACGGCGGACGGACATTGCATTTTAGGAATCTATGCACCTCGAAACGTAAAAGAAAAAATTTTGAGGGGGTGTTACAAAAATTTTTTTCCTGAGCGATCACATAGATAGGTGTATTATTCACAGAATAATAAACCAAAATGCAATGTCCGTCCGCCGTATCACGTGTACCGGCTTCATTTTCGGAATATACCAAAGCGTGTTATGGGCGAAAAATGGGTATCAAAATAGGGTTTTTTGGTGTTTTAGTAACGAACTTGTGAGGAATCGTGGTTTTGTGGGGGGGGGGGGGGGGGGAGTCCGAGTATGAAGTTGATTTTGACCAAAGAGTGAAGAATTGAGTTGTAACGAAGGTTCAGCTCCTAAAATTAATTTTCATGAGTCAAAAACGCAGGAATTTGCCTGAAATCACCATGAATTTGTATGATAACACTGGAAGTAGTATTAGCAGGTGAATCAAGAAAATTAAATGGCACTATCAGTAATCAAAGATAATTTGTTAAAACAAAGCAGTCTAATTCGAGTTTGTGGGGGTGCTAAAATTAGTGGACACTATCAGAAATAGCTGTTTCAATTATTGCACATGAAAGAAAACGCTGCAGAGTCCTTGTCACATGGGTTTATTATTCTATTGGACATACAGAAATGCTGGAAATACGTTTGTTGTTCCTTTCATGTGACATTATTGAAATAGCTACTGTCGATACGAAATAAACTCCTATATTAAGGAAGCAGCTGGACTCATTAACTTGTTTATTGTTTACCAGTGTGAACTCATTATCTTGTTTATCGGTGTTTACCAAATAAGTTGTTTACCAGTTCGAAATCATCTATAAAGGCTGCGCATGTATTCCATTCTCATTCCCATTTCACAGTCCGTTGTGATAGCAGCGTTCGTATTGTGTTGTATCTCCACGTGTGTGTTAGCCAATAGATCCTTTTTTAAAAACGTCAAGTCTCGGTTCTCTTCCTCAACTCTATTTCCTATTTTTCCTATTTTTGACAAATGACAACAGATTCACCTGTTGGAGCTACTTCTAGTATTATTATACAAATTTGTGATTTCAGAGAATTTCCAGGTTTTTGACTCATAACAAACGAATTTTGGAAACTGAACCTTCGTTACAACCTCAATTCTTCACTCTTTGGTTGAAATCGACTTCATATTCGGTCTTCTCGCCCTAAAAAACATGAAAAACGATACCTAGCAAGATCATGTTCACTAAAACCTCGAAAACCCCTATTTTTACACCCATTTGTCACCCGTTACACCTCTGGGTGTATTCCGATTGGGCTGCCGAGCTTCGGAGCACAACTAGGGCCCAAATGTGTTCCCAAATGGGGACCCAAACTCTTTGCGGAAGAACGACGATTTTAGACCAAATTTTTACGCAGATTTAAGGCTGCAACTTCGTAAAAAAAAGAGAGAAAAAAGTGGAAAACGATACTTTACAAGCTCGTGTTACTGAAACACCACAAAATCCCATTACCCCCCATTTTTCACCCATAACACCCCTGGGTATATTCCGATCTGGCTGCAATGTTTCGGGACACAACTAGGGCCCAAATGGAGCCTGTGTGCGAAAGAAAGAATTTTTTAGACTGAAAATGAATCATTTATGCATTATATGGCAGACGGACATTACATTTTTGGAATCTACGCACCTTGAAACGTTGAAAAACAAATTTTTTTGAGTGGTTGTTGGAAATTTTGTTGTTGAGCGAATACATCAGTGTATACAGCATAATGTACCAAAATGATGGTTATTTTGGATTTTGTGGATTTTTGAACAAACGTTATGCTTCATGAATAGCAGCAAATAATCATAGGGACTAATCATAATGAATTATTGAATCCACAGCATATTTTATGATGTTGTAATTGCGAGTGACTGGGGGGGGGGGGGGGGTATTATTCTATGAATAATACACCTATGTATTCGCTCAGCAAAAAATTTTATAACACCCCCTCAGAATTTTTTCTTTTCCGTTTCAAGGTGCGTAGATTCCAAAAATGCAATGCCCGTACGCCGTATCACGTGTACCGCCTTCATGTTCGGTCTAAAGAATTCGTTCTTTCGCACACATGCTCCATTTGGGCCCTAGTTGTGTCCCGAAACTTTTCAGCCCGATCGGAATATACCCAGGGGGTGTTATGAGTGAAAATGTGTATAAAAATAGGTACTTTTTGTGTTTTAGTAAGATGTTAGTAAAATGAGCTTTTGAGGTATCGTTTTGGCTGTCGAACGAAAGCGCAAATGATAGTAATCCTACTACCCGAAAGCGCAAAAACATAGAATGTGTGTGTGTACGAAAGCGCAAACACAGAGGGGAACGAATGCGCACATAATTCATGCGTCATAAAACAGATTTAATCGTCAATTTACAATATTTAATATAATTTATAATATTATACGTACTGCAATTTGTCGTCTTCGTTATTATAATAAGGAGCTATATCCAAGTCTTCAATGTATCTCTGTTGCCTGGTTCCGAATTCCTATTTTCTGCACGTACTCCTTCAAAGTTATTTGTCCACGTTGGTATTTATCCCATACATTGTTGAAAGCACCTTGCTTCCACACTTGACGCTGGGTTTTCTTGCGCGGGGAAGCATGGTTCATTTTCACATAAGTTTCCGACTGAAGTTTTAGTAGGACATCTATGACCTGATGGACTTGTGCGTGTGGAGAATGGAACTGGTCCTTCAGATGGCGGTGGTAGGATTCTGGTCCGTTAATAGTTCGTGGACCATTCGTGGTTGGAGGTGCGGCCCAAAATCGAGGAGGAAATGTGCTTTTGGGACCAATGTAAGTTCCTACCTTCCGACGGAATCTCTTCTGCGATTTTCGACCCCTCATCTTTGCGCTTTTCAACCCATTACATTTGCGCTTTCGTACACCTGTCAATCAGGATTAAATGGGATTTGCGCATTCGTATTCCACCGATCGTTTTCCATGTTTTTGGGGACGAGAAGACCGAATATGAAGTCGATTTTGACCAAAGAGTGGAAAATTGAGGTTCTACCAAATGTTCAGCTCCCAAAATTGATTTTTTTATGAGTCAAAAACCTGGAAAGTCGTCTCAAATCACCATCAATGTGTATGATTACACTAGAAAAAGTGTCAACATGTGGATCAAGACGATTAAAAATGACACTACCAATGATCAAAGATAATATGAAAAAGAAAAGAAAAAACTCGGCCGAGTACTCACCTCGCCTGAGTACTACTTAGAGCCCTTGGCTAAAATTACAAAACATGAATATGCTTTAGCCTCATGATGTGCTCCTCGCTGTTTCTCTGACCCAAAATGTGGGTATCATTATGTGAGGCTGCACATTTGTTTTCAATACTTCATCCAGTAATTATTCAACAAATTGAATCTTGGAAACGAGGAATTGTCGCCAATCTACTTTGCCCGATGGAGTCAGTACGAGTGAGAAGGAAGGGAAAAGAAGCAAAGAAAACTCGGCGCTCCGCGCCTCGCCAGGGGCAAGCCCCCTGGACCCCCGGTTACCTCTATTTACATACTTCGGTCGAAATTATAGAAACACAGAATGTGTTTTACCTGAACCTAACTATTACTTCACGCTTTGTGTGTTTGGTTGGGAACGACTTGTAATGTCAAACTAAAGTAGGTTTGAAGCCCGTTTTAAAGTACAGCTTTCGTACAAGTACGCAACCACGAGGGAGATTTTATGTCTTTGCGCCCCCTCCCGCACCCACACCACGTACCACGTACCTCGTTAGTGAGAATGATCACCTGTGTGTAAACAATTATTTAAACAATCACGCTCATACCGCAGCTTGTCGACCACGCACTCCGCAGTGGTTGACGTAATATGGTTAGGTAAATCGAGAGCTATCCAACGAGTGGTGAACGATTTTTGTACGATGATAACTGGCGAAGTTAAAGTTCCGTAGCAACGAATCGGTTGTACGTGAAAATCATTACAAATGTTGTCGTCCCAGATTTCGTTACGAAATTTCGTTACGAAATTTGCTTTTTTGGCTAGTTAGGTCACGGCTAAAGCATATTCATGCTAAAAGGACCGTACCTAATTCGTGTCTTGGGGGCCAAAATTGTGGATCAGAAATAGGTATTTCGGCTATTTTAATTATTTCACATGAAAGAAACAGAAATGAACAGCCAACATTTCTGTAGGTATGTCCAGTAGAATAATAAACCCATGTGACAAGGACTCCGCAGCGTTTTGGAATCTACGCACCTTGAAACGGAAAAGAAAAAACGCTGCAAAGTCCTTGTCACATGGGGTTTATTATTCTACAGAAATGTTGGCTGTACATTTATTGTTTGTTCCATGTGAAATAATTGAAATAGCTATTTCTGATGGTTTCCACCAATTTTGGCCCCCAAAACACAAATTAGGTAGGTACGATCTTTTTTTTTTTTTTCAAATTAACTTTGATCATTGGTAGTGCCATTTAATCGTCTTGATCCACGTGTTGACACTTTTTCTAGTGTTATTCTACAAACTGATGGTGATTTCAGACGATTTCGCAGGTTTTTGACTCATACAAAATCAATTTTGGGAGCTGAACATCTGGTACAACCTCAATTTTCCACTCCTTGGCCAAAATCGACCTCATATTCGATCTTCTCGTCCCCAAAAACATGGAAAACGATACCTCAAAAGCTCATGTTACCAACATGTTGCTAAAACGCAAAAAGTACCTATTTTTACACACATTTTCACTCACAACACCCCTGGGAATATTCCGATCGGGCTGAAAAGTTTCGGGACACAACTAGGGCCCAAATGGAGCATGTGTGCGAAAGAACGACTTTTTTAGACCGAAAATGAAGCCTGTACACGTGATACGGCGGACGGACATTGCATTTTGGTTTATTATTCTGTGAATAATACACCTATGTATTCGCTCAGCAAAAAATTTTTATAACACCCCCTCAAACTTTTTTCTTTTACGTTTCAAGGTGCATAGATTCCAAAAATGCAATGTCCGTCCGCCGTACGCCGTCCGCCGTACGCCGTCCGCCGTACGCCGTCCGCCGTATCACGTGTACAGGCTTCATTTTCGGTCTAAAAAAATCGTTCTTTCGCACACATGCTCCATTTGGGCCCTAGTTGTGTCCCGAAACTTTTCAGCCCGATCGGAATATACCCAGGGGTGTTATGAGTGAAAATGTGTGTAAAAATAGGTACTTTTTACGTTTTAGCAACATATTGGTAACATGAGCTTCTGAGATATCGTTTTCTATGTTTTTGGGGACGAGAAGACCGAATATGAAGTCGATTTTGACCAAAGAGTGGAAAATTGAGTTCTACCAAATGTTCAGCTCCCAGAATTGATTTTTTATGAGTGAAAAACCTGGGAAATCGTCTGAAATCACCATTAAGTTTGTATAATAACACTGGAAAAAGTATCAAGACGTGGTTCAGGACGATTAAATGGCACTACCAATGATCAAAGATAGTTAAAAAAAAAGAAAAAAAAGAGCGTTTACCTAATTTGTGTTTTGGGGGCCAAAATTAATGGAAACCATCAGAAGTAGCTATTTCGATTATTACGCATGAAAGAAACAATTAATGAACAGCCAACCTTTCTGTAGGTATGTCCAATAGAATAATAAACCCATGTGACAAGGACTTTGCAGCGTTTTTTGAATCTACGCACCTTGAAACGGAAAAGAAAAAAGTTTGAGGGGGGTTTATAAAAATTTTTTGCTGAGCGATTACATAGGTGTATTATTCAGAGAATAATAAACCAAAATTCTGAGGGGGTGATGTATATCAATTTTTTGCTGATCGAATAGGTACATAGGTGTGTTAGGTATTCACAGAATAATGAACCAATAAACCCATGTGACAAGGAGTTTTCAGAGTTTCTTTTCATTATACGTGAAGAGGTGGAATTAGCTGTCTACGGTGTTGAGGGGGAGGAAACGAGGAGGCGGCTTGCGGATCCATCCGCCTCCACAAGGTATGGACAACCCAGGGTACGTGAGAAACCCAAGGTTTCTGAGTGGCCGAGGGGAGCGGCGTGGCGATGGTTTCCCCCTTTATTTTTCCCCCCCACGTCAAGTGGCCTTTAATGAAACCCCCCCAGTGGGAGCCGCCTCCCCGCCCACTCCACCTCCGAGCAGTCGATTCTAGCGATTCTTTCCGCCCTCTCCCCCCCCCCCCCCCCCCCCCCCCGCACTCCGCACCCCCAATTTACCCTCAACAATTCGAGTCATTTATCAATAATTGTTATCTCGTTAACTATGCGACATTGGCTGTTATTGTGTGGTGTTGGTGGGGGGTGGGGGTAATAAATCAAACGCCGCCTCCGGTATGCGGACGTCTGGCTTCGAATTGATTGCTTTTCAAACCCCCCCAATCTGAAACAACTAATTTGCCAATTTCAATCCGAAGAGACACAGAGAGTCGGAAACATTGTTGTTTATTGCTTAATTGCCCTTACGAAAAAAAGGGCTGCAGATTATTACACAACGGTTTATTATTTACTTGTATAGGTGCCCCTTCTACGTAGATAGTACAACGAACCGTTGTGTAGTAACTTGCCCATCAATAATACTTCAACGGTTGTTCATGGTGCAAAAGTACCTGTCAACAACATCCAGCCCCTTCTTGGTAGATGAGACGTTGTGTAATAATTTACCGTTGTGTAATAATTACCCGTTATGTAATAATTTACCGTTGTGTAATAATTTGCCGTTGTGTAATAATTTACCATTGTGTAATAATAATTTACCCACCAATAATACTTCAACGTTTTTCAAGTTTCACTACCTCTCAACCAACTCCAAAAGAGCCATAATTTTCCAATGAAATAGTATCACAGAACAACCAACTCGACTTCATACTCCTTGATTATAATCAGGTGATCCCTAGCAATGATTTTATCTCGGGCCAATTCCCGATCGTTAGCGCGTCCCTGGTGACGAGATTTGGGCTAAATGTATACAATTTCATTCACCCTGCTGTCGAAAAGGCCTGTCTGTGCAAACTTCGGGGCCTTACTGTGAACGATCGGCTGGACGTACGATGCTCCGGGTGGTCTTAAAAAACTCGTAACTTCGAGAACTATTTAAAATCGTAAAAAGATTCACGTAAAAAAAAGGTATAAGCGTTCTGCAAATTTCAACCCCTATTTTGAACCCCTTAGAGATGACTGACAGTAACGTCGAGCTTCGAGGACCAACTAGTCCCCGAACGGAACCTATAACCCGAATTTCATCAAATTTGTTTCATGGTAACTAAGAAAAGTGGTCAGTACGGCGTACGGCGGACAGACAGAAATATTTTTATTGCATTTTCGGATTCTACTCGTGAAAGGCGATTAAATAATGGCACTGTCAATGATCAAAGATAATTTTGAAAAAAAAAAAAAAAAAAGACGTGGCAAAGTCCTTGTCACATGGGTTTATTATTCTATTGGACATACCCACAGAAATGTTGGCTGTTTATTTATTGTTTCATTCATGTGCAGTAATTGAAAAAGCTATTTTTGATGGTTTCCGCCTATTTCTGCCCCCAAAAGACGAATAAATTACGCTCTTTTTTTTTACAATTGTGCAGGGCTAATAGTTTGCTCCTCGCCTGTCAACTGCCGCGAAATTGAAAATTTCCACTCGTCCTGGCGATTAATCCGAGGATAAAACCCTGTCGGATTCAATTGCGGTCGACAATCGCTGGAAGCGTCTGGCTGCCTTGAAAAGAGCGAGTGGAAAATTAACGTTGAGCCGCGACCTCCTCCTGTACGGAAAACACGACCAATTACGACCCCCCTCCTCACCACGGTGGTCCTTCGCCCTTCATTTTGCGCTATGGCAATTACGAACGAGCCCTTTTCATATTATCCCGTCAACGAGCGTCAAATTATTTCATCTTTTGAATACGCGAGAAAAGGCCCTTCGTCCATTTTCAACGGGATTCCGACGCGACGTGAAGAATTAATGGGTGGGGGGGTTGCAATAAAGTGAGATTTAACCACTGATGAAAAGGTTCTTCTCTGAAGATTTTGTTATTGAGATTCGTCCAACGGGAAATGTCGCCATATGAGAATTGCGTGGAATACACTTGCGTCATTCGCATTATGAAAAGGCTTCTTGAAGTTAAACGGCGGTACAACATATGAAAACCCTCAAGTGATGAGTCCGTTGCATGTGGACTCCAGTGGGTAAATAATCACATACATCGCGCTGTAAAATAAAAAGACAAATAAACTTTCCTTTTACCACAAATTTATATTCAGCACGATGGGTTTCACTCAAGCTCTGAGCATCCTCAGGTACGACTCACATAAACACAGATGGCACATATACATTTCTGTTATCTGTGTTTAACTGTAATCAGAGGACAATGGACAATGTGGGAAAGTTCAAGTGGGAACATTACTGCGAAAATTTGCTAATATGGCCATGCTGCATGAATGGTCTCTTGCTACCAGTTCAGGACGACTCACTATACGAAAGATAACAGCAATATAATATGTAATGAATTCATTGAATTTGATTATTATTATTAAATTTCATTTTATTGTTATTATTGTTATTATTATTTTTGTACACCTTCTGCGGTAATAATCATGTGATGTAACATAAAAACGCTGCGAAGTCCTTGTCACATGGGTTTTGCTATTCTATCGGGCATACCTGCAGAAATGTTGGCTGTTCATTTATTGTCTCATTCATGTGCAATAATTGATTTTAGCTATTTTTGATGGTTTCCACCAATTTTGGCCCCCAAAAAACACAAATGAGCTCGTATTTTTTTCTATTTTTTAAGTACAAATTAACGTTTAGCATTGATAGTACTGTTTAATTGCCTTGATTCACCTGTTGATACTACTTCTAGTGTTATTATACACATTTGTGGTGATTTCAGACAATTTCCCAGGTTTTTGACTCATAAAAAATGAATTTTGGGAGCTAAACCTTCGTTACAACCTAAATTCTTCACTCTGGTCAAAATCAACTTCAAATTCAGTCTCCTTGCCCTATAAAACATGGAAAACTATACCTCACAAGCTGATGTTCACTAAAACTATTTTTAAAAAAAGAACGAAAAAACCCCATCATTTTTCACCCACAACATCCCTGGGTGTATTTCGGTCGGGCTGCCGAGCTTCGGAACATAGCTAGGAACCAGATGTGTTCTCAGATGGGGACCCAAACTTTGTGCGGAAGAACGACGATTGTAAACCAAAATTTAACTTAAATTCAAGGCTGAAACTTCTTTCGAAACCTCAATTTTCCAATCTTTGGTCAAAATCGACTTCATATTCGGACTTCTCGTCCTAAAAAACATGCAACACCATACCTCACAAGCTTTTGTTACTAAAACACCGAAAAACCCTATATTTTTACACCCATAACACCACCCCTGGGTATATTCCGATCGGACTGCAATGTTGCAGGACACAACTAGGGCCCAAATGGAGCATGTGTGCGAAAGAACGACCTTCTTCGACCGAAAATGAAAAATAAAAATATGGATGATATGGCGGACGGACATCGCATTTTCGGAATCTACTCACTGTGAAACGTGAAAGAAAACATTTTGAGGGGGTTATAAAAATGTTTTGCTGTGCGAATACATTCGTGTATTATTCACAGAATAATAAACCAAAACTAGAACATTGGCCTTCCGTTCTAGCCATTCCTAGCCATGGAAGTAGGATCCTACATCCACGTTCCTATAACCTTATACGCTATGGAAAGAGTATATTGTGGGGCCAAAAAGAGTGTCGATACTATAAAAAGAGGAGGTATGTCTGGTAACCCTACGTGTCTTATTCACGGCTTGCTTGCTTCTGTCTTTGTTTATTTGTCCAGACTTGGACTCCGTGTGTGGACATAGATTTGTACTCACAAATCTAATCAAGCAAAAAATCTCAAATCTAAGCAAAAATGGACGTAAGATAAGTTAACATACGAGTAATTACCGTGGTGTAGGTGCCAAAGTGGAAACAGAAAAACGCAGTAAATCCCTACACAACGGTTTATTATTTTGCACAGAACAGCCTTCTGTTACGGATTACAGCTCTCTGTATAGATGACCCTTCTATATAATATATATAATATGTAGTAGTCTATACATACTATGTAGATCGCAGACCCTCCGTAGCTTAGTACCTAACCCAGTACTCGTTACTAGGTGCGTAGCAAAATCACGTTTTAAGTCCTGAAATAATTCTGTCGATGACAAACAGTAGCTAAAATGGCAAAAAGAAACACAAATAATCGTTTCAAGGTGCGTGGATTCCAAAAATGCCTTGTCCGTCCGCCGTCTGCCGTACGCTGTACACCTTATCACGTGTGCCGGCTTCATTTTCGGTCTAAAAAATTCGTTCTTTCGCACACATGCTCCATTTAGGCCCTAGTTGTGTCGCGAAACTTTGCAGCCCGATCGAAATATACCCAGGGGTGTTATGAGTGAAAATGTGTGTAAAAATAGGTACTTTTTGCGTTTTAGCAACATGTCAGTAACATGAGCTTTTGAGGTATCATTTTCCAGGTTTTTGGGACGAGAAGACCGAATATGAAGTCGATTTTGAACAAAGAGTGGAAAATTGAGGTTCTACCAAATGTTCACCTCCCAAAATTTATTTTTCGTGAGTCAGAAACCTGGGAATCGTCTGAAATCGCAATCAGTTTGTATAATAACACTAGAGAAAGTTCCAACACGTGGATCAATGCGATTAAATGGCACTACCGATGATCAAAGATAATTTAAAAAAAAACCTACCTAATTTGTGTTTTGGGGACCAAATTTGTGGAAACCATCAGAAATAGCTATTCGAATTATTTCACGTGAAAGAAACAATAAAAATGAACAGCCAACATTTCTGTAGGTATGTCCAATAGAATAATAAACCTATGTGACAAGGACTTTGCAGCGTTTTCTGTTTTCTTTCGATGTGAGGCTGCTGCAAAAACCCTCTGTTGTCGTATTCCATTGCAATTACACCTCCACGTGCAATAAAATATTCGTGTTGTTGAATCAATATTTGGGAAATTAAGAGTCCGTTAAAAAATCCGGGTTATTCGAGTGAACTCATTCGGCAGCGTAGGTACTAATGTGAGATTAGAATCATAAGCGGTCCCGCCGTCGTCTCGCCTCGGTAAGGCCGACGAGTTCCTGAAAGAAAGAAGAAAAAAGTCGCCATATGGAGCAGCTGCACCGCTTGCACATGTGCCTTATGGCACCTACGCTCTCGACACCTTGCGGCTTAGCGTCCGTTGGAACCGTGATCGGCCGACGGATATCCAAGCCGTGGACTTCAAATTAAAGATTTCCCATTTCAAATTCTAAGTTTTCAATTTCAGATTCGAGGTTTTCCAAATCAACGTGTTTTCATTTCAAACTAAATGACTTTATTTACAAATATGAAATCAGTACAAATAAAGTGTCATGCCGAATGAGAAGACGTGAATGAACTCATTAGTTAGGTACGAGTAATTTGAACAGTTCAGTGCAAGTTAGTACCAGCTGCGGCGCGGCGTCTGGAAGTTGGAACATCATATCCATAAAGTAATTTGCACAATCTGTGCAGGTGACTGTTGATACATTATGAGCTATGACATCGCACAAATTGTGCTGCTCACGCGGTTCACTGAGAAGGTTTCTTGCATGAAGCTTCACTTTTGAAAATACCTTCTCTGCTGGATTCAGTTGTGGTGAATAAGGTGGAAGGTACTTGATAAACACAGAGTTCTTCTGTCCGACGTTTCACTGCGTCAGCGTGATGGATTCGCGCGTTATCCATTATGAAGTAGGCACTGTCTGCATCATAGAGCTTTGGGACTAATTCTGTCAAAAATACGTCGAATTCACTTGCATTGCAGTTTCCAAGCGATAAGGTCTTGTAGTGCACAATACCTTGACTATTCATGATCAGCACTAGAGTACTTTTTCTCCCCCTAACGGTAGGAACTGAAAGCATAGCGCGATTTTCGATAGCCACTCGTTAGGTACTTACGTAACAATGCAGTTACGAACTTTTCCAATAGGTTTTAACATGCAAAACACTGGCACATCAAGTTTTTGGAAAACCTTGAATTTGAAATTGAAAAACCTTCAATTTGAATTATAAAACCTTTAATTTGAAATGAAAACCGTGAATATATTTTGGAAAACCTTGAATTTGTTTAGGAAAACCTTGAATTTGATTCGGAAATGCTGTATAATGGAATTAGATGATGAAGATTTTGCAGCGATTGCTGCAGCACAGTTGTTATTTATTTCGGTACCGAATATTCTTGGCATAACTAGAACTCAAACTGAGTTTCAACTCAGTTTGAGAATGACAAAACTCAGTTTGTTCAACTCAGTTTGAGAATGACAAAAATTGGTAGGTTGTCTTTTTTTTTTTATTACCTACCTACTGATTTTTAGGTTTGTTTGTTTTGAATGATGGAAAAACGAATGAAGTGGAGACCCACGACACAGTTGGAGGCATGACAATGACTCTAAAGACAAATAAATATAATGAAATTCAATAAAATTCAACAATTTCAATCATAAATTACCTGTGTCGATGAAAACTTGGTGGCCAAAGAAATCACTGCACTACAAACTACAAACTGAACGCCAGTCGTGTGGCCGACCCTCCCTGTTCGAAGAAACGAGCCTCCAACGTTCCTGCCAACATTGGACCCTTCTTTTTCCTTTGACTTGGGTGCAAAGACCGCTCTCGGAGCATCGCCCTCCAACGCCAACGTTGGACTCTGGACGTTCGAAGGTCGGCCACACGATGCTACCAGTCACCAAGCGTCCAACATTGGGAGGTGTTGGTAGCATCGTGTGGCGCCGGCTTCTAGCCAACATTGGACCCTTCTTTTTCCTTTGACTTGGGTGCAAAGACCGCTCTCAGAGCATCGCCCTCCAACGCCAACGTTGGACTCCGGACGTTCGAAGGTCGGCCACACGATGCTACCAGTCACCAAGCGTCCAACATTGGGAGGTGTTGGTAGCATCGTGTGGCGCCGGCTTCTAGCCAACATTGAACCCTTCTTTTTCCTTTGACTTGGGTGCAAAGACCGCTCTCAGAGCATCGCCCTCCAACGCCAACGTTGGACTCTGGACGTTCGAAGGTCGGCCACACGATGCTACCAGTCACCAAGCGTCCAACATTGGGAGGTGTTGGTAGCATCGTGTGGCGCCCGCTTTATCCTGTCGCTTGAACGTTCTTACCCACAAACTTGTGCGAATTGCTTTTCCCGTAGGAAGCCGATCCAGACAACGGTCCGGATCTGGTGGTGGGCCCGGGGATCCGGTCGCACATTCTGAGACATCCGGTGCTGGAGAGCGCACGCGTTTCGTCTGGAATATCTCGTGGCCACATTCCGTCGTTAGCCTGGAGGAATCGATTTCAGAAAGTTGACGGTGTGCGGTTTCGGTATCACCGGCTTCGCTTGCTCATCCGATTACTGGATGACCTGCTGAATTATACGTTCACGTTTCATGAATTAGGTGCTTGATACCTGCCTGATCCCTTGATATCAAATGACTGTTGTTCAACTATATCGCCAATTGGCAATTTTCGTGGATTGCAAAATCTCATGTTTTTGGCAAAACTCACTCACACTTACTGACCAGATAATGAGGTGTTTATGTCGGAGCAGAAAACTAGTGTGACATTTTAATTTCTTGAGTTTCCGCTAGAAACGACGTATCAGTAAAATTGCCGAGTAGTTCAACTCTAATCCAGCTTAGAGCTCAAGTGCATCTCTTTAAATGTTGTTAGAACCGCAATGGATGGACGGATGGAACCGCAAATTTATAAATAAGTTTTAAAAACACGTCCTCAAAATCAAACCGAGGGAAAGGTCATGAGAAAGGCTCTTGAAGGTTGCCAGAAAGGTTTGCCATTTCTAATGTTGGGTTGTTGGGAGCATTGATAACCTTCGCCTCAGCAGCATCGCTTCGCCTCCTTGGGACAACAGCCAGTCAGGTGTCAGTAGACCTGATACGTCATTTGTGCCGCATTTTTACTTTGATTCGCCCTCATTCAAAACAATATCTCTTATTTTTGAAATCAGCCTTCAAGCTACCATTTCTGGATATGGAGTTCTGAATATTTTTTTGCAACAAAAAAAGAAAAAATCCTCTTTCATCATTTGCCATCGATAATATAGATATAGATCGTCCGAATGAGGAATACATATGACTTGTGTTTGTACCTATTTTTAAATGAAATTAGGTTCCATTCTAAGAATTTTGCGACCAGTAGCACTCTCCTTACTTTCCTCATTATTCTCAATAATGAACTTTTGGAATCGAGCATAACCCCCCTCCCCCCTCTCCCCCCTTTCAAAATTTGATGGTTTCCGTTTCAAGGTATACGTAGAATCCGAAAATGGAATAAAAAAGTTTCTGTCCGTCCGTCGTTCTTTCCTTAATTACCATGAACCAAAATTAATGAAATTTGATTTGTAGATCCCATTTAGGGTCTAGGTCCGCGAAGCTCGGCGTTACTGTCAGTCATTTCTGAGAGGTGAAAAATAGGGTTTGATATTTCCCGAACGCCGTAGCTCGAAAACCTTTTGTAGAAGGGTATGGTTTTTTTTAACGTTTTTAAATTTATCTCGAACTAATGAAATTTTTGAGACCACTCGGAGCATTGTACGACCTGCCGTTCGTTTGCACCGAAAAGCTTCGTCAACATGATCGTGAACGAGACGGTATACATCCAGCCCAGATGCCATTGCTAGGGAGCACCTGATTATAATCACGCGTGGCTGTATGAAGTCGAGTTGGCTGTTCTGTGATATTATTCCGTTGGAAAAATGATGGCTCTTTTGGATTTTGTTGATAGATATTTTTAATTTGAACAATCGTTATGCTTCGTGAATAACAACAGATAATTAATGATTGAATTATTGAATCCCGACCATTTTTATGAAATGTAATTCCCGGACCGGCTCCAGTTCTCGATTTAGGGCTTTCCTGGGTGGAGCTCGATGGTCGGTATTGACCACAGAAAGCAGTGATCTACGCTGAAGGGGCATCTAAACAGGTAAATAATAAACCGTTGTGTAATCATTTTCTGCGTTTTTCTATGAGCTTTCAGTGTTTTGACAAATGACGTTACTGTGCGAGGGGAATTCCGCCCTGGAGTGACGTCACGCTGCAGTGACGACACTTGTTGCGGAAACTTTGAAAGCTCATAGAAAAAGAACTGTTCGTCCTAGGAGCGGTCGGTTGGTCTCAAAATTCACAATTGGGAAAGTAATGTAAACAGAAGTCGTGGATATTCCTCATTGATCGAAGGTTTTCTTAAGTGTTTTCGAGAGGCGAGTGCTAGCAAACGTCCAAGGCCAATGGAGGCCTGTTAAAAAGGTAAAATGAAGTAAAGAGAATGACCGGGAAATGAGGGGTTAGGCGTAACGTCGATTATCTTATTTTCGACGGTGGTTTCAATGGATATGTACGAAAACGGCCTTCGATAATTGATTTTGTGAGCGGAACTGCCAAAGAACTGCCCTTATGTGCGATACAGGTGCGTTCGTTCTTCCTCGTGACAACTATTCCTTTTCACGCGTCAGACCTCCGGGTCACCCCCTTTTTGCCCTTCAGTGTCCTTTCCCTGTGACACGAACGTCGATAGGTTGACGATTATCAGCGTTTTGTGTGTTCCATCCCTTCCCCTGTGCCCACCCCCGCCCCGGATGCCCACCTGACTGCCACCCGATAACCCTACAGCTAGAACCTACCTCCAGCCTCCTACCAAGTCTTCCTCAACAGGGAAGGAAAAAACCCACAAGTTCCAGTCATGCAGCATGGCTATAAGAGCGAATTTAAAAAATATTCGTGGTATTGTGACGTTAAAGCGAGAAACCATCCATTTTTCGTCGTTAAATAATTTTTTCGTGATTTGGCCCAAAGAAAGTCATTTTAATCATCGAAATATTCCCTATTTCTGTCTTGAATCACTGTCCCATATATCAGGTGAATTTATATTGATTTCAGCCCTGAATATAAATTTTTGCTCCCCCCCCCCCCCCCAAAGTCCAAATTTTGACCTCTTGTCTACCTATATGAAAAACAACTGAAATGGTATTTTTCTGTCTTTAGTCACCCTTCCATGTCAGTTTCAATGACTTTCCGTTTTTACCGTTTTTTGACCCCTAAATCTCATATTTGGCCCCCCTTAGAACTATTGAAAATTGTTCATCTTCGAAGTCATCTCCTCGTCCTCGAGGTCATGTAATGTCTGGAGTGACGTCTAGAGAGACACATAAATAAACATATTAAATATATCTAAATACTATACGAGTATATAATATTTTGTTAAATCTGGGGATGATTTCAGTATGCTCTGAAACCGATTTGCCTGTTGAAAAAAATTCAAGAATTCATGTTTTGAAAATGTTGGACCCATTGCAGTAGCTTAATTTTCTTTGAAAATTCGCTAAAAAGAAAAAGCTGACCGTAGATCAGATGCATAAATACTTCTACATTCAATAAGTACGTTTTATACAGTGTAGTTACCGATGTACCAGTGTGCCATTGTTCCAAAGGGAACGTTAGCAATGACCTCTAAGGATCGGATTTTGGCATATTCGCACATTTCGTTCACCTGGCAAAGTCTAAGTAAATGTTGCGCGAAGTTCATCGCAGTAGGACAAATTAACATTTATAATGGAACGGCGCCTAAATACCTTGCGTGTGAGGCTTGTTGGGAATGCAAGGTACGTCCTTTTCAAACACAGGACGTGACTAGGTATGTCACGTTGGCATCGCTGGCAATATTTTCCCATTAAAAAAAAGTTGTGTCTATTTAAATTTGATGAGTGGACAAGATTCTTGTCAAAAAACGCTAAAAAACCAAGTCGCTCACGTCAAAAATTTGTTCATATTGTTCATGGTGCATGACGGGAACTTCTTGACAGTACTTATGCCCACCTTCTTCGCAAAATTGTCTGGTCGTAGATCAGACAATTATATTAAAATTGTAGGTCTGATGAAATGCGATTTTCTGGTCGTAGATCAATAAAACTCAATCACCCAGCCCTTCTTCAGAAAACGTCACAATTCTATCGCAAATCAAAACAGACAAGACCTTATACGCCGCACAGAGAAGGCAGATCAACAAAATCCAGCCCCTTCTTGGTATATGAACAGTTGTGTAATAATTTACCGTTGTGTAGTAATTTACCGTTGTGTAATAATTTTCCATTGTGTAATAATTTACCCATCAATAATACTTCAACGTTTGTTCAAGTTTCAGAAGTACCTACCAACGAAATACAATTTTCCATCACTTATAAAATGAAATAATATCGCGCCATCCTTGATTATAATCAGGGGTGTTCCATGGCAATGATATCCTGGCCGGATTTATACCGTTTGATTCACGATCGTGTTGACGAAGGTTTTTGGTGCACACGAACGGCTGGACGTACAATGCTCCGGGTGGTCTCAAAAAATTGTTTAGCTCAAGACAAATTTAATAACGTAAAAAAACCATACCCTTCTATCGAAAGTTTTCGAGATACGGCGTTCTGAAAATTTCAACCTCTATTTTGAACCCCTTAGAGATGACAGACGCCGAGCTTCGCCGACCAACTGGACCCCAACCGGGACCTGAAAACCAAATTGCATTAATTTTGGTTCATAGCAAAGAAAGTGTGAAGGACGGACGGAAAGAAATATTTTTATTGCATTTTTGGATTCTACATACCTTGAAACGTAAACCATCAAATTTTGAGGGGGGGGGGGGGGGGTTATACTTTTAGCGAATTTTCAAAGAAAATGAAGCTATTGCAATGGCTTCGAAATTTAAATAATATAAATTTTTGGAAATTTTCTTCATAGAAATCCGTTTCAGACCATTCTAAAACGATTCCTGAAATTTAACACTTTTTTATATGTATATATATATATATATATTTATATATATATTTATTTATATATGTGTCACTCCAGACGATAACTCTCGATAGAATTGAGATAAACAGCTCAAATTTGCACAAAAAATCTATCTTGGCAATCGAAAGGCTAAGTTCGAAGATGGGCGAAATTGGCCTACTCTAAGGAGGGTTTTGGCGCATTTAAAGTGCGCAAAAATTACCCAAAAATCCCCAAAATGTTATTTTCCAACAAGTGACCCCTCATTTTAAAGGTTTTTGCACGCTGAACACGATGGTGGAATCGGATTTTAGATATCTTGATCCGTTCTCAAATTAGAGCATTTAAAGTGCGCAAAAATTACCCAAAAATCCCCAAAATGTTATTTTCTAACAAGTGACCCCTCATTTTAAAGGTTTTTGCACGCTGAACACGATGGTGAAATCGGATTTTAGATATCTAAATCCGTTCTTAAATTAGAGCATTTAAAGTGCGCAAAAATTACCCAAAACTAGGATAATCTTTGAACTCTTACCCCCACCCCCTTAGAGTGGTCAGATTGAAAAATGTGAGAAGTATTAATTGAAGACGAGAGTTCGAAGCAAAAAAGGGGGAGGCAAACGATTAGTACAACTCCTTGAATTTACCCACAGCGATCAAATAAATAAGCACTTAGTACAATTACGTAATAAACAAACGGTAGAATCAGGATGGACAAAACGTACAAATTAAAATAAATACGAAGAGAATATACATAGAAAACCAAATTTTAGACCGAAGTTTTCCTTTATTCAAAACCATAGCCATTAATTCGAATATTTCTTTGAAAATTCGCTCATTAAGTCATGCTGCATGACTGATTTTTTTTTTTTTCATGCTCGATTCCTTGAAGATAATAAACCAAAATGAAGACCCGCAAAACGTCGGATTGTATAAGAATTAAGGGCGGCATCTCTTTTATATTTATGGAAGGGGGGGGATCCCCGTAACCCTCTAAAGGGTGCGGTTTACGTCCGTCAATAACCTCCCGATCGTCAAGTCATTTACCGTTCAGCAAGAAAAGGTGGAGAGGCAGCATCAAAATTAATGGATAACTCTTCATTGGAGATGATGAAAGAGCTAGAAAAAAAAGTACAAACCCCCCCCCCAATGGATCCCTGATAAGGCGGATTTTCAATCTACCTCAACGTCACTGTTACCAAACCCGTTCCACCACGATTTTTTTGTCCCCTCCCATTATCATTTTCATTTTTTCGCCAATGTCGACCCGTTGTTGGAGTATAATGAAGTTATTTAAACCACCGCTTTTCTCGGCCTCTTCTTGAATAATAATTTTTCCTCCGACCATCCATCAACCCGTGAACGAGAACAAGTACCGCTAAATTATTCCGGTGGATGAACATGAAGAATTCTCCCTGTGGAGAATTCTTCTTCTTCAGCGTTGTCCCTTTTTCCCGAATTAATTCTGGGGGCGAAGGAAAACATGGCGGCCTTCTGGTTTGTTATTTTCAGTAATGAACCTTTGGACTCGAGCAAGACAAAAATGTGTTGCCCCTCCCCCCCCCCCCCCCATCATCCCTTAAAATGTGACAATTTGATGCAACGGTGGTTTTAATCCACTGCACTGCCATTTTTTTCCGTCTAGTTGGTTGGGAGTCATCCAGAAGAGAGATTGCTTCACATAGTTTTTAATCTCCATCATCGCATTAGGATTAAAATCTGTTTGGATTCTTCATGCTTGTAAGCAGATTGATCAAAAGGGAAAAGGATGTCAGGAGGGAGTCTAATGGTTTATCTAAATGGTTTACTACAAAGCTTTCTATCAATTAAAACGCTTAGGTACCTAACGTTTGATTTGTCCAGAAAAACGCTGCAAATTATTACACAACGGTTTATTATTCTCCTGTATAGACGCCCCTTCTGCTTAGATCACTGTTTTCTGTCGTCAGTACCCTCGAGCTCCTTCCAGGAAAGCCCTAAATCGAGTATTTGAGCTGGCCCAGGAATCACAGTTTAATAAAAAGAAGTATGTAAAAATTCGGATGTAGTTCTGAAGGTAAATTGTTGATTTGGAGTGAAAAATATTTGTTCTCGGCTGGGATTCGATCCTGCGACCTTCAGCGTGAGATTCCATTTCTACCCCACTGAGCCCACTCGGGTAAAGTCAAGTGATGTGCCCTCTCAACTCAGCTTGATGCCTGCATATATCCTGCTCTTTAGGGCAAATTTTAGAGCAAATTTTATGGCAACCTCGTAGAGTGCTCCGGATGGTCTCAGAAATTCATAAAAAATCAAAACTGATTAAAAATGCGAGAAAACCCACACCTCAAAATACAATTTTCCGAGATTGGGATACTCTGGACATTTCAACCCCTATTTTTCTCCCCCTTAGATACACTGTCGCCGAGCTTCAAGGATCAACTAGAGCCCGAGCGGGACCCATATACCAGATTTCGTGAATTTTGGTTCATGGGAACCAAGAAAAAATCCGCGTAATGCGGACGGACGGAATTTTTTGTTCGATATTCGTATTCTTCGTCCCTTGGAACATAAACCATGAAATTTGGATGAGGGTTAAAAAAAAAATTTTCTTGGTCGATTCCAAAGGTTTATTATTGACAAAAATAACAAACCAAAAATTGAAGCTCGCCTTGTAATAGCGCTGATCATGCCCTACTTTGATTATGTATCTTCTGCTGTGTACGACATAACAGAAAATCATGTGAATACCATACAAAAAGCTCAGATTGCTACGGTTCGTTTCATTTTCAAACTGCGTCTTGACGACCATGTCAACCCATGCTACAAGAAACTCAATTGGTTAAAAATAAAATATAGATGTACATTCAAAATATTGAAATACCGTAAACCAGAGAAATCTGGCAAATGATTGTTCTACAGAACACTATTCGCACTGCAGATACTAGACACACATCAAAGGTATATTATCATATTTTCCACCATAATAATGTAACTTACTTTTTGTACAAATTATCAAAATTATGAACAAATGCCCTGGTCTCTTAAAAACAGAACCTGTAGTAACTTTTAAGAAGAAATTTATATAAACTATTGCGGTACGCGAGGCTACACTTTATTTAACTAATTACCTATAAGTTCGTCTTTTTAAAATAGAATCTGTAATAACTTTTAAGAAGAAATTTATAGAAATTATCGCGATACGCGAGGTTGCACTTTATTTAATTAATTACCTATAAGTTCGTTTTCACCTGACAAGAAGAATGTGCATGTTTTACTAACACTTCCTGTACAGAAATTGTTGTATGTACATATCAATAAGTCAGATAACAACAAAACATTTTTTCAACCTTCATATTTGAAAAAAGAAAGGAGTAGACTCTCTCCTACTCCTTGAAGAGAACCAACCCATCTCAGAAAGGCCCATGTCAATAACGTCGCCTAAATAAATTGTTTTTCGTTTTTGCCTGATATCCTCCCTAATTTCATCGAAGCAACTGTCGAGGGACCCGCAACCCTGAAACTCATCAAGAATTTTTATTTTATTATTATTACGATAGTGAACTTGTGCTATTCCAATATATGTCGTCCTGATGAAAATCCTGACATAAGTTGAAACACTTAGGGCAGTGTTGTACCGGTTTCGATCCAAACGAGAAAAACTTATTTTACAGTTTCAAAGCCCCATAAGCTTTCTACTATCAGGCTTTAGAATAATTAGGTATATATTATTATGCTTTACGTAATTGAAGATGCCAGGTTCGCATCCAAAATGCAAGTATGACAGGTTTTGTAAATCTGTCGACGGCTATATTGAAAATATTGTCATCTGCAAAACCTGGCGTATTTCAAGTCAGGCTTCAAAACCTGCCATTTTTGTGGCGTAATAATACTCGTAATAAAACAGAACAACTATGTAGCAAAATAGATTTTTATTGTAAACATTATATTTAAAAAACGCTGCAAATTATTACACAACGGTTTATTATTTACCTGTATAGATGACCCTTCTGCGTAGATCACTGTTTTCTATGGTCATTACCCTCGAACTGCCCTCAGGAAAGCCCCTAAGTGGAGCACTGGAGCCGGCCCCGGAATTAAGTTTAACTGCGCGGGATTAATTAATTAATTATAGTTGTTCATGAAGCATAAGGTAAATAATAAACCATTGTGTAATAATTTACCCGTTTAGATGACCCTTCTGCGTAGATAGTATAATAAACCGTTGGATAATACTTTAACGTTGTGTAATAATTTACCCAATAATACTTCAACGTTTGTTCACGTTTCAAGAGTACCTATTAGCAAAATCAAAAAGCTCCATCATTTTTCAAATGAAATAATATCGCAGAATAACCAACTCCGTGATTATAATCAGGCGTTCCCTAGCGATGATATCTGGGCCGGATTTATACCATGCTCACCCAACTTGGCTGAATTTTTTTTTCAAGTTTCCAAGATTAGGTAGGTACCTAATTATTTATTATTTAGGTAAGGAAAAATAAATTTATTAAAAAAAAGAAAAAAAAAGTCTTATAAGAAATGACAACTACATGTAAGGTAAACCACCTTGCTAGAGGCAACACAAGTGGTTCTTCAAACAAGTGTAGCTAATGTTGGCGACGCTACAGAACCAGATTGATTTTTTTCTTCGCCGCTGACTAATAGGTAATGAATCAATTTCGAGTACGGAGAGTTTCCTTTTATTTGCAGCCTTGAAAGATGCGACACGCGACCACCGATGCACGGCACGATTAGCCCCGTGAAATGATTTACTTGAGCAATGAAAAGAACGGAGTTTCTTCCATGAAAACATTATATTAGGTGCATGGCACAAGAGTTGAAGAATTTATGAGAATTTGCGAGTGTACGCTTGTTTACGGATTTAAATTCATGTAGGCATTTCTAAGTATGTTGTTGTGGAGCGTGCAGCATAATGAGTCGTAGTACAGGCAGTTATAGGGGTTGATAACTTTTCCTGTTGGAATTTTTCCTGAATGTCCAAAAAGAATCACAAATTAAAGCTGTAAGTAGTCATGCGGTTCTGTAACACTTCTACCCCCCCCCCCCTACTCCTCCTTAACCCGCTTATCAAAAGTACAGTTTTTACCGCATAAGTGGCATGGATGAATCTTTCAAAAATGTATGGAGCTAAACCCCTAGAAAGAAAATCCGTTTCGTCAATAGTGTGTTGATTTTGGTTCATGAAACGGGTTTAGAAACGGATTTCATTATTCTGATATATGGTCTTCGAGTTCTAGGGAAAAAACGCTGCAAATATTTACACAACAGTTTATTATCTTCCTGTATGGATACCCCTTCTGCGTTTTCTGTGGTCAATACCTACCCTCGAGCTCCCCCCAGGAAAGCCGTAAGTAGAGTACTGAAGGCGGCCGGGGAATTACGGTTTCATAAAAATGCCCAGGATTCAATAATTCAGTCATCATTTATTTGTTGTTATGCATGAAGCATAAGGTAAATAATAAACGATAATAAAATCAATTTAAAAGCGTTTAAAAAAACATACTATTGAAAGTTTAAGAGCTACGGCGTTCTGGAAATTTCAACTCCTATTCTTGACTCCTTAGAGGTGACTAACAGTAACGCCGAGTATGGTAACTAAGAAAAGTGCGAAGTTCGGTGTCCGGCGGACGGGCAGAAATTTTTTTATTCCATTTTTGGACGTATCTTGTAACGGAAACCTTCAAATTTTGACGGGGGTTAAAGTTTTTTTTCAGGATCGATTCCAGCGGTTCGTTATTGAAAATAATATCACCAATATGTTGTCAGGTACTTGGTGTTAACTGTTTTTGTAAAGTCTGAACAGTTGAATTGTGAGCGAGATGAACGATTTTTGAGAGATGAAGGGTACGTAGGAGACCGGATCAGTTAATTCAGTACAAACAGTGAGATTTTGAAATCTCAAGTCAATACCTACAATACCGATGGGTAAGTTGAGTCAATTTACAAACATTGAGAAGTTTTAAAAACTTAGCAGCGAGGTGGTTGTAAGACCCGTCAGAACCCTCAGCAGTAGCCATTAGAAAACCGCAGTTACCGAATTTTGTTTATCGATATTGGGGGCCACTTTGCGGTCGAAAATCTTGGGATGTGACGCCCAGTCCATAGTCGTCCATATCAGTAGCTAAAAGTAGCCAACATCGAAAGTTCACTCATGTGGTCATGCTGCAAGGCGAAACTCAGTAATTTCAGCTGTTTTTCCCCTCTCCCTTCTTACCCAACCTTCCACTCGTTTTTTTTCTTTTTCTTCAGAATCAATTTTGGCAGGTTTGAAGCTGGACTACCCCGCATGTTTGTTTGTAATGGTGAAATGATCACAATCAGTCCTGATTGGTGGTGCTTCGATCGTTTCATGTGTAACGATTCCTGGAGCGGTGATTGTGGAACCCCGTTGTTCCCTTTGCCACCTGATGATCCCCCTCAGATTAATCCACTCGGAGGGTCCGTCGCTCGCCTCTAATCCGGATCAGAGCGGCAAATCAGGTGTTTGCCTTGGCGACGTTGCGTTGTCTCGGGAAACCGCTGGGATTTGTCGGCTAAGCGGATGCCTTGTCCGTGTGTCCGTCAGCTTATCCAGCGAAATCGAATGTGACGGACAAAGACGCTTTACAAAGGATGTCTCGCTTCCACTGTTACACAGGAACTGTTACAGAGTGGCGCAATGGAAGCTACAGGCTGTTTGGGGCCGGGACGTTATAGCTCTGCTGCCATACTCGTATAACAGAGTGGGTAATATTATTTTTACCTCGACTCTGCTGGGATTGGGACACTCCCCTAAATTTGCACTAATGAATAATTCCTTTTAAATTAGGTGCTATTATAGGAGAAGGGAAGATATTAAGTAGACTAGATATTAAGTTAAGAAGGGAAGATATTAAGTAGACAGCGATTCTGTTCTGACTCGATACCTTTTAATTGGATAATAAATTAAGGAAACAATCTCCAAGAAGATTGTTTAAGGGGCGAAAATTAAGGGGAAGCTAAATTTTCCCAAGGGAGGTAGATTTATATATTTCTCGAAGGATGACAATTTCAAGGGGTGACCTATCGGGCAACCGTAGAATTGTTAAAAGGATGAAAATGGTTTAAATATCGAGTGATATAAATAAAAATGAGGGAGGTGTGATCTTACCTTGTTGAAGGCAGGAAACGGATTGTTTGTTCTCCTTCCTATCGTTGGGACGGGTGGCACCGTTCCTGAGTAACAGTTCTGCTTGCTCATGCATTAGGAACTGTTACAGGCTTGGGCTTACGAGATATCAAATTGAAAACGTTCGTAATGGAAGAGAAACGGAATAGTTTAAAGATGAGGGAGGTGGAAGCACCGAGCATTCTACTTTAGCGGGCAAATTGGGACATCAGTCCTTTTTGCGGCTGTTAGGTTTCGTTGGCGGGTTGTTCTTTGGGGTAGTCAAGAACGTCACAACACGCATTCGTACACATCTAATTGAAATCAATAAAGAGGACAGTGGGATGCAACATTCTTCAGCTCATATAAAATCTCACTTCACGTCGCATGCTATGACCGCAAAAAACTGCTCATCTTTGAGAAATTTTCATTCACACAATTTATGGTCATACATCATAAAGTGCCACTGTAAAAACAGCCGCAGTAGTAGAGCTACTGTAAAAATAGCTTCCAACAAAAATCACCAAAAATGCCTATAATACCACCAGACTTTCTATGGCATGGTGGATTGAGGACGGAGGAAGAATATTTTTAATGATCAAAAATATTTTCTGTCTCTAAAAAAAGGAGTCAGTCGTATTTGAGTTATTTGGGGTCTAAATTGCTAAATTCATCACAAATGGCTCAAACTTCAAAAATTTGTTCATATAAATATAGTCACGCAAGACTGACATTTTTCCCCCACTAGCTACCTAGTTTCTAAATCCCACGTCTGAGTAAATTACGCGGGGGTTGAAATGTCCAGAGTATCCCTAACGGAAAATTGTATTTTGAGGTGTGGGGTTTCTCGCATTTTTAAATAGGTAGTTCGATTTTTTCTGAATTTTTGAGAAAATCCTGAGCCTTCTACGATGTTGGCAAGCATCAAACTGTGTTGAGAGCGCACATCACTGGTCTCCTCCTAGCTGGATGATGTATCGTAGAGGTCTAACTGACGAACTGATACGCTAGATTTCCCGAGATCGAAACCCTACCGGGACTAAATACTTTTTCACTCCAAATCAACAAATTCCCTTCAGAAGTTCATTATTTGTGTTTCTTTTTGCCATTTTAGCTACTGTTTGTCATCGTCTGATTTATTTTAGCAACATTTAACACTTGATTTAGGTAGCTACCTAGTAACGAGTACGGGGTTAGGTCTAAGCTACGGAGGGTCTGCGATCTACATAATATGTATAGAGCAGTACAACATATTATATTATATAGACGGGTTATCTATACAGAGAGCTGTGATCTGTAACAGAAGGGTGTTCTGTGCAAAATAATAAACCGTTGTGTAGGGATTTGCAGCGTTTTTGTTGTTGTGGCGGGGGACTGGTGGTCCTTTCTTTAACTACGAAATCTTATTAACCCTTGTTTCTAACCAGTACACAATATCTTGTTAGGCGCAATAAAATCGTCCAAAATCAGTCAGTGTCAATGTGAATAATAGGTTATGTGGAAGTAGATGAACACAGTTCCAGCCCACGCGAGATGGGTCTGACCTACAAAACGCCGTCGAAAGTCGACAAGAAGCGTGGGGGTTGACGACGAGCGACGACTCGGCGACGAACTAGCGGCCTCGCGATGCCTGCATTTCACTCAAAAGGTTGATGTTGGCGGACAATCGGGTTGACAATAGGTCATCAGCGCTGCTGTGACGGCCCTGTCCAGATATCCCCTCTGCCGGTGTATCGAGTTCAAAGATAGGAAAGTTGGCGTGAATGCGGCAGCGCAATTATTTAGAGCTTTTTCTGCGTGGTGCTGCTGTGTCAAAGGAGTATGTACTCGAAGCCCACACGGTTTGCCTAAGGCCTAATCAGTAATCACACGAACGAAGTGTAAACATCCCGTAGGGTAACGCATTCATTACAGTGGACGTCCTTATGGTGGACGCAAACTGAATTATGCGTCGTCCAAAAAAGAAACTCGTAAATCGGTCGAGAATTAAGCACTGAGCAACGCACACACATTTTATCGAAAACCCACCTTCTAGAAGTAAATTTCGAAATTCCGGCGGCGTAGGGCACAAGACAGTTTTCTGCTTCGAACAATCCGTAGAATACGCAAATGGAATTAAAAAATATCTGTCAGTGCGCCGTACTTCGCACTTTTCTCTTAGTTACCATGAACCAAAATTAATGGAATTTGGTTTGTAGGTCCCATTTGGTGTCTTGGTCCGCGAAGCTCGGCGTTAGGGTATGGTTTTTTAACGTTTTTAAATTGATCTGAACTAAAGAATTTTTTTGAGACCACTCGAAGCATTGTAAAACCTGCCGTTCGTTTGCACTGAAAACCTTCGTCAACATGATAGTGAATGAGACGTTATACATCCGGCCCAGATATCATTGCTATGGAACACCTGATCGTAATCATGGATGGCTGTGTGAAGTCGAGTTGGTTGTTCTCTGATATTATTCATTTGAAGAACGGTGGCTGTTTCATATTTTGTAACTGAACTGTATTTAGTAACTTGAACAAACGTTTGCGTCATGAATAACAACAAATAATATTAATGATTGAACTATTGAATCCCTTGCATTTTAGCGAATTTTCAAAGAAAATGAAGCTATTGCAATGGCTTCGAAATTTAAATAATATAAATTTTTGGAAATTTTCTTCATATAAATCCGTTTCAGACCATTCTAAAACGATTCCTGAAATTTAACACTTTTAGCGAATTTTCAAAGAAAATGAAGCTATTGCAATGGCTTCGAAATTTAAATAATATAAATTTTTGGAAATTTTCTTCATAGAAATCCGTTTCAGACCATTCTAAAACGATTCCTGAAATTTAACACTTTTTTATATGTATATATATATATATATATATATATATATATATATATATTTATATATATATTTATTTATATATGTGTCACTCCAGACGATAACTCTCGATAGAATTGAGATAAACAGCTCAAATTTGCACAAAAAATCTATCTTGGCAATCGAAAGGCTAAGTTCGAAGATGGGCGAAATTGGCCTACTCTAAGGAGGGTTTTGGCGCATTTAAAGTGCGCAAAAATTACCCAAAAATCCCCAAAATGTTATTTTCCAACAAGTGACCCCTCATTTTAAAGGTTTTTGCACGCTGAACACGATGGTGGAATCGGATTTTAGATATCTTGATCCGTTCTCAAATTAGAGCATTTAAAGTGCGCAAAAATTACCTAAAAATCCCCAAAATGTTATTTTCTAACAAGTGACCCCTCATTTTAAAGGTTTTTGCACGCTGAACACGATGGTGGAATCGGATTTTAGATATCTTGATCCGTTCTCAAATTAGAGCATTTAAAGTGCGCAAAAATTACCCAAAAATCCCCAAAATGTTATTTTCCAACAAGTGACCCCTCATTTTAAAGGTTTTTGCACGCTGAACACGATGGTGGAATCGGATTTTAGATATCTTGATCCGTTCTCAAATTAGAGCATTTAAAGTGCGCAAAAATTACCCAAAAATCCCCAAAATGTTATTTTCTAACAAGTGACCCCTCATTTTAAAGGTTTTTGCACGCTGAACACGATAGTGAAATCGGATTTTAGATATCTAAATCCGTTCTTAAATTAGAGCATTTAAAGTGCGCAAAAATTACCCAAAACTAGGATAATCTTTAAACTCTTACCCCCACCCCCTTAGAGTGGTCAGATTGAAAAATGTGAGAAGTATTAATTGAAGACGAGAGTTCGAAGCAAAAAAGGGGGAGGCAAACGATTAGTACAACTCCTTGAATTTACCCACAGCGATCAAATAAATAAGCACTTAGTACAATTACGTAATAAACAAACGGTAGAATCAGGATGGACAAAACGTACAAATTAAAATAAATACGAAGAGAATATACATAGAAAACCAAATTTTAGACCGAAGTTTTCCTTTATTCAAAACCATAGCCATTAATTCGAATATTTCTTTGAAAATTCGCTCATTAAGTCATGCTGCATGACTGATTTTTTTTATATGTAGGTATATATATATATATGTGTCACTCCAGACGATAACTCTCGATAGAATTGAGATAAACAGCTCAAATTTGCACAAAAAATCTATCTTGGCAATCGAAAGGCTAAGTTCGAAGATGGGCGAAATTGGCCTACTCTAAGGAGGGTTTTGGCGCATTTAAAGTGCGCAAAAATTACCCAAAAATCCCCAAAATGTTATTTTCCAACAAGTGACCCCTCATTTTAAAGGTTTTTGCACGCTGAACACGATGGTGGAATCGGATTTTAGATATCTTGATCCGTTCTCAAATTAGAGCATTTAAAGTGCGCAAAAATTACCCAAAAATCCCCAAAATGTTATTTTCTAACAAGTGACCCCTCATTTTAAAGGTTTTTGTACGCTGAACACGATGGTGAAATCATAATTGCGATATCTCATTCCGTTCTCAAACTGGAGCACTTTGAAGATTAAGGAACGTGGTTATTTCTTCGAAAATTCGCTCTTATAGCCATGCTGCATGACTGTGGTTTTTTTATTAAACTGTAGTCCTCGGGCCAGCTCCAGTACTCGATTTAGGGCTTTCCTGGGGGGGGGGGGGGGGGGGGGGCTCGATGGTAGGTACCGACCAAGAAAACAGTGATCTACGCAGAACAGTGATTTCTACAGGTAAATAATAAACCTTTGTGTAGTAATTTGCAGCGCTTTTCGTTTTGAAGCACTCAACAGCAAAAATGCATATTCTGCTGTAATAGGTGGGGCTGGGGTTGGATAATTGAAGAAATGGTTTTCCGTTCATGTAGTGTTAGATTTCGGCACCATGTGATCTCAGGAGGAACAGAATTTGATCCGATCCTTTCGTTGATGGCTACCCATCGCCGCACCGCCCTGGACTGGGACGAAGGGCGTTGGGGATTCGAACCGCCGAGCCGCAGTCGCCGTCCCGCTCCCATCCACCAAGCTTGTGACAGTGCGGCTGTTCTCGAGCTATTTTTTCTTCCGGTGGAGACGATGTCGTTTGGGGAAGCCTAATCGATATCCCTTCTTAACCGGTGATAATCTCTCTGGTCTAGGAGGGAGACTCTCGAGGGTCCACCACCACTGTCACAAGCTTTACGTAATATTCCGCCAAGTTTTGTTTGCCGTGACAACCTCAACCTCTCTTTCGAACAGCGGTATTGTGTCGAATATTGTTTTAGAAGTCCGGGTCCAACTTGCCTGCTCTCCTCCGTGTTGACTCAAACCTCAAAACTCGTCATGAAAGCAAATAATAATTTCCACGTCTGAAAAGACGGGATTTCCTTTGAGCTCTAAAAAAGTTAGGTACCCCCTCAATTCAACGACATTTCAGCCCCCTTCCCCTCCAACTCCTCCCCACCAACCACCGAGTCGTCTTTGTCAGTACAATACAACTCCATCAGTTCTCTGACGTCTGTGTCGCTTTCCGAAGTTTCCTCTAATTTTCAGCTCTGCTTTGAAACGGGCTTCAAGAGAAACGCAGTTGGGAACTTCGCGACTCACGAGCGGCCTCGTCGGCAATCTGCAACTAAACGCCTTCTCCGAGGTTCCCTAGTGGGGGAAACTATCGTTTACAAAGGTCTTTTCACATATACGCGGTTTCAGTTTGCCTCATCGTAGCTTTCCACACTCCCCCCCTTTCTCATCGCATAACTCCAACTTAGTTTTCCACCGAGAAAGTTCCCCAGTCGTAAAGGGGGTTTCGGTGGAAGGTTCCTCCAAGTTTACCGCTGTTACCGCCCAAACTGTTGAAAACGGGTAGTCCAATTGGCCTCGAGCCACTTGAGCCCTCTAACCGCTTGATCCTTCCACAAGCCCGCCCGACTAACTTCCCCGCCGGTATCACGCTTACTTTGACTTGATGCGTTTCGTGGTGGCGAATTTTGGTTGGTGGTGGTGGTAGGGGAGGGGGGGGGGACCGAGAAATCCCATTTAAATCTATTACCGTCAAAAGGCCTCGATTCCGATGGGGTCTGTGGGATTGTAAGCTGAAATTAGGTAGTACCGCTTACAGCCCTGTTTATTGCCTATCAGTGTAATGTAAGGCTGGAACTAGCCAAGAATCTGTTCTAGTTGAGTGACAGCAGGGTTTAATGAACAGTATGTTATGACCATATCAGCCAATTTCCAAACAACGAAATTTTGGTTTATTCTCGTTTATTAGTTTCAATAATAAACCTTTGGAATCTTCCATGAAAAAAAAAAAAAAAATTGTGGGGGAAACCGAGAAATCCCATTTAAATCTATTACCGTCAAGATGCCTCGATTCCGATGGGGTCTGTGGGATTGTAAGTTGAAATTAGGTAGTACCGCTTACAGTCCTGCTTATTGCCTATCATTGTAATGTAAGGCTGGAACTAGCCAAGAATCTATTCTAGTTGAGTGAGAGCAGGGTTGAATGAACAGTATGTTATGACCAGAGCCCTTCACAATATGGCACTTATTTTTGTGAAATAGGACCCTAAAAAATATGGCAATATGGCACTTATTTTGGCCCAAATATGCCACTTATTTCTCTCAATATGGCACTTATTTTTCAACCCTCTCCGACCACCCCAGCTATTCTGAGACGATATCACAACATACAAGTTATTTATGCTAAGTACTTTATTTTATTTATAAAGCTTTATACAAATAATTTATTATTATTATTATTATTAAATAACAACATCGGGTGTGCTGCAACGCTTTCCATTGAAAATCTCAGCCGTCGATCACTCAGAAGGTATTTCATTTTTGAAAAGTCCTCTCCACATCAGCTGATGTTGCCGGGGCGTATTTCATAGAGAGGGCATCAGCAGGTTCCCAGCCTTCCTTCAGAGTGGTTTCCTCACCAGACAGAGTGGCGACCCGTGGAAGCACCCTATTCCAAAAGGGTTAGGGGCATCAGTAATCCCTCTACACTAATGGCCTCAGGGTTCGAGAAACCTCATGTCATTAAGAAATTTTCACTTCAAATTTTTTTCTTTTTTTTTTGAAGGAGTGGCGAAAAAAAGGCAAAACCCATAGGCACAAACATGGCATTTTCCCAAAAATCGGCCGAATATGGCATTTTACAAAAAAAAAAATCGGCAGAATATGGCATTTTTGTATGGCGCCATGGCAATATGGCATTTGAAGGGCTCTGGTTATGACCATATCAGCCAATTTACAAACTACGAAATTTTGGTTTATTTTCGTTTATTAGTTTCAATAATAAACCTTTGGAATCTTCGATGAAAAAAAAAAAAAAAAAAAAAAAAAAATTGTGGGGGAAACGGAGAAATCCCATTTAAATCCCGTCAAAAGGCCTCGATTCCTATAGGGTCTTCGGGATTGTAAGCTGAAATTAGGTAGTGCCGCTTACAGCCCTGTTTATTGCCTATCAGTGTAAAATCGAACGCTGGAACTAGCCAAGAATCTATTCTAGTTGAGTGAGAGCAGGGTAGAATGAATAGTATGTAATGACCTTATCAGTCAATTTCCAAACAACGAAATTTTGGTTAATTATTTTCAATAATAAACGATGAAAAAAAAAAAAAAAAAAAAAAAAAAATTGTGGGGGAAACGGAGAAATCCCATTTAAATCTATTACCGTCAAAAGGCCTCGATTCCTATAGGGTCTTCGGGATTGTAAGCTGAAATTAGGTAGTGCCGCTTACAGCCCTGTTTATTGCCTATCAGTGTAAAATCGAACGCTGGAACTAGCCAAGAATCTATTCTAGTTGAGTGAGAGCAGGGTTGAATGAACAGTATGTAATGACCTTATCAGTCAATTTCCAAACAACGAAATTTTGGTTAATTATTTTCAATAATAAACCTTTGGAATCGACCTTGAAACAAAAAAATTTAACCCCCCCCCCACCCCCTCTCAAAATTTGATGTTTTACGTTTCAAGGGACGTAGAATACGAATATCGAATAAAAAAAATTCCGTCCGTCCGATGTACGCTGTCCACGGCCTTTTCCTTAGTTTCCAAAACCAAAATTCACGAAATTTGGTGTATGGTCCCGTTTGGGCTGTAGTTGGTCCTCGAAGATCGGCGATACTGTCACTCAACTCTAAGGGGGAGAAAAATAGGGTTTGAAACGTCCAGAGTATCCCTATCTCGGAAAATTGTATTTGAGATGTGGGTTTTGTCGCATTTTTAAATAGTATGATTTTTTTGTGAATTTTTGAGACCATCCGGATCGTTCTACGATGTTGCCATACAGTTTGCTGTACGATTTGCCGTAAAGAGCAGGGTGTGTGCAGGCATCAAGCTGTGTTGAGAGCGCGCATCACTGGTCTCCTGCTAGCGCAGTGGTCTAACTGACAAACTGATGCGCTAAAGCTCCCGAGATCGAAACCCTACCGAGACTGAATATTTTTTCATTCCACATCAACAGTTTCCCTTCATAACTTCATTGTTTTTGTTTCTTTTTACCATTTTAGCTACTGTTTGTCATCTGTAGAATTATTTTAACAACAACAAACACGTGATTTAGGTAGGTACCTAGTAACGAGTACGGGGTTAGGTACTAAACTACGGAGGGTCTGCGATCTACATTATGTATAGAATAGTAGGGTAAACCGTACAGTAATGAGACTCCAACAGTAATGGGACAGTCCCAGTTCAAATGGCGAAAATAAGGCTTCAATTCATTTGTTACCTACCAGATTTGCACAGGTGGTGCCTCCATTAAACATCTGAACGTCTACGATCGCCGGGACGCCAAGATACCAGGTGATCGACGTCATCACGCCATTCATCGCCCAGACTACGGATTGACTAGTGAAAATTAATTTTTTGTTTAGAAATCTGTGTTTGCTGTTAAGCTTCTACACCTCACAATTTTCAACATTTTCGGATATTTCAGGTAAGAGAACATTCCTTACAGTTTTCTCTATAGTTTTAGCTAGTTGTTGGTGCATTTTGTTCAAGTCAAGCTTCACTTATGACCCTGTCTCTTTACTGTACGGTAATTTAGATGTTTAGATAGTAATGGCCCACCCGTCCCATTACTGTTTTATTCAATTTTCCGGTTATAATGAGTCACTGGAGAGTACTATTGATTATAAGATTGTGTGTATAAGAAACTTGATTATAAAATGAGTCTACACAGTAATGGACGTAGGTGTCTCATTACTGTATTTGGTACTGTCCCATTATACCAATTCTGCCTATTCCACCTTATTTTTCATATTTTTCACCTTACAGAAATGCCGAAGTCCCCCCAATACTCTGAAGAGGCTTTGTTGAAGGCAATGGAAGCGTTCAAAGAGGCCGCCAACAACGAAAGTAGTCCTTTTAAAGCTTTACTTAGAATAAAGAATTTCTTGGGTGGTACAAATATAGTAGACCAAGAATCTAGGGAAGAGAACGTCCCTCCAAAAGTTCAAGTAACTACCTCAGACCCCATCCCTGTAATTGAATCCGTACGTGAAGAAGAGGAACTAGTAGATGATGTCCAAGAAGAAATGGATGGTAACCCCACCCCAGGAGTTAGCATTGAACGTAGTTCAGCTGAAGAAGATTGTACAAGAGAAAAAATCCCTCCAAAAGTTGCGAGCCCCATCCTTGTGGTTGAATCTACACAGATAGACGAACTAGTACCGGTTCAAGAATCTGCCGTTAACTCTACTCCTGATGAGGATAGTAGGGGTGCCCATCAAAATATTCTTGACAAATCTGCCTCGGCCAAGTCGGAAAGGGAAAAGGAACGTCGAAAGACTGAGCTATGCTATTACGTCCGATGAATACCGACAATCGTTGAGAAGAAAGATAGAAGAAAAGGAAATCCGAGAAAAAGAGAAAGAAGAACGGAAGAAGAGAAAAATAGAAAAACGTGAAGAGAAGTTATCTGAAAAAAATTTAAAACGTGTTTCAAATCTTTGCGATACATGCAAAACATGTATACGTAAAAACAAATTACAGTGCAGCAGTTGCAAGCGGAATTTCCACGTTAGGTGCGTCCCTCAGTTCCACAAGGACCACATTCCTGACGCAGAGGACTACCATTTTTACGTGTGTAACCACTGCTATAAAGAAGCAGGGAGTGACGAAGACAATTATAGTTTGGGCATTTCGTCTGATAGTGACACAAGTTGTGACATGATGTCAATGGAAGACATTTTGAATGCCTGTTCTTCCAAAATGAAAAGTTAGAGTGCAATAGGGGAAGCTGAAGTTTTATGTTTTAGATTGAAATTTTGTGAAAATTTTTATATTGCAATTTTATTCCAGTTTTATTTGTAAATAAAATATTTTTACCGTTATCCGAGACCACATTTATTCTTTAATAGTTATTTTTCTTTTATTGATAGGGCAAAGCGGTGCTGAGACATTATTTTTCAACACAAATGTGACTTATTTCGAGGTGTCCCATAACTGAATTCAAATGTCTCCTTATAGAATGGTGTGTCCCATTACTATGTTTTTCGACTTTTCACAGTGATATGTGGATATGAAGTATATGAAATGTTGGAAATGAAAAAAATCATAGTTGATTGTTAAGAGGAGATCCTGGGGAATATCTTGGAATATACAGAACCCTTGAAAAGTTGAAAACAACTTACGTAATGCATTTGAAAAATATGAAAGTCCTTAACCGGTCCATTACTGTATGGTTTACCCTACATAAATTATATAGAAGGGTTATCTATGCAGAGAGCTTGTGATCTGTAAAGAAGGGTGTTCTGTACAAAATAATAAACCGTTGTGTAGGGATTTGCAGCGTTTTTTAATAATAAACCTTTGGAAACTGGCATGAACCCCCCCCCCCCCCCCTCTAAATGCGATGGTTTCCGTTAGTGTATGATTCAGTATATCGATATGAGGAAGCTATACTGCCCACTCACTTGGTACACCTTTTGATACCTAGTAATTAATTATGGACCATATTATAGTTTCTATGCGGTTGTTCGCATTCAAGATCTCTTTCCACGGTATACTGATCGGTCATAAATACGTAATTAATATTACAATTATAGCATAGATCGATAACCATAATCGAGTAAGATTTTATTCGTACTGAATAGTAAATTGAAAAAGTGTTATCTATAATAATGTTTAATTTGTATCTCTATCAGTAATTCAATAGAATTTTATCCCTATTTTATTTAATACGTTTCCTTTGCATTTTGATGATATTATAAGCGCACCAGAATCAATACAACACAAAAATGTGTGTGATTTCCTCCAGGCTGAAGTAATTAACGATCCGAGTAATTAACGAATTACATTGACTGCTCGTTTAGAAACTACACAGTGAACATTATGAGTGACACGACTGCTCTATGGCGGCTTAAGCATTTTTGACAGGGCTTAAGAAGATGTCAGTACTTGTATATTGTTTAAATTTGTTCATATTATTATCCCAAATTATTATACTTGAGATGCATTTCACACTCCAGATTTGCGTATGATGAAATATGGGTGGAAATGGTGTTTCTGGTTTCTGACATGCGCACGTCTTATCACCGTATGCACGCTACGACTCACGTGAAACCTGAGTTACCTGAAACTTTTCTATCACCTACCCATCTCAGGTTCTTTTCTCACGTAAGGCAACAAAATCCGAGGATCTCCATTCTTTCGCTGTGTATATAGCGAAGGAGATAAGATAAAGCTCTCCACAGGGTTGTAGAGTAGGAAGCATCGACTGTCGCGCACCCTATCAGCCCGTCCTGTACAACTATTTTATCCGGAGCTCCACCTGAAGTTCTGTTGTTCTATTTCTATCAGTAAAACCTAATTTCTATATTTTTCCATTCCACGCAGCTCCCCCGTCACCTTGGGCGATGTCTGAAAGTGAAATATTTTGTTTAACCCTTTCTACCTTCCAGAAACCCTTCAGTTTTTTTTCCCCCTCCGTTGGGGATTATCTCTGGCGGAAGATGTTTTCGAGAACATTCTGGAAGGTTCCACCGATGGGAATACAATGGAAAATGTGTCTGTCAGATATTTTCCCCATTCGCAAGGTGTTTACATTTTCCATTCTGTGAGAGCTGTTCTTGTATTTTCTCTGAAACATCTTGATGTGAAAGGTGAAAGTATAATTGATTCGGAGAAAAACGCTCTCTTTATTTCTGAAAGGCCTTGAGAATTTATCAAACAGTGGTGCTGTGTGTGCCGCACGATTACGAACGGACAAAAAGCCCGTGAAGTTCACGAACTTATCCTGTTGTGAAAATGAGTGGAGCACAAGTTCCACCGTCTGTCTGTGTACGTTGCCTTGGCTTACTCCTAAATGAAAACGCTTTAAATTATTACACAACGGTTTATTATATCTGTATAGATGCACCTTCTGCGTAGATCACATTTTTCTTTGTTCAATACCTACTCGCATGCTCCCCCCAGGGAAGCCCTAAATCGAGTACTGGAGCCGGCCGGGCAATCACATTTTATAAGTAGCTATGCGGGGGAATCAAGAATTCTATCAATGATGATTTATAATCTGGCTGGATTTATGTACCGTTACATTCACGATCGTGTTGACAAAGCTATTCGGCGCAAACGATCGGCTGGACGTACAATGCTCCGGGTGGTCTCGAAAAATTCTTCAACTCCAGATCAATTTGAAAACGCTGCAAATTATTACACAAAGGCTTATTATTTACCTGTATAGATGCCCCTTCTGCGTAGATCACTGTTTTCTGTGGTCAATACCCTCGACCTCCCCCCAGGAAAGCCCTAAATGGAGTACTGGAGCCTGCCCCGGAATTAAAGTTTCCTACAAATGCGCGGGATTCAGTAATTCAATCTATAATTATTTGTAGTTATTCATGAAGCATAAGGCAAATAATAAACCTTTTTGTAATAATTTATCTGTATAGGTGCCCCTTTTACGTAGATAGTATAATGAACAGTTTTGTAATAATTTACCATTGTGTAATAATTTACCTAATAATACTTTGTTCAAGTTGCAGAAGTATCTATCAACAAAATCCAAAGGATCCATCATTTTTCAAATGAAATAACATCACAGAACAACCAGCTCGACTTCATACAGCCATCCTTGATTATAATCAGGTGCGCCCTAGCGATGATATTTATCTGGGCCGGATTTATAACGTTTGATTCACGATCTTGTTGACGAAGCTTGTCGGTGCAAACGAACGGCTGGTCGTACAATGCCCCGGGTGGTCTCAAAAAATTCTTTAGTTCAAGATCAATTTAAAACCGTAAAAAGAATCATACAATTAAGATTAAATTTTTCGAGCTACACCGTTCTGAAAATTTGAACCCCTATTTTTTACCCCTTAGAGATGACTGACAGTAACGCCGAGCTTCGAGGACCGCCTAGACCCCAAACGGGACCTAGAAACCAAATTTCATTAATTTTGGTTCCTGGTAAGTAAGAAAAGTGCGAAGTATGGCCGACAGACAGAATTTTTTTGTTGCATTTTCGGATTCTACCTTGAAACGTAAACCATCAAATTTTGAGGGGGGTTAAATTTGTTTTCTTTTCACGGTCGATTCCAAAGGTTCATTATTGAAAATAATAATCCAAAACTGGGGGCCACTCTCATCTATCACACGGTACGAAAACTCCTCCACTTGAGGGCTAGGGACCGCGTCCAATTTGTCTTCCAGTCTTCCCTTCTCTGCGACCCTTGAAGTTCGGAGCAGCGTCGTCTTGTATTTTCACTGTGCGTTTAGACCTAGAAGCAATTTTTTCTTTTGTGTGGAGGAATATTGAAAGAAATTCTGTGCCAAACGTACTTGTTTGGAATAGGCGGTAATTTCCTGTTGAGATCTGAGGAGGTCGCTCGGGAAGCTTTCATTCTGACGGCTCCTTCAGAGCCCTTCCGGCACTTTACAGGCGTCACGACCCGTCAGCACTTGGCGCTCAGGCGTTTCACTTCGCACTTGCCGAACGAAAGGAATCGCTTTTCGTGGTGAATGGCACTTGAGGCCGAGAAGAAATCTATGTCTTGAGAGCTTAAACCAACGTTTCAATGTTCGAATAAATCGTGAAGTGCGAGTTGAAGCACTGGGGGGAAATGGAAATTCGAGTGCAGAGGTGAAAGGTAGCAACGTCGACGGCACGGTCCTGCACTTTTACAGTCAGTGCAATCACCGCGTTTTAATGACACCTCCCTTAGAAGGTATACTTCCAAGGTGGCTCATTTTTTAGAATGTGTGGAGCCTCCGACAGCCCAAAGAACAAAGAGCTAGGCATCACCATACACATATACACCATCACCATGGTGTTGTATATGTGTATCCCGAACTTGATGCCACATCCTTTTCAACTCGCACAATATTTTATTCGAGTGTGAAAGACTTTCTGCACAATGCGTGCACGTAGAGATTGCTACCGCACTTCTCCCACAGACCATCCTTTCGGCGTAAGCTGCATTTCTTGAGAGAGCCGTGACCTTTACTTGTCAGATTCACAAAGTCACTCCCTCTCTGGCCGCACACGAAACTTGTAGGCGATTCCATTTATCTGTATCAGTTATTGAAATAGAAAGATGAGAATGAGTGTAAATGCGTAGTTCGAACATGACAAACAGTCAAACACAGCCACACAAACCGTTGACACTTCGTACAACTGACAAATACCCGTATACCGTGAAAATTTAATAATCTTTCATTTTGTAAAACGTTGATAAGTTTCCGAAATAAAAGCGAACACCGGAAAAAACGCTTTTTTACTGAATCCCTCTCCCACTACCCCCTTCCGCCCCCTAGATTCTTATAGACTTTTACTATGTTATTCAGGAAGGTGCAAGGAACATCTGTGCCAATTTTTAGGAAGTTATGAATTTGTTACACTGATTGACCCTACTTTTCCTACACTATACTGTTATGAAAAACTTCTTTTATGGAAGCCACAAACACCGATAATTCTCAGGCACAAACTCATCAACTTGTCTTGCCTTGTTTACATGTATTAGCGAATTTTCAAAGAAAATTAAGTTGTTGCAAGGGTCCACAATTTTCAGAACACGAATTTTTGAAATTTTCCTTCCTCACTACCGAAGGTAGGGAAGCCTTGGATTCGTGATTGAGTAAACAAATGTATGCCCTCCAAAATTAAAATTTCCACTACCATTTTGCGTTTTAAACATCCAGGAACATTTTTGGTTCCGTGTCTGTCTGTTTGTCTGTGGTATTCCTTGTAACGCCCATAACTACCCGAAATAATGGTCAAAATGGGCTGAAACTTGGAGGGTAGGTGCAGGTTGGGTCACAGATGGTCCCATACCAAAATCATTGGAAAAAGTACGTTAACTTTTGTCTGCGCATGCGCAAACGTGAAATAATTGAAACGCCCATAACTACCTTAAATATCGCTGAAATGAGTTCAAACATGGAGGGTCGATCAGGAATACCTAATACTAAGAAAAAACACTCGCATCTATTCGTTTCGCTTTAGCGTCGTCGGTAGACTGAAGATCCAGTCAGTAGACAGGATGGATGAGACTGGATGGATTTCCTTTTTCATCTAGGCCACATATTCGTTTTATTCATAAAACTTCTTCAGGGCTGTACAAACAAGAAGTATGGGTTTTAGTCTCTTGCCACCAGTATATATGTTGACATGCAATAGGTGTTCTAGCTTGTACACCCAAACCCCCTTCCAAGGTATGCCACCACTCACTTCATAGCTCATTTAATTGCTTGCTTAATTGCACTTGACTGTGCCACTGTACCATTGTGTATATCCATATTGACAAGGGACTAAAACCAATATTTCTTGTTTGTACAGCCCTGTTGAAGTTTTATAAATAATAGGAATATAATGGCCTAGATGAAAAAGGAAATGAACTGACTGATCCTCAAGATCCCCCTCCACATAATTATATACCCGTATATTTATTTTTATGTCGCTCCAGACGATGTCTGATCTTGCGTACATGATAAAAATTCCAAATCTCCTCAAAATGTTCTTATTGCCAAACAAATTATTGAGTTTAAAGATTAGCTGTTTTCAATCATTTCTAAGGGGGTCAGAAATTGGTAAAAATGGTAACAGTTGATATAAAATCATACAGAATAGAGGTCAAATGAGGATTTTTTGGGTTTAAAGATTGATATTAAAATATTGAATATTGGTAATTAAATACTGGTACAAGAAGAAGAAGCTCTGCTTCCTTTCAGAACCACCCGCCATTTTAACTGATTACTTCGCCCAAGATTATTTTTTGCTCTTTAGAAGTTCCGAATGTGGTTCTGTTCTCATTGTAGTTACATTATGTTGGTGGGCACATTCTGTTCTTACTCACTGCAGGTACGATGTTGAATGCATAGGTAGTTAATTAATTTGTTTATATTCTGCCTTGCTAAATGTCTGCTACCTAATTTGTTTGATTGGCGATAGATATTAATCCCATCAGTGTATAATAAATAAGTAAATAGCCCGCCAGGGATGTTATTCATATGAGACTATGGGAGATATCGAAACAACAGGACTGGCGGTGTTCGGGCTCCAGGTACAGTGCGTGGGACGAGAAACTGGAGTCCAACTGGCCCATCTCGTGGAAACTGGATGGTTAGTCAACATCAGGATATTCTGAGTCGAGTCTTCTTTATTTGTTTATTTTATTTTTTGTTGTTGACTGGGCATAGTAATCCTCTTTTGAGAGCGATATCTACCAGCTGCTGGCGCCGGAAAGATATTTCGGTGGCGAGGAATTTTTCGTACCTACTCATTATCCCTTCGACCCTCCCTTGAAGTGTAGTCGACTCAAGATGACTCGTATCTTCATCACTGTGTTACTTGTAAGCTCGAGCAACCATCAAGTTGAATTGAATGCTCATTCAATGTGTCTGTCTGATGTACCTACGCTGCAATGTGTTGAGAGCTTGAAGTTCAAAGTTCGGGATTTTGTGAATTACACCAATAATAAGGTGAGAGTCCCTAGGGATACTGTGAATATTATGTATGTATACCATATACAATTTAATGACAGCGTTAAATATTTAGGTATAATAATTTGATCGTAATCTCAATTTTAATTTACGCTGGTTAAGTAGTCTCAATTTTAAGTTCACTGGTTAGCCGACTTCGTTAAGTTGTATGTTTTTAGAATAGTCAAAGATTTTCTACCTAAAAATATACATCGCACTTTGTACTGTGGTTTGGCTCATTCTTTATTAAAGTATGGTATTGTTGTGTGTTGTTGGGGGGGGGGGGGATAATTTAAGTCATACTTAAAACCTTTAAAAATTTTTCAAAATGGTCTCATTAAAATACTGCTTAAGAAACCATTTAGATTCTCAACTGATCTCTTATATAAGGAATTTAATGTATGTAATGTTGATAACATATTTTTAATGGAATCTTACGTAATGGTATATAGAACTGGGATTGATCCTATTAATTTAAATTTAGTCAATCTGTATTTCACTAGGAATTCTGAACATTCACATATATCGCTCCCCAAAGTCCAAACGGAATTTTATAAGAGCAATGCTTTTGTTAAGGCGTTTTTACTTCGGAAATATAATATAAATGTTCTGTAATCAGATCTGTTCTGTTCTGTGTTCAGATGTTCTGTAATATAAAATGATCTGTTAGGCATTTTGTTAATTTGAGATTATTCAAGGCCCGTTTAGCCAAAATGATCAGTTCGTTTTAGAAGTAACTTCGTATTTTTCCATTTATCAGGTGTTCTTTTCATTTGTGAACTGGTTGACCATCGTGGTCGTTTCCCATGTAACTTTTCCTATCCTCTGTTTGGTTTTATTTTCATTTCAGTTTTATTAATTTTAAAAGACTTGAGGCCCGCTTCACTGTTCTCCATTGTATGTATCAATGAATGATCTGTTAATTTTTCAAGAACGTAAGGCTCCACCACAAGTCCATCAGTCTTTGACTTACTCTCACGGTGGGAAAAAACAGAATTATGTTTTATATTTGTAAAATACTATATTATTTATGGATACCTGCATACAGGAATTTTTGCTTACATTCTATTCGAGAATCGTTAGTTCATTTTTATATTTTTCCTATGTATATTTATACTATATATACTTTTTTTTATACAGGGGTGTCTTGGTACCCCTCAGCTGCGATACAACTCACATATACTTGTAAATATAGATTTAACCAATAAATACGGAGAATGACAAGGGACGAGCTGTGCGACGCCTCGGGAAAAGGACCAGAAGGGTCCCCTTCATCGAACTCCCAACAACTCTCAACGGCCATTGACGGCGGGTGGGGGGAGGTGGAGGCACCTTTATATACCGTCCAGCTCGCCCAGCTCTTCATTCGACCGACCTCGCTCTTACCTACAACTTCTCTCTCACTCGCCTTCCGCCCTCCATCTCTCTGTCTTACCCTTTCGCCTCCCTTCGCATCTGCTGTGGTGGTAACCGCAAGATGCTTCCTCCTCTAACACTCGCTGTGGTGATAACCTTGGGGTGTTAGCGTCCTCCTCCTCTAGCGTCTGCTGTGTTGGTAACGGCGGGGCGCACCTTCCTTTTGCACTAACTGTGAGGTACTAGCACCCTTCTCCTTGGCATCTGCTGTGGTGATAACCGCGGGACGCCTGTTCCTCTAACACCTGCTGTGGTGATCCATAAAATACTCCCAAGGGGCACATCCTCATCTCTACTGCAACCTACCCAAACCTACCCTACAAGTAGGATTACCACAAGGGATTTTCTCCCAGGAGTTCTATTTTCATTGTCTGTTTTTTGCCAATATAGGAATTCTAAATCGAAGTGGTTTTAGATATACCCCTCATTGTTGCATTGTTGTATATACTCTCCAATGCGTCAGCAAAAGTTTGAGATATATTATGTTACGGTACCTTCAGTACTGCGCATGCGCAGTTTGCATCGTCCGATAGGATATTGTGCCGTATTGAGCAGGTCGGCTCTCCTAAGAACTCTATTTATCCCAGATCCGGGGCACTCCTGGTAGTCTTGGCAGCTTCCTTGAAAACTGCCTTCTCTATCCACGTTTTCTAAACTCTTTGACGGTAGCTTTTGTGGTGCTGCGCTCTACCTCCACGTCATCAAGGGATGGGGCTCATTAAGTACCAAAAACAAAGGTACACGAAAAACCAGTGCATCACGTGTTCAGCAATAATGTTTCTCCTCGGTTGGTGCCTTAAATTACTGTATGTACTCTCAATCGTGGAAACTTAAAAACCCATTCTGGCTTGGAACACATATTATTCCTTTTTTTCCATTATTCATCTTGGTGGGCATTTCTCTTCCTTTCCGTCGTAGCTTTCTCAGGAAATAAAAGGATTAACACGACCCCTTCCACCCCTCAACACTATTTGTTCTTCCCTCTACCTCCTGGGAATTAAATAAAGGAAATCCCCCCCACCGCAAGCACACAAAACCCTCGGGAAACCTCGTGAATGGTCGTAGAGTTAGTACGACAAGAGTTTTTACATTTGTACTTGGACCAGAGGTAAAAAAAGGGCGAAACAAGGTTTGCCCTCATTTGCTCCAGACTTCCCTTGTCTTAACGTCCCCTCCGCCTACCTTTTTATTTTTTAATGGCTAGATCCTGACCCCCCCCCCCCCCCCCTCCTGTATCAATACCTTTTTCATTCCGCCCTTTCATAGACTTTTCATTCTTATTCTCTCGTTGGCTTGAAAAGGGTTAGATAAAGTCTTATAAATTCGTCACTATTATTTAAAAGTATTCTTAAACTCGGGAATTTTCTGTTTTCCTTGATCAATTCAGACTCGGCATTATCTACTGGAAGTAGGGAAGGGAGCCTTGGATTCGTGATTGAGTAAAAAAAAGTAAAAAATAAAATTATGTCCTCCAAAATGAAAAATTTTACTACCATTTCGCTAACTAACATCAAGGAACATTTTTGGTGTCTGTGGTAAATTCCTTGTAACGCCCATAACTACCCGAATTAATGGTCGAAATGGGCTGAAACTTGGAGGGTAGGTGTGGGTTGGGTCACAGATGGTCCCTTACCAAAATCGTTGAAAAATTGCTGTAACTTCCGTTTGCGCATGCGCAGACGTGAAATACTTGAACGACCATAACTACCTTAAATACTGTTGAAATGAGTTCAAACTTGGAGGGTCGATCAGGAATAATACTTTGATAGTTCCATAGGAATTTCATTGGAATCGTACTTTAACTTTCATCTGCGCATGCGCGAACATGATGTTGAAATGTTTGATGCTACTACGCATGTTATGTAATTTATTACTACTCTATTTATTGCTATTCAATCATTTCGACTCATCATTTTTTTACCAGCTGATTCTAAGCGTCCATGTTACAGTAAGTGATGAAGCTGTACTGCCCACCCAACTTGGCTGACTTTTTTTGGGTGGTTATGAGCAGTTCAAGGAAAACACATGCGCTTACTGAACTTACAGTCTGAATTCGATTATATGAATATAGTACCGTCCGTGATCCTACAAGCACCCACCCTCTAATTTCCAGCTCATTACGCCCATTATTTAGTAGAGTTGCGCGCGTGGCAAAGTTTTTAATTGTGTTGTGCCAAAAATTCGGATTTGTTGTAATCGATTGATTGCTTTATTTACAAAGTTTTTGGCATTTATGAAAAGCCAAAAAAAAAGGTGACGCGGACGCGCTCACAAAATTGAAGACTGAAGGTTACCACCTAGCAGATGGAGACGGATGGCCATGGAGACGGTTTTGAATACTTCGTTGGCTTTACAATTTTTGGCACGCCTTGCGGTAATCGGAGTACTACATTCAACTATTTACTGAAATGAGACCTAATACAATTCACCAAACCTGCCAGGAAGACATTCCTTACAAAAATTTGGGTTTGTTGTGATGAATTGATTGCTTTATTTATGAAGTTTTTGGCATTTATGAAAACCACCTTATTGGCTACTGAGGTGCTATAATTCACCAAATGTGCCAGGAAGACATTCCTTACAAGCATTTGGGTTTGTTGTGATGAATTGATTGCTTTATTTACGAAGCTTTTGGTATTTATGAAAACTTCCTTATTGGCTGCTGAGGTGCTATAATTCGCCAAATCTGCCAGGAAGACATTCGTTGCAAAAATTTGGGTTTGTTGTGGTTAATTTTCCATGTCTCAATTTATTGTATTTCCACTTGGTGAGGGGAGGGGAGGGTATTCTTTGTAGAGCTGAGCTAAGAGCATCTCCGAGTGCCTACGTCCGCTTCCGGGCGAACAGTCCATTGAATCCTAGGGATCCATAGGTAACGCAATGTGTCTCTCCGTAAATACAGCTAGGTCCCACCTTAGTCCTTCAGACTACGAGTGGAGTGGAAGGGGTACTGTAGACGATGGTGGGTAGCGTTCAATCCTTGGGTCCATCTTGCATGGTTACGCTGTCTCGCAATACCTTCTTCTTTAATCTGCGTCCAACAAAGGGCGCTGGTCCGGCAATTGCTGCTACTTCCGGGTTGATGTGGCCTTCAGCACGGATACGGATTGTTGAGTACCGGCTTTTTATGGCCTCATCAACTGTTTCCATACGGAGGTCTGAATGAAGGGTTTCATTCCTCACTAACCAGGGAGCATTGGCGATAGTTTTCAATATCTTATTTTGCTCAACCTGTACCTTTTTGACAGTGGACTTGCAAGCCGAACCCCAAATCTCGCAGCCGTAGCTCCACACTGGCTTGATCAGTGACATGTAAAGAAGTCGTTTGTTGCTGATGTTCAGTTTAGATTTTGGGTTGATCATTGGCCATAGCACATGGACGCGCCGCTCACCTCTTTAGTAGTCCGACTGACGCGAGACTTCCAGGTCAGACTCCTGTCTAATGTAAGACCCAGGTACTTGACCTCATTTGCCAACGGAACTTCACTTCCTCCCAATTGGATGCCCGAAACTGAACCTCTCCTGAGGGTGAATGCGACTAGTGTCATCGCTACCGGTCATACCACTCCTCAGTTTTGGTTAGGTTTGCCTGCAAGTTTTGCCTGACTTCTGGGATTGTGTTTCCAGCCGCTAGTATCCCAGTATCATCAGCAAACTGAGCAACCATTGCATCGCCTGATTCGGGGAAGTCGCCACAGTATAGACTGTATAGGAGGGGTGATAGGGGGGATCCTTGGGGCACACCATCACAAGCATCTTTAAAAGAGGAGAAGGCGTCCCCTACTTTCACCCGGAAGGTTCGTTCACTGAGAAAAGACTTCAATAGCAAGTAGAGAGAATTGAGTAGGAAGGATTTGAGCTTCCTACCCAATTGATTGCTTTATTTACAAAGTTGTTGGCATTTATGAAAACCACCTTATTGGCTACTGAGGTTCTATAATATTCACCAAAAAATGTGCCAGGCTTTGAAATTTTTGGTACGCCTTGGGGTAATCGGAATACTACATTTAACTATTTACTGAAATGAGACCTAATACAATTCACCAAATCTACCAGGAAGACATTCCTTACAAAAATTTTGGTTTGTTGTGATGACTTGATTGCTTTATTTACGAAGTTTTTGGCATTTATGAAAACCACCTTATTGGCTGCTGAGGTGCTGTAGTTCACCAAATCTGCCAGGAAGACATTCCTTACAAGCATTTGGGGTTGTTGTGATGAATTGATTGCTTTATTTACGAAGTTTTTGGCATTTATGAAAACCACCTTATCGGCTGCTATGAGGTGCTATAATTCACCAAATCTACCAGAAAGACATTCCTTACAACATCAATAATCTCCTTCTTCGTCTGTCCTCTTCTACCTTGCGGTGTAGAGGTACAACATCAACAATTTATGTACAAACCCAGGTGATTCAATCATCAATAAAAATTCTCATCGTCGTAGTACAGAGACGTCTTCACTATCTTGCGTTTCATCCATCTGATCCATACTAATCAACACGTGGATTTTGTAACGATATCTTCAATCTGTGTCCAGTAGATTTTCGTTTCAACAATAGAATCTCTCTTCATTCAGAACCGTCTATACATCAGTACAACAGAAGTGACACGATAACTGATGGTGGTAGCGTTGAGATGGTGATATGAAGTAAAACGTGTATAGCTTCACCTCCGTACACAAATCGCCTCATTAAAATTGTATGAGACTCAAAGGTTGTTGGGGGGCTCCCATAAGATATTCCGGGCGGCGGCTGCTCCTGGATCCGGAAGCGTGTTGAGAAACCGTGAACCACAGCGAGTTCGGTCTATTGTTCAATATTTACACAAATACCGGATGACAGGGAGGGCCAAAAAGACCTCCCCCGAGTTGGAGGAGGGTTCATAAAAATCAAAGTTTGAAACGTAGAAGAACAACTTTTCATTTATTTGCTTATTTATGTATAGTATTTACGGGCAAGCCCAATTACAAAATAAGAGAAAAATTATAATTCACAGTTGTTGTCATGGCATATTCGGCTGGTAAACTTCTATTTTACAACGAAGAAAAATAAATGAAAAATGTAAATGATAATAGTAATAGGTACTATAATACTTCAATATTTTATTAACGCAACTTTGCCAGTTTTAATATTATAATATTGTTTGGTTATTTTTTGCTGGTATTTGTAGGACTCCATTATTCTGTAAAGATGGGACAACAAGGTAGGTAGTTCATTTCTACAAATTGGTTCTACTATTCCCTCAATTTGTAGAACTGCCTTGTTATGCCATCATCACAGAATAGTTTGCATTGGTTTTATAAATGATGTAGGCCAAGTGAGACATCATTAGGCAATGCGTCGCCTTTCTGTGAAATATTGTCCATTACTCGGTGTGTCATCTCGGATGAATACCGTTGATATTTTCTGTTCCGGCTTTCTAAACTTCATCGATGGTTAGGGATGGGGTTCTTTCTCGGGACCATAGTGGGGGGGGGGGGGGGGGGCAGCAAGTTATTTTGTGTAATTTCGTGGCTGTGCGTTGTTCTGATTTGTTCGATTTAGGTATTTCTTCGTGGCCCAAAACACCCATTAAGTTCCGGTGTGGAGATCTAGCCGCACAATACTTCCATGCTCTTCTAAATAGTATGGATCTTCGTAATAGTAATGGTATGTTCTTCGTTCTTCGTGATAGTAATAGTATGGATCTTCGGGCGGCAGGGCCCCGACCATTGCGACCCGACTGGCTGCCGATCGTGAGAATATAGGTACTATAATGAGCATGGGAATATAATATATGTAATATAATTGCATAGAAATCTCACTTTCGGACACCACACCATCGTCATTTAGCTAGTAAACCAAAAAATGTTGTACCCGTTTACATATTTTTTGCTGCCAATTTGCCCAATCAAACGCGAGAGCTCAAAATCAATAAGAATGATCTAGACACCCTAACGGACATTTTGGTACCAACCTCACCAATTTTGGTCCATTTTTACGGCATTTATCTTTGAAATTGAAAAATTAGAAAACCCGCCGTAACTCCCTCATTTTTCCACCTAGAAAGCTCATTATCATCTCAAATCGAAGAGTTCAACGAGCTGAACAAAACCCAAAAAGAAAATCTGATAAAGACAGTATTTTGAGGAGGTTATGACCATTTAAAATTCCAACATTCGTACGTCAAACATACGTACGGAGCGACAACAAGCGGAAAACCGTCTAGAAACTCGTTTTGAGCGCTTCTGAACAAGATTCAATGGTTTTCTCGAACACTGTTTTTGACGGCATCACGATACTTCTATTCCTGTATAATAGGAACTTGGAAGTAGTACGTATTATTGTGTGTATAAATGTAAATTCGCAATCTGTTATTAAATTGTGTTAGAGCTATGAATAACATATTGAATTCTGCTGTTTAGTTTCCACCGCTCAGACTTTGGAGTCGATGAATAGCTAACCAGCACGTGGTACGTTGATTGAACAGAACAACAGTTTCCGAGCTCCCCTCAGAGTCAAATCCGACAGAGGAAATCCGACTAGGTTAACTCCGAATGGTGAAATGCAGACATTTTCATACCTGCGCCATCCGCTAGAACCCAAAACTCACTTAGTTCGGAGTTACGAGGTGAATTTTGATGATCTCTCACAGACCCGCACACCGCGTTTCCGATTCCAACGACTGCGAGTTCCAAAAGCGTCACTCGCCGGTAATTCAGTAACAGTTTCCGACGATGGAATTTGCCTTTGACGTCTATTCGGTGCCGGTAGACATTAATTTTTATTCGCGAACCGGTGGAAACAATTGGTCGAACTGACCGTTTGAATTCGCGATGAACTTGTTGACAGTGCGAGGGAGCAGTTTGAACCTGTTTGAACTGTGGATCGCCTTAGTGGCAATTAGTAGTTCAAGATGTTTGAATTGAATGCATTAACGGTCAAGGGAGTATAGTATTTAACAGATTAATCGTTCTTAGCTTCGGGACCGAATAAATTTGATAACAAAGCTACTGATAACAACGTGCTACGAAATCAAAAGTCATCCAAAACACTTTCATCGTATAATGTCGGTTTCCATTGAAAACGCTGCAAATATTATTACACAACGGTTTGTTACCTTACCCTTCTGCGTGGGTCACTGTTTTCTTTGGTCATTACCAAACCTTGAGCTTCCCCCAGCGAAGCCCTAAATCGATTACTGGAGCAGGCGGTGAATCACCGGTTCATAAAAATTGGCGGGATTCAATAATTAAATTATTAATTATGAAGCATAACGTAAATAATGAACCGTTGTGTAATAAACCATTGCGTAATAAACCGTTGTGTAATAATTTACCCGTATAGATGCCCCTTCTGCGTATACAACTGTTTTCTGTGGTCAGTACCTCCTACCCTCGAGCTCCCCCCAAGGTAAGCCCTAAATCGAGTACTGAAGCCGGCCCGGGAATTACAGTTTCATAAAGATGCGCGGGGTTCAATAATTCAATAGGTAATAAATTATTTGTTGTTATTCATGGAGCGTAAGGTAAATAATAAACCGTTGCGTAAGAAATAATAAACCTTTGTGTAATAATTTACCTGTATAGATGCCCCTTCTGCGTATACAACTGTTTTCTGTGGTCAATACCCGAGCTCCTCCAGGAAAGCCCTAAATCGAGTACTGGAGCAGGCCCGGGAATTACAGTTTCATAAAGATGCTCGGGATTCAGTAATTCAATAATTAAATCATTTGTTGTTATTCATGAAGCATAACGTTTGTTCATGTTACAAAAGTACGTATCAACAGAATCCAAAAGATCCATCATTCTTCAAATGGAATAATATAACTAACTCGACTTCATACAGCCATCCGTGATTTAAATCAGGTGCTCCCTAGCAATGGCATCTGTGCCGGATTCGTTCCGTTTCATTAACGATCATGTTCGATCATGCTTTTCCGATGCAAATAAACGGCTGGTCGTACAATGCTCCGGGTGATGTCAAAAAATTCTTTAGTTCAAGATCAATTTAAAAACGTAAAAAAAAGCCGTACCCATGTATTGAAAGTTTTCGAGCTCCGGCGTTCTGAAAATTTCAACCCCTAATTTGAACCCCTTAGGGATGACTGACAGTAACGCCGAGCTTCGAGGACCAACTGGACCCCAAATGGGACCTGCAAACCAAATTTCATTAATTTTGGTTCACGGTAACTTAAGAAAAAAGGCGAAGTTCGGCATACGGTCTAGGGCGGACTGGCAGAAATTTTGTATTCCATTTTTGGATTCTACTGATCTTGAAACGGAAACTGTCAAATTTTGATGTTGTGGTGGGGGGTTAAAATTTATTTTTTTCATGGTCGATTCCAAAGGTTCATTATTGAAAATAGTAAACCAAAACCTGATATTTCTTTCTTCCACGGTGGTTTATATATTTTTCACTACTGATCCCTTGTGTCGCTGTCTTACGTAATACATTTTTCAAAAGACCATTGCTATGCGAAACAAGATATTAATGAGATGAAATGTTGGAGTAGGTGAGTCTTGATCCCTTGTTGGTCGACCATACAAGGGTTCCCTGGAAAACCCGCAGTCAGTGACAATATGTAGAGGGTAGTTGGGAAGTGGCTCGTTTGTGAGTTCATGTTGTTTTAGGTCAAGTTCCGGGGACCACATACCCGTTGTCATTACAACGTACCCGTAGAATGTATTTGGTACTGAAGTACCAAATGTACTGTTACTGAAGTACCAGTATGTGTTTGGTACTACCGACAACCTTGGACCCAAAGAATTTTATGTTGTAGAAACTTGATACAACGAGCTGGATTTCACAAAGCTTCCACGATTTGACTCAACTGTCCCCTACGACTGATAACTAGGCTGCGTTGAACCATTTGACTCACTTTCCTCCTAAATAAATAGAGAGAAAATTGATTCAAACAAAACCTTTGAAACAAAAACCAAGAAATTTGGCTTTCGGGTTAACCTGCATTTTAAATAATGGAATAACTCCCCCCCTCAAAATTAGTTGGTTTCTATGTACCTGCTTATAATATAGGTTTTTTTTAGGTACCTTAATAGGTTTGTAGGGTTTTGAAATCCTCGGTTTAAATAAATTCGTTTTATCGGATTATATTTGCTGCCAACTTGTAGGTATTTCAAAGGTGCTTTTCATCTATCAGCAGTGCTCGGCGCTGTCAGCAGAATCAGGCCTCGAGATCCGTTGAAACCCTCATCCTAGGGTTTGTTAGTGCGGTGTTAGGCCAATTATCCCATTCTCCAAGCCTCTTGTGTTTTCATTTACGTTTCCTCCTCTCGCCATCCCCCCCCCCCCCCCCCCCCCCCCCCCACAGGATCCTCTGCAGGCCGCGATTATGAGAGGCTTCTCATTTCGCTTTTCCTTTTACACTTTCCCTCTCAGGTTGTTCCCCGATGGTACAACTGAGGTCTTTTATGTCTGAAAAGAGATGTAAATGGTGAGCAAACGAATTCAGGGCGAAGTTCAACAACTCGCTGAACTTCCAACACCGGAAGTGTTGTACAAAACTGGGACATACAAACTAAATTCATTAATTTTGGTTCGTGTTAACTAAGAAAAGTGCGAAGTACACCGCGCGGCCAATTTTTTCCATCATTTAAGCTAACAGATTTTTTGCTAAAATGTTGTTTCCTTTTTTGCTCAATTCTAAAGATTTTTTTGGAATTTGCTTTTTGGATTTTGGAATTTTCTCAACACCAAAAGGAACCTACGTTTCTTATTGGTGACCTTCTGGAATCAGTTAGTGATGTAAATGACTTGACAGCGTTATCAAGTGCTACTAAACAAAATTTTATTCAATTCATCCTCGCTGAAAGCCCACCCTAAAGTTTCTCAATGGAGAATGGAAATGGTTCCTCTTTCTGTTGAGCAGGGGAACTACATGACTACATTATTGTTCGGATTCCTTCCAATATATACAGCTTTACCCTAACTGCAATTTTGGTTAAATCGAGAAAATTCATTTGTACATTATACAAATACCTACAATTACCTATTTAGGCCCACTTTCACCAGAAAATTATTTAACGGAGTTTAGCCAAACTCCGTTAATGTTATCGTCGAGGTTTAAACCTGGAAAGGCAGCTGGCGTCTTTCACCAGCCCAAATGTCGGTTAAACCCAGTTTGAAATAACGGAGTTTGCCTGACGGAGTTTAGTTTAAAATGTCCAAGCAAAAGTTGGACAATATGACGCGCCGGGACTATAAACTCGTCAAAACAACAACAACCACCACTCAGCTGATGTCGATTCCCGCTTCCATTGTTCCGCTGTAATGATAAACTGTAATTTGCCAAAGTGATTTCTGATTTACAACGACTCCAGTCACGAGGTAAGGTACATATAATATCATTGTGGAACACATGGTATAGAGTAAATAGCCAACTCGCGTTAATTAATTTCACAGCTCTATAACAACGGAACCGAAAATCAGCTGTGAGCTAGGCGGCCATATTGGGATCTCATGGATAACGGAGATTAGCGACTTTAACTTGCCGGATTTCGGGCGTTTAAACTTGAGCCCCCTCGGTGGAAGTTTAAGCTCGCACAGAGCTCTGGTGAAAGACAGTGAGCGGTAAACTCCGTTAATTTGCAACCTCTTCCGGGTTAAACTCGTTTCAAATTTTTGGTGAAAGTGGGCCTAAGTAATTGTCATATGTTAGGTTTCTTTCTAGAAGATTTAATTTCAGTTCTCCTCAGTTCTTGTGTATATATTCAAGTGTAGAACTGAAGTAGAACCTTTAAACAATGATAGGTCCAGCCGTGGAGCATGAGCATCAGAGCGAATTTGCGAAGTTGATATTTTTTACCCCTGAAAATTCGACTTTGATCCGTGTTCTATTTTTAAAAATGCGAGAAAAACCACACCTCAAAGTACAATTTTCCGAGATAGGGATACTCTGGACATTTAAACCCCTATTTTTTCCTTCTTTAAGAATTGAGTGGCAGTAACGCCGAGCTTCTAATGGTCTGTAACGCCGAGCTTCTATTGGTCTACAAAGTCTAATGGTTTACAAAGCTATCTGTCATTTATAACGCTTAGTTACCTAACGTTTGATTTGTCCAGAAAAACGCTGCTAATTATTACACAACGGTTTATTATTCACCTGTATAGAGGCCTCTTCTGCTGAGATCACTGTTTTCTCTGCTCAATACCTACTCTCGAGCGCCCCCAGGAAAGCCCTAAACCGAGTACTGGAGCTGGCCCAGGAGATGAAGTTTCATAAAAAAGCAGTTTTTTAAAGATTCGGATGTAGTTCTGAAGGTAAATTGTTGATTTGGAGTGAAAAATATTTGTTCTCGGCTGGGATTCGATCCTGCGACCTTAGCATGAGGTTCCATTTGTACCCTACTGAGCTAACGGGGCTACTCGGGTAAAGTCAAGTGGTGTGCCCCCTCAACTCAGCTTGATGCCTGCTTATACCCAGTCTTTAGGGCAAATTTTATAGCAAATTAGACGGCTATAAAATAATGCTCCAGATGGTCTCAGAAATTAATTTAAAAAACGCTCCAAATCCCTGCACAACGGTTTATTATTTTGTACAGAATACCCTTCTTTTACAGAGCACGGCTCTCTGTATAGATAACCCGTCTATATAATAATTATGTACTACTCTATACATAATTATGTAGATCGCAGATCCTCCGTGGGTTTGTACCTAACCCCGTACTCGTTACTAGGTACCTACCTAAATCACGAGTTGAATGTTGCTAAAATAATTCTGTCGATGGCAAACAGTAACTAAAATGGCGAAAAGAAACGCAAATAATGAAGTTCTGAAGGAAAATTGTTGATGTGGAGTGAAATAGATGCCCTTTCTGCGTAGATCACTGTTTTCTGTGGTCAGTACCTACCCTCTGGTCAAGTATGATGAACCGTTGTGTAATAACTTGCCCATCAATAATACTCCAACGGTTGGTCAAGTTGCAAAAGTACCGATCAACAAAATCCAGCCCCTTCTTGGTAGATGAACCGTTGTGTAATAATTTACCGTTCTGTAATAATTTACCGGTGTGTAATAATTTACCATTATGTAATAATTTACCGTTGTGTAATAATTTGCCGTTGTGTAATAATTTGCCGTTGTGTAATAATTTACTGTTGTGTAATAATTTACCCATCAATAATACGTCAAAGTTTGTTCAAGTTTCACAAGTACCTACCAACAATATCCAATAGTCCATCACTTATCAAATGAAATAATATCGCACAACAACCAACTCGACTTCATACAGCCATCCTTGATTATAATCAGGTGCTCCTTAGTGATGAAATCCCGGCCGGATTTATACCGTTTGATTCACGATCGTGTTGACGAAGCTTTTTGGTGCACACGAACGGCTGGACTTACAATGCTCCGGGTGGTCTCAAAAAATTGTTTAGCTCAAGACAAATTTAATATCGTAAAAAAAATCATACCCTTCAATCGAAAGTTTTTGAGATACGGCGATCTGAAAATGTCAACCCCTATTTTGAACCCCTTGGAGATGACTGACAGTAACGCCGAGCTTCGAGGACCAACTAGACGTACGGAGTACGGCGGACAGACAGAAATATTTTTATTGCAGTTTTGGATTCTACGTACCTTGAAACGTAAACCATCAAATTTTGAGGGGGGGGGTAAGAATTTTTTTTTTTTCATGCTCGATTCCAATGGTTCATTATTGAAAATAATAAACCAAAATCAAAACTATTTAAAAATGCTAGAAAACCCACACCTCAAAATACAATTTTCCGAGATAGGGATACTCTGGACATTTCAGCCCCTGTTTTTCTCCTCCTTTGAGTTGAGTGACAGTAACGCCGAGCTTCGCGGACCAACTAGAGCGCAAACGGGACCCATATACCAAATTTCGTAAATTTTGGTTCATGGGAACTAAGGAAAAAACCGCGTACGGCGTACGTCGGACGGACGGAATTTTTTTATTCGATATTCGTATTCTACGTCCCTTGAAACGTAAACCATCACATTTTGAGGGGGGTTAATTTTTTTTTTTATGGTCGATTCCAAAGCTTTATTATTGAAAATAATAAACCAAAATGTTCATCTTCAAAGTCATCCTTTCGTTGGCCATTACGAACGCTTCACTAAAATCCCTACGCCTGACAGTTCAACAGAAATAACAACTCATCAAACAGACAAATTAATGTAAAATTCACAAGATAATAAACCTCCGTTGGTTTGATACCGAAACCCTTCCTATATCCGTTCCCTCGAACTTTTTTCGTTAGGTACCCAATACTCGAACCTTTTTCGTTACCAAGCCAATCAACGAGATTGAAACTCCCGGTTTTCCGAAGGTACCTGCAACGCTCGCATTATAAATTCAAATGGCGATTCCGCACCGTTGAAAAAAAAAATATTGCTCCCGTTATGGAAGGCGGCAGATAAAAAGCTACTCCGGTTTTTCGCTTCGGTGGAAATTAATCGAACTAACAAATGACCTCTGCTCCTTGAGGGGGGGGGGGGGGGTGGTCCATTAGCGTTTCAAATTTATTAGGATTACATGAGGCGGGCGCGCGGGATGATTTATGGCAAAAAGCGTTTTACCCAGCTTCGGAAAATTTCACGATGATGATCGGCGTTTGGGGTCGGACTGCAATTTCGATCGGATTTATTGTGAAAGAGGTAAAGAGCAAAGTTGAACGTGAGGTGAACACGAATTGATGAGTATTGAATATGTTTTTCATGAAGGTGCGATGAGATGGTACATTCTTATTGACATTCCAGTTCTTGTGAACTCTTCTTTCCGCGGGTGTGGGTTAAGGTGCGCCTTACAGTGGGTTCAAACGGCCATTTTCAGGCAAAAATTCTGAAACTTTACAGATATGTTGGTTTATTATTTTCAACGTTTTTAAATTGAGCTCAAACTAAGGAATTTTTTGAGACCACCCGGATTATTGCATGACCAGCAGTTCGTTTGCCCCAAAAAGCTTCGTCAACACGATCGTGAATCAAACGGTATCAATCCGGCCCGGATATCATCACTAGGGAGCACCTGATTATAATCACGGATGGCTGTACGAAGTCGAGTTGGTTGTTCTGTGGTATTATTCCATTTGCAAAATGATGATTGGATTGGATGATTTTGGATTTTGTTGATAGAGACTTTTGGAACTTGAACAAAGGTTACGAATAACAACAAATAATTAATTATTGAATCACGCGCATTTTAAGAAATTTAATTCTCGGGCTGGCTCCAGTACTCGAATTGGGGCTCTCCTGTGGGGAGATCGGCGGGAGGTATTGATGACAGAAAACAGTGATCTACGCAGAAGGGGCATCTATACAGGTGAATAAAAAACCGTTGTGTAATAATTTGCAGCGTTTTTTCTATCGATTTTGACCCATGAAATATTGGAATTTGACCCTCTTATGTCGAGAACAAATTTAAATACACTGCCAAGGTGATGGCACAGGAGCTTCCTCGTCACAGAGTGACCCATTATAAAATAGAACAGACTCGGAAGCAAAATAACATAACATTACATTACATAACATTACATTAAATTACATTACATTACATTAAATTACTTAACGTGAAATATACATATTACATAAAATTACATTACATTACATGAAATATACATATTACATAACATGACGTCCATAATACATTACGTCCATTATACATAATTGCGAAAGTTATGCGTGTTTGAAGAATTTCAAGTTAGCGCATGCACAGGGCGAACCGCTGGCTCTATCATGTTGAAATTTATATGGGACCTCAATGGGCCCTACCCGCTTAATCCCTGAGAATTACATTGAAATTGGGTGAAATCTTTGGTTACTACGGCTGTAACAAGGAAATTGAATCTATTTCACGCCAGCGCATGCGCAGAGCGCACCGAGGGTCCGATCATGCTGAAATTCATACTGGAACTCACTAGGCCTTGTCCAAATAACCCTTGAAAATTTGAGCGAAATTGAATCAAAATTGTGAAAGTTATGCGTGTTTGTTGAATTTAACGTTAGCGCATGCGCAGGGCGTACCACTGGATCAATCATGTTGAAATTTGTATGGGACCTCAAGGGGCCTTATCCGCACCATCCCTCAAAATTTGAGCTGAATCAATTCAAAATCGTGGAAGTTATGGCTGTAACAAGGAAATGCGGACAGACTCACAGACTTACAGACCCACAGACCGACAGACACGGAACCAAATTTGTTCAGTAGGCTTTGAAACGCAAAATGCAAGTGGAAATTTTGATTTCTGAAGACAAAAATTTTTTGGCTCACGAAAGTGAACACAAGGCTTCCGCTGCTTCGCAGACTCGGAAGCAAAACTACGCATATTTACACTATAGTTGATAACAGTATAATACCCATTGAGGATACGACCCATAGTGTTCAGATGTGGGTTTTTAAGCTCATTGCACTCATTATTTTGTGAAGTATCCATAGGGCCTGTTAAGGATATCATGAAGAAACTCGCACACGCTGTCCGAGAAACTAGGGGAAATTATTTCCGGTCATCTAAAGTTATGGACCGTAGTGGAAGGATCATGAGTAGCAATTTTGTACAGTTGCTCCTCTGAGGATCACCGTGGAAAAATATTGTTAGAATGAACTGTTACGGCATCAGGTTTTAAATTACATGTGGGGAAAAGACTGGAGGCGTAGAGTTTCCGTTTTTTCGACGAGTAAGATGAGAATTTATCGTTCAACTCACCCTCTCTGCCCTCCACCTACTCAGTTTCGCCCTATATTCAAGACTCCGTATTATTTCGCTGACGCCACGCCGCCGGAAATGGGATGACCCGGCTTTACGATCCTCCTGCCGGTTGAAGGAGGCGGAAATGATAAAAATCGCAATATCTACAGTTTCTCGTTTTCATCCAGCACCAAACTTTGGGCCTACGTGTGCATTATTCCTCATTGCCGAATTCTCGAAAAAATGACATTGTTGCAAATGGTACAAAATTATTGACAGGCGAATTTTCAAAAATATTGTCTGTGGTGAACGCGTGTGTTGCATGATTCAATTGTCGGGGTCACCACTGTGGTGTACGGGTGTGTGTGTGTGTTCACCACTTGTCGTGAACGGCGGGTTTTCACGGCAGAAGGTTGGAGAGAATGTGTCAGCGGAAAGTGGTGAGTTAGTCACGAAATTTTGGATAGGAGCGGAAGAGAGATGGAGGTGAGATGATGGATGTGGCCGGACGTGCTCCTATGGAGTCTTTTGTCTAACTCCCCGCGGTTTTTACCAACACAGGTACTAGGTGAGAGGGATGTGTCCCACAGTTTTCACCGGCAGCAGAAACTGGGAAGATGGAGGCTAACACCCCGCGGTTTTCACCAACAGCAGGTGTTAGAGGAGAGGGAGGTATCCCGCGGTTTTCACCAACAGCAGGTACCAGGAAGGGAGGCACCCCGCGTTTTTCACCTGCAGCAGGCGTCAGGAAGGGTATGAAAGAGAGAGAGAGAGTGTCTACAACCGACTGTTACGGTCATTTGAGGCCGATGGCGGTTGGGGAAACCCCGTGTTGTTTACCAGCTCGACGCTGTCCGCGCTTATTTGGTAAAATCACGCAATATTACAGGAGTGGATTCTGAGAGGGAACCACGACATTACCTATATTTCGCTTCTATGCAGTCTTTATCAGTCCTCAAATTTCGACTTTTTTTTATACGTATGTATGTAGGTACGAATAAAATAATTGTACGTCTCCTTCCAGAGATAGAACATGCCAAATTTCGTGAAATGTTGGTAATGTCAACGGAAATTCAAAAATGACTAAATATTAATAAAAAACGCTGCAAATCCCTGCACAACGGTTTATTATTTTGTATAGAATACCCTTCCGTTACAGATCACAGCTCTATGTATAGATAACCCGTCTATATAATATGATATGTACTATTCTACACATATTATGTAGATCGCAGACCCTCCGTAGGTTAGTACCTAACCCCGTACTCGTTACTAGGTACCTACCTAAATCACGAGTTAAATGTTGCTAAAATAATTCTGCCGATGACAAACAGTACCTAACAAAAAGAAACACACATAATGAAGTTCTGAAAAGAAATTGTTGATGAGGAGTGAAAAAAGTTGCGAAAGTACCTACCAACAAACTCCAGCCCCTTCTACGTAGATGGTATAATGAACCGTTGTGTAATAATTTACCGTTGAGTAATGATTTACCGTAGTAATAATTTACCCATCAATAATACTTCAACGTTTGTTCAAGTTTCACTACCTACCAACAAACTCCAAAAGAGCCATCATTTTTCAAATGAAATAATATCACAGAACAACCAACTCGACTTCATACTCCGCCTATATAATCAGGTGATCCCTAGCAATGATTTCATCTCCGCCAAATTTCCTATTGTGGGCGCGTCTCTGGTTACGAGATTTGGTTTGAATTGTATACAATTTCATTCACACTGGAGTCGAAAATGCCTGTCGGTGCAAACTTCGGGGCCTTACTGTGAACGAACGGCTGGACGTACGATGCTCCGGATGGTCTTAAAAAACTCGCAAGTTCAAGAACTATTTGAAACCGTAAAAATATTTACGTAAAAAAATGGTATAGGCGTTTTGAAAATTTCAACCCCTATTTTGAACCCCTTAGAGTTGACTCACAGTAACGTCGAGCTTCGAGGACCAACTAGACAGCGAACGGAACCTATAACCCGAATTTCATCAATTTTCTTTCATGGTAACTAAGAAAAGTGGCCCGTACGGCGTACGGCGGACAGACAGAAATATTTTTATTGCAGTTTGGGATTCTACATACCTTGAAACGTAAACCATCAAATTTTGAGGGGGGGTAAGAATTTTTTTTTTCATGCTCGATTCCAATGGTTCATTATTGAAAATAATAAACCAATAGTTGAAAATCACCAACTATACCTACAAAAAATTCTAAAAATGACCGAAAATTTATGTAGACTCATCAAAACACAGTAGTCACCGTCAGGTGAGCAATTTTCGAAAACGAACCGTTGATCAAATTTCATTTTTTTGTGGATCAGACTGATGATAACAAAAGGTGGTACAGAACGGTAAATTAAGTCTGAAACTCTCATTTAGTTTGTCAAAACTATTATTTTTTCCTCACAAATGGGTCAATCGTGAACTTCCGTGGAACAGAAATCGCTAAAAATCGTCAAAAATTGCTTATAAACAAATCACCAGCAGATGTTGTATATTTCAATAGCCACGTTGTTTTCTGTATAGTGGTCTAAAATTGATTTCTTTTCTAATTGAAAAATTGCCCGACATTCAGTAAAATTAAGGGAGGAGGACGGTGGTGATTTGCCACAGTGACACGGTGTTGTTCTTGGACAAAACCACGAAAAAGGTATTTACTAGTTACTTCGAAAACTTGCTCGTGTGGTCATGCTGTAGGACTGGAACTACTTTTCGGACGTTCATGGTCTATCAGTCGAAAGAAACAATCGCGCGAGAATAAGTTGTCTATCGTAAATTCGAATAATCTCAATTTTTCGCCACATTCAGAAGCCTGTATTTTGACCCTCCCACTCGTTTGGATTTCATTCAACTGCCGCGTGTCCTAATTTTGGTTTATTATTCTATGAATAATACACCTATGTATTCGCTCAGCAAAAAATTTTTATAACACCCCCTCAAATTTTGGTTTATTATTCTGTGAATAGAATAACCCTGGAAAAAGTGTCAACAGGTGGATCAAGACGATTAAATGGCACTACCAATGATCAGAAATAATAATAAAAAAAAAAAAGAGCGTACCTAATTCTAGTTTTGGGGGCCAAAATTGGTGGAAACCACCAGAAATAGCTATTTCAATTATTTTATATGAAAGAAACAATAAATAAACAGCCAAAATCTCTGTAGGTATGTCCAATAGAATAATAAACCCATGTGACAAGGATTTTCATCGCGAAGAGCGATTTTTACCCACCTGGAAATTGAATTTGCGATTAAAATCCATTTTTTTCCGTCCTGGTCCGACCTCCAACACGTGGAAAAACTGTACGAGGCTGAACTTGACGCTCTCTATCTATCACGTTATAAATCCAATTCAAACTACCGAACCGAGAGAGTGGGAGAAAAACACGAGGACCTCCCTCCCCGAGTTCTCCAGGTTCGGAATCGTACTAATATTTATCTTGGAAATATTGTTCCTGACGGTCGGGATTGAGCTGTTCCTCGGTTGAACTGTTCCCACCCACCAGCCCTGTTTAATTTGAAACGAGGTAATTTACCGTCTAGCAGTCGGAAGGGGGATAACGTTGGAACTGGGACAGTTCGGTTTGAAATTCCCCTCGGGGAAAATGAGAGGTCTGGAGCGATTCCGATTGTGGTTATCGCGGCCCGAGGCGCGCAAATCCCCTGCGCGTCAGACTGCTAGCGCTCAGATAAAACGAATCGAATGTATAAACCTGAAAATGTATTAGAGGGATTTAAAAACGTGAAGGACACCGCTCGCGTCGTTTGCTTTCACACAAACTCATAACGCATTTCTAGTCGTGCAGCATGACCGCATAGGCGAATTTTCGAAGTAACATACAGCGTATACTTAACTGGTTGCATCCTTGACACCCGACAGACCTGCTGGCCGAAGGTAGAGATGCATTGGATTCGTGATTGAGTAAAAAATGTATGTCCTCCAAAATGAAAATGTCCTCTACCATTTTGCGTTTCAGACATCGAGGAACATTTTCTGTTCCGTGTCTGTCTGTCTGTAATAATTCCTTGTAACGCCCATAACTACCCGAAATAATGGTCGAAATGTGCTGAAATTTGGAGGGTAGGTGTGGGTTGGGCCACAGATGGTCCCACGCCAACATCATTGAAAAAATACTGTAACTTTCGTCTGCGCAAAGTGAAATACTTGAAACGCCCATAACTACCTTAAATACCGGTCAGGAATGGAGGGTCGATCAGGAATAATGCTTTGATAGTTCCACATGAATTTCATTGTAATCGTGATGTAACTTTCGTCTGCGCTTGCGCGAACATGAAATGTTGAACATTTCCTTGTAACGCTTCTAACTACGCGAAGAACAGTCGTAGATACCTGAAATTTTGAGGGTATACGCGAGTTTTGTCACAGATGGTCCCGTACCAAAATCATTGGAAAAGTACTGTAACTTTCGTCTGCGCATGCGCAAACGTGAAATACTTGGAACACCCATAACTAACTTTAATATCGTTGAAATGATTTCTTCAGACTTGGAGGGTCGATCAGGAGTATTACTTTGTATGAATTTCATTGGAGTCTTAATGTAACTTCGTCTGCGCATGCGCGAACATGAAATGTTGAAATGTTTGATCCTATTACGCATGTCAGGTAATTTGTTACTACTCTATTTATTGCTATTCAATCATTTTCACGCATAGTTTTTTACCAACTGATTCTACACGTCCATGTTACAATAAGTGAGGAAGCTGTACTGCCCACACAACTTGGCAGACGTTTTTATTATGCTTTGTTGTGTAGAGCGAGTAAATAATATTTAACCATGTGCTTGTGAATATACATGTATTAGATAGGTACCTAATTTCAGTTACTGTAAAATTATTTTGTTTTCGTTATCTGTATTAAATTAAATTACTCTTACAAGATAATAATCACCTTTGTTATTTCTCTTGAACATTATTTACTTACCTGGTTGATGAAATCCTTGCCGTAATCTCCAGTATCATGTGGTTGAACAGAATTTATTATGGTATTTATTTGTGGATGATTTATTGCATTTCAGTAGTTGAGTCCTCTAGATCTCTAAAACCCTATATATTCAGATTTTGGTACCACAAATGCTCTGTTATACTTAGGATTTGCTCGGTTTTTATACTCAAATTGGAGCTACACGGTCGCAGTTTTGCGTTTCGGAACTAGTTGGATATGAAATCATTAGAAACGACAGTAGAGCAAAAATATAGCAAATAGAAAGATAGCAAAAAGCCGATACTTCGGTGACATACAAATGGATATCATCGTCATTTTCTAAAAGACAAAGAACTGGTCTGTGACATCATGCTCAACTCAGGATTGTTTCCTTTTTTCCAGGTGAGGCCTGTCTCCTCTAGGCCGAGGTGGATATTCACATTCACTCGATTTACTGAGGTTCGTAACGTTACCTACATATTTCACTTTGGTTTTAGTAAAGTGTAGAAATGTTGACTTGTTTTGTGAAGATGGTGCTTCCCGAAAACAACGTTGTTGTTAAACATTTACCTTCCAATAAAACCTCTTCAGCCGCAAAAAGGATTGATATACGTTTTGCCCGCCAAAGTAGCATGTTAGGTACCTCGCTCTTGGATGTGCATCATCCTGTTCCTTTACCCCTCTGTTTGGTATGCGTATGACCTGTTCAACCTCTATGACCCTCAAACCTTGAAATTTCCTTCAACGCTGTTTGGCGGGGGTTTTTGCTTTTTTGCCCCGCAATGGTGGGGGGGGGGGGGGGGATTGTACATGAGGCACTTCTTTGGAGCATAACGAATGTGTGTCCAAAATTTAAGTTCCTGAAACCCTCTCTAATTTACTATTAAATCCCTCTCCGAGGTGGGGAATTTATGTGCAAAATTTCATCTCGATCCGTCGTGTCTCTGAGGCTGTAGCCCTGTCAAAGAAGAGGAAGAAGAAGAAGAAGAAGTAGAAATACTTGAAAAATAGCGATTTTCGTACTTCAATAACTCCGGCACCTGATGGTCCCGAGGGTTGAAATTTGGTACACATCATCAGGAGCCCCTCGAGAATGGGTGTACGAAAAACCGGGCGTATACACCAAGCCTCCCAAAAATGCAATTTGTAGCCCCCAAGCCTCCCAGCATTAAGAAGCGCCCAAAAAGGTGATAGTCCCCAAGCCTCCCAGCCCCCATTCCCTCTTTCCCGTTCGTCCATTCCATTTCCACCGAATTCCACTCCGATTTTGGTTTATTATTCTGTGAATAATACACCTATGTATTCGCTCGGCAAAAAAATTTTATAACACCCCCTCAAAATGTTTTCTTTTACGTTTCAAGGTGCGTAAATTCCAAAAGTCCGTCCGCCGTATGATCCATATCTACTTCATTTTCGGTCTAAAAAATTCGTTCTTTCGCACACATGCTCCATTTCGACCCTAGTTGTGTCCAGAAACGCTGGAGCCCGATCGGAATTTATACCCAGGGGTGTTATGGGTGAAAAGTAGATGTAAAAGTAAGGTTTTTTGGTGTTTTAGTAACATGAGCTTGTGAGGTATGGTTTTCCTTTTTTTTGTAGGACGAGGAAGGAGAATGAATAATGAAGTCGAGTTTGAACAAAGAGTGGAAAATTGAGGTTCTAACGATGTTTCAACCTTAAATTTATGAGAATTTTGGTCTAATAATCGTCGTTCTTCCGCACACTGTTTGCTTCCAAATTTTGGAACACATTTCGGTCCTAGTTGTGCTCCAAAGCTCGGCAGCCCGGTCGGAATATACCCAGGGGTGTTATGGGGGGAAAATGGGTGTAAAAATAGAGTTTTTCGAGGTTTTAGTGAACCTGAGCTTGTGAGGTAACGTTTTTCATGTTTTTTAGGGCGTGGAGACCGAATATGAAGTCGATTTGGACCAATGAGTGGAAAATTGAGGTTCTAATGAAGTTTCAGCTCCCAATATTCATTTTTTATGGGTCAAAAACCTGGGTAATTGAAATCACCATAAATTTGTATAATAACACTAGAAGTAGTGTCAACATGTGAAACACAAGACAGTTGAATGGTACTACCGATGATCAAAGATAATTTGTTGAAATAAAAAATTAAAAAATAAAAAAAGAGCCTAATTCGTGTTTTTGAGAAACAATAAATGAACAGCCAGCATTTCTGTAGGTAAGTCCAGTAGAATAATAAACCCATGTGACAAGGACTTTGCAGCGTTTTCACAACATCATGAACCTCTTGAGCGTTCGTGGGCAGTTTGGGTAAAATCGCTCGCCTAGCCTTATAAATAGCCCTACGCATAGACTGCACATGTTCCTTGTCGACAACGGCACCTGTAGGTGTGCCGTTCATATGCTTGTACATGAGTTTCGACGGTTTTTCGCAAATATCCTCAACAGCTTTTCGCTTCAGTTCACCTCTAGTTCTTTGAACTATAATATCCTCTTCTATGACTGGTTCATGGTTGTGTTCTTCATTTCCCCCAATGATGTTCGTGTCTTCCTACACAGTAGTGAAAAAACTCTTACACTTTTTCAACGTACATGTCCAGCGCCCGAAACCACTTTTCAACACTTTCTGAAAACCAAATGTAAATTTCATATTATTTTCAACGTTGCTTCGAACGATCAATTTCTTCCCATTGCGACTAACACTCGAAGCACTCACGTTCGAAGTCATTGCGGTACTTAACCAATCAAGTCGAATTCGCATTTTGTTCGTCTGATATTCGTTATTCGTATCATCTCATCTATGTACCCAAAAACTGAGTTTCTTTTATTTACCTAATTTTTTTTTCAACTTTATTAGGCATAAGTGAACTGTGTAAACAAATCTCTGGGAGGCTTCGGGCCTACGGGTTTGTGGATCTTCTTGTCGACCCGGGAGGCTTGGGGTACACCACCTATTCGGGGCATTACTTCCTGGGAGGCTTGGTGTATACGCCCGAAAAATCAACGCCGGTGGGGGGTAAACACTACTTGTTCTGTCTGTTCCGTCTTGTAAACGTTGCTCTTGGTCGCTTCGAATTTTTCGGTTTTCGGTAGCCGTCCCGAGATGCTGTGTTCCCATTCGTGCATCTTTATAATTCCTACTAACATACTTCAACGTTATTTTGTCAAAAATGTTTTGAGTGCACCGCGCAAACCGCGCGTAAAACTCATCTCAGTCTGTTCTTTGGAATCGTGGTAGTTCAGGAATAACCTTCTTGGAGCGCTGCTTACCAGCGTGCAGAAGCGGAAAGAGAAATCTGACGCAAACCGAGAAAATAACTGTTATTATTAAAGGTATTTTTATGACTGTTTGGCTGTTAAGGTACAGAAACAATAAAAAATAACAATAATTGAAGAAAAAAAAAAGTGCCGTAGTGGAAGGCGATTGCCACTTTTTGTCGAGGGCACAATGAGAGGGAGTGACGTCATAAAGGGATTTATGTGTTGCGGGGGTTTTTACGATCGAAGGTTTTCTTCTTTTTATCGAGGAAATCTGAGGAATGATGAGTAAAGGAATCGGCAGGATGTTTTCAAAGGGGCATTACCTGGGTTAGCCGAGTGGATATAACCGGTGGGGAGGTTCTCCAAGGAAGGCATTTTTTCTTGTGGGGGGGGGGGGGGGGGTTGAATGATCGGTTTCGTGTTGTGCGAAATAATATGGGGACACACTACTTGCTCTTACTTTTACAGATTTTCGTGCCGTAAAAGGTGAAAGCTGTCAAAGGTACGTAGGTTAGTCCTCAGCACACGCAACGGGGTGGAAAAATCAAATTCTTGGGCTCTTAAACTAATTTAAGGTTTTCTATTTTATATTTAAGGTTCTCCAAAAACCGTATGCCGGTGTTCTTCTAGTTTCGGAAAACCTTTCGGATACGCCTCTTCTCCGTCGCCTTCCGCAATCCTTCGTACTGCCTGCAGACGGGCACAGCGCTTTATTGTTACTTCTATGTTCCTTTATGTGTATAGATGTGGAAGTACCTATGGTGATACCGTCAAAAATAGGTGTTCGAGAAAACCACGGAATCTTGTTCAGAAGTGCTCAGAACTAGTTTCTAGACGGTTTTCCGCTTAATGTCGGAAATTAAAATGGTCATAACTTCCTCAAAATACTGTCTTTTTCAGATTTTTTCTTTTTGGGCTTTGTTCAGCTCGTTGAACTCTTCAGTTTGAGACGAGAACGAGCTTTCTAGTTGGAAAAGTAAGGGAGTTATGAGTAGGGAGTAAGGGAGTTTTCTGATTATTCGATTTTCAATGGTAACTGCCGTAAAAGTGAACCAAAATTGGTGTTTAGATCATGCCTATTGATTTTGAGCTCGATCGCATTTGATCTGGTTAATTGACAGCAAAAAGTATGTCAGTGGGTTTGACGTTGGTGTGGTGTCAGAAGGAGGTTGAATGTGATATTTCCATGATTAGTGCAGTGTATTATCATGATCGGCCTGTCTGGCCAACATAAGCAGCCATTCGGGTCGCCTGTCCGGCCGAAATGGGCTGCCTCTGCCTCCAAACTTGTATCCATACTGTTATGAAGAACATGGAAGTATTGTGTGGCAATCTGCACAGCGGAACTGTTAAATAAAGTTGTCGCTTTTACGCATTTGATTTTCTCTCTCTGTTCTCCGAGTTTTCACGTTTCAAATTTTGTTGATGTTGTATATGATATATAAATGCAAAAAAATGCATTCCCAGTCCAAAATCAAAATTTTAAAAACAAGTCCGATGTTTACAACAACGACGCTGTAAATAATCGAATTTCTTTATCTGCAGGTACCGAGGTACCTTCCTGGTGTGTATCCCAGGAGACACGGGGTTGATCTAACATAGCCAAACTACATACATTTTTTAATATCTGTTTCAATCTTTTAAGATTAAAGTAGATTCAATTATTCGAACACAGGCTCCTCCAAGTAGGTACCTACTACAAATTACCACAATATTTCGATAGTTTAGAAAACAAGACGCTTGACTATTACAGGTCTCCAATTTCTGATATTTGAATCTCTCCATTCAGCTGGTTTAGGAGCTCAATTTTCCACTCAGCTACTTATCATGCTACATTACAGTATCCACATTCCCCTATAATAGAGCTCATCACTAGTTTTGGTTTATTGCCCCCCCCCCCCCCAACAACCCTGTTGTAAAAAATGTACCTGCCAAGAAAACCTCCTCAGCCGCGAAAAGGATTGGTATCCATTTTGCCCGCCAAATTAGAAACCTGTTCTTTTCCCCTCTGTTGGAAGTTAATAATAGAAACCTGTTCCTTCCTCCCTCTGTTGGAAGTGCATAATAGAAACCTGTTCCTTCCCCCTCTGTTGGAAGTTGCGGCAATGGTGGTGGACCCTCGAGAGTCCCCCTCCCGGACCAGCGAGATTATCACCGGTTAAGAAGGGATATCGATTAGGCTTCCACCAAACGACCCCATCTCCACCGTACCAAAAAACTGCTCGAGAACAGCCACACTGTCACACTCCTCCCCACATGACATACTTCTGGGTAGCAGAAGTATGAGAGGGAAAAGGGGGAATGAAAAGTAGTATGAAGTTCTGGTTCAGGAAACGACATCTGAACAACTTCAAGGTGACTAACCTCCATTGTAATGGTACTACCTCCATAATTTTTACTGGTGGAGAACAAGCTCCTGCATAGGAGTATTGGCCGGTAATGTTGTCAGAGGTTGTTGTCCAGTGAATTGTGCTCATCTGAGCAACCTCTAGGTGATCAACCTCCATGGTTAGGATGGAACAACTTTTGGGACTTGTAAATTGGGACACGGCATCAATCCCCTTCAAATTAGCTCAGTATCTTTTAATTATACTGACGCTCTAAAGGTAGTGGTGGATGGGGGTGGAGAGGCCAATAGATGTATGTATTATCAAAGGGACAAGTTGTTTAGTGAAGGAATCCTTCTGGGAAACCTTTGGGCTTATCCTTCTGGTAAGTCCACAAAAAGTGGATGGAGTACTACCAAACCACGCTCTGCTACCATGTTACAGTGGTGGTGGACCCTCGAGAGTCCCCCTCGTAGACCAGCGAGATTATCACCGGTTAATAAGGGATATCGTCTAGGCTTCCCCCAAACGACCCCGTCTCCACCGGGCCAAAAAACTGCTCGAGAACAGCCACACTGTTACAAAGTGCAGTTACCTGTTCCTTCCCCCATCTGTTGGATGTGTGTAATAGAATTATCTGTTCCTTCATTCTAAACCTTATCATTCCTTTCAACGCTGTTTGGCGTGGACTTTTCGCCTGGCCGGGGGGGGGGGGGGGGGGCTGCTCGCCAATAATTTGCAGCCAGTATTTTATTCTGTGGTAAATAGAAAACTTGGTCGAACACGTTCAGTTATTCAAGTATTAATAGTCAAGGAGCCACTTGCTCCAAATGAGCCCATAAACGTAATCATGTTGAAATAATCCTAGGACCTACTTAATATTCCGAGTGCAGATTCAACCGTTCGGTGCGAATCGGGGTAACACCGTTTCCTGAATGAGTTTCACAAGCCCTCCTTGTTTTGCTGAATAAACTATCGCGAAGTTCATCAAGGAGTGTGTCCAGGGGGGGTCCGTCCATTAAAACCCCGTTAGAAGTTGCTTTAATAGACAAAAGGATAGACAAACTTATCGAAGTAATGGACTGCTTCCACTTCACAAAAGGGTCTCGTAATGCTTTGGACCTCCTCCACTGTGCCCTTTTCTTCTCTCGCGGGCGGAGAAGGGTTAGAGAACCGCGATAATTGCTGGCTCTTATCAGGGCGACCCTCATTTCATACCGCTTCTGAATCCCCAACTACAACATCCCTTTCCCGTGGAAGTCGCCCTAAAAGGAAACTAATTTACCGTGAATATGGTTTGAAATGGTCCAAGTGTTTCCGTTGCCTTCCTTTGCCTATCACAAACACACACAAGAAGGGTTAAATAGCAGTGGTTCAGTGATTAGGAATATGTTCAGGTATACGCACAGGTTCAGTTATTAGGGTTGTTGAGGTGCTGTCGACAGCTGCAAACCAAAACGTTTTCCATGTTGGGTGGGCAGTACAACTTCCTCACTTGTTTTAACATGGACGTGTAGAATCAATTGGTGAAAAAAAAATTGATGCGTCAAAATGATTGAATAGCAATAAACAGTGTAGTAATAAATTACCTAATGTAGGGGCTTTGGTTCTGGGGTTTTCACTAATTCCCTATTAGAGGGATGTCTACCCCAGTCCCCAGATGTAAGATCTATCCTGGGCTGTCCCGTTTACCCTTTGGCAGGAAGATCTTACTCTCTGGAGATTACTTCCTTTGAGAATCAAGGAGTAACCCCACCTCGCCTGATATACATCTGGAATCCGATGGTTGTAAACAAAGCTGGACTTGATTAGTAATTTGAACTCTTCTGAAACAGAAGCGCTGTTCAAGTAATTGAATTAAATATATACATATTATGTGTAACCTAATGCAAGTCCTACCTAAGCCCTCGGAATCGAGAAAGTTCGAACGCACTCCGCGATAAAGTAGCGGCTTTCGCGAATCTCACGCGGGAGCGAACGGGTAATAATTGTCAAATGTGACCTGTTTGGTGGTATCAGTCTTCGGTGATTGCCTGATGGCTGGTCCAGGCGACTCGACGGGTGCAGGCTTCTGCGGCTAGGATGGAGGGAATCTGTCAGGTTTCCTCCAAACGATGAGTCCAAAGAGTGAGAAGGTTGGGCACGATTAAAGCCTATTGACTTGTTGCTTCTTCGACGTCTGAGGAGAGGTGGTATTAATTCTGTGTTTCCGATCAGTTGCCAGTTCGGGTCGGGGGCGTGATAGGGCGTTCTATTTTGGAAGCCCATTCGAAATTTTGTATTCAGAAGGAGAGGGATGATTATTTCGGCTCATTGGGTGTAGTCGTGACGACAGTATCCTGTACCAATTTTGGTGCATGCAGGAAGGGGTACGGTTCCACCAACCGCTACGTCACGATTACAACGGCCAAAGCGCGGTCGTTGACTGCGGCGGCGAGTTCTTGGGAAATCGGTCGTCAGCACTCCTGAATTTAACACTTTTGGTTTGGCGGTACATCCTGTGGAAACGTCCGATTGTTCATTTTCCCACAGGCGTACTGTTCACGTCTGCGAATGCGCAGACGAAAGTTACGGTACGATTTCAATGATTTTGATAAGGAACCATCTGCAATCCAATCCGCCTTCTACCCTCACAATAGTAGGTAGTACATAGTTAACAGCGTTACTGGGAATAGTCAACATTTCATGTTCGCGCATGCGCAGACGAAGATTACAGTACGATTCCAATGAAATTCTTGTCGAACTATGAAATTATTATTCCCGGTCGACCCACCAAATTTGAACTCAGTTCAAAGATATTTAAGGTAGTTATGGGCGTTTCAAGTAGTCCACATTTGCGCATGCGCAGACGAAAGTTACAGTATTTTTTCAGTGTTTTTTGTGTGGGACCATCTGTGACCCAATCCGTACCAACCCTCCAAATTTCAGCCCATTTCGGGTAATTATGAGCGTTACAGGGAATTACTACAGACAGACACGGAACCAAAAATGTCTGAAACGCAAAATGGTAGTGGAAATTTTCATTTTGGAGGACATCATTTTTTTTTCCCGGGAATATTTTCCAAACGTGAGTTTTCCTGAAAGTTTCCCAAACATAAGTTCCCGGGAACTTAACCATCAGCCGGTACCACAGCGACGGCCTGATCATCTCGGGGCACAGCTTGAAATGAGATTCAAACCCTTCGTTTCTCCACTTCCCGTTCACCTCGTCCGGTCGTAGGTGGGCGACCCGTATCGGTTTGCTCCCTTCAGAAACGGCTTTTTGTCGGGCGAGTTATCCGTATTATCCCCGAACCCTGAACCTAATACGAGTCTGACTCTGTTTGAACACGTGGAGCGGAAATGGGCCGATTCCAGGTGAATTAAGAGGCCCCCCCTCTCCAAGGTCCACTCGGGAGTTTGGATTTGCCCTCCCTTGGCAGGGAATTTGATTGCGGTTTGTGATGCTCAGCTCGGCAGAATCGAGTGGCCAGCTCTTGTTTCGGCATCCATTTTGGTCTGAAAATCGAGATACTCCTCACCCAGGTTTTGAAACAGATCTGTAGCAGGTCGAACCTTTGTTTGGTTCAGGGTCCATAAAACTAAAACGTCATGAGTTATCTAATATATAAAATTCTCGTGTCACAGTTTTCGTTGCCATACTCCTCCGAAACGGCTTGACCGATTTTCGTGATCCTTAGCGTTCATATCGGCCAGGGTGGAGAATCGATCAACATCAATTTTTCATCCCCCTAAATGTTAAGGGTGGTCCACCCCTAAATTTTTTTAAAAATATTTTATACAAAATGTTTTGTTTTCATTTTTTCACGATCACAGCATACAAAAATACATGCAACCCTAAATTTTCACCCCTCTACGATCAACCCTTATTTTTTAATTGTTAACTAAAAAATTTAATTTTTTTGCAAGAATTTTTTTTATATTTTGTCATGACTTAGAATAAAAAATTTCATATGACCCTGAATTTTTCACCCCTCTACGATCAACCCCTATTTTTTATTTTTGAATTATAAACTTTAATTTTTTGGCAACATTTTTTTTTTATTCTGTCGATTTAAAAAAATAAATTGTACTTAATAAATTACTTATTGACTGTTCATAAATATTTATTAAATCCTATGATGTTAAAAAATCATTTATTAACAGTTGATAAAGCTTACAACACCAGCTGGAGAGCATGTACGTAGATTCAACGCACCTGTTGTTGAAGACGTTGCTGGAATCATGGTTGGCGACCGTACAGCTACGCGACAAATCGTGATTCGAAGAAGAAATAATGATCTTCAGTTCATCAGTGATACCCATCGTTCATATGACGCTCTCCAATATCATTTATTAACAGTTGATAAAGCTTATCAAATATAAACAAATTTTTCTATCCGTTCCAGTTTTTTACCTTCATTCATTTATATGTTGCTGTACAGTCAGCAATGCCAAAAAAGCGCAAAGGGGCCAATTTGAGTTGTCGAACGAGCCGTTCCAGAGCCAAGCAAGATTTAAGAGCACGAAGATCAAGCGAACAAATTCAAGAAGACAATGCAAATTTGCGTGCGAGAATGTCGCAGTTACGTGAACAACGATCACAAGAGGCACGAGATGAACAAAATCAACAAAGACAACTAGAACGAAGACAAAGTCGCAGATTCATAGTCGACAGACGCAGAGGAATTGACCAACAACGCCAACAAGTTCATCGAGCATTTCTGTCAGATTCATTTCTTCGACTAGCATTCCAGTACGAGCCTGATGTTGAATATTATGCTCATTCCAAAGTGGTTATTGGTACTTTGGAGAAGGAATGCCCACATTGTCATGCACTTAAATTTAAAAATGAGCCACTTGGGATGTGTTGCTCATCAGGAAAAGTACAACTAACAGATATTGAAACACCACCTGAGCCATTGCACGGCTTACTTATTGGTACTGATCCAGATTCTAGCCTGTTCCTGAAGTCAATTCGCACTTTCAATTCATGTTTCCAAATGACATCGTTTGGAGCAACAGAAATAGTTAGCAATGTTGCAGCAAACGGTCAACAATTTAATTCCACGTTTAAAATCAAAGGCCAAGTTTATCACAAAGTGGGATCATTGCTTCCAATGCCAAACGAATCTCATAAATTTTTACAAATATACTTTATAGGTGGCGAGGACTCCGAACATGCACTTGCCAATCGCGTGGATGCACGTTGCGACTTCCATAATCTTAATTCACCTTTTGCCAGGCGTATCGTCAGTGAGCTAATCTAATTCCCAATTAGATTGGCTTTCCCTATGACGATTAATAAGTCACAAGGACAAACATTGTTTCCTAGATACATGGCAAAACAACGTTTGAATGCTTAGTAGTTGGATGCTTTAGCCCATCGTTGAATAGTTTATACGACAATTTGTTTTTTCCGGCTGCAACGCGCCGGGTAACCGGCTAGTATCTTATAATATTATATATTAATTCTTTTATTTATGAAAAACGCTACAAATTATTACAGAAAAGATTATTAATTACCTGTACGCATGCCCGTTCTGCGTAGATCACTGCTTTCTGTGGTCAACACTTATCCGCGAGCTCCCCCAAGGAAAGCCCTAAATCGAGTTCTGGAGCCGGCCCGGGAATTACAGTTTCATAATAATGCGCGGAATTCAATAAATAATTATTTGTTGTTATTCATGGAGAATAACGCTTGTTGATATTGAAAAAGTACCTATTGAGTGAATTCAAAATAACCATCATTCTTCAAATGAAATAGTAGGCTTGGAAAACCAATTTGATTTCATACAGCCATCCATGATTATAATCAGGTGTTGCCTAGCAGTAATTCTGGGCCGGATTGATACAGTGGCCAGATTGATACCGTTTCATTCAAGATCATGTTGACGAAGGTTTCGGTGTACACAAACGGCTGGTCGTACAAAGGCGGTGGTCTAAAAAAATTCTTGAAAACGTCAAAAAAACCATACCTTTCTTTTCAAAATTTTCGAGCCACGGCGTTCTGAAAAATTTAAACCCTATTTTTCGCCCCTCAGAGAGCAACGCCGAGCTTCGCGGACCAGCTAACCCAAAATGGGACCCCTCAAACCAAATTTAATTTTGGTTCATGGTAACTAAGAGAAGTGCGAAGTACGGGGGACGGACAGCCAGTGGTCCATTAACGATAATAATAAACCAAAATTGAAAGTATCTAAATACATTTCATGACAAGGAGTGTCGAAAAGTTCGCATTTTATTTGTACTTAGCGTGTAAACGCATATTTCTGGGTTAGTGCATATTTCGGAGGTCAACCCATATAACTGCATTTCTTGGGTGTCAAAGCCGCTACAGAGCTCCAGAAATAACTATGACTCACCTGTAATGGTACCTAATGTTTTGGGAGGTGGCTATGGAACGCTGAAATTCTGCAAATATTTATTAACATTTCCAAAATGGTGCGTAAGGAATAATGACAAGGGATACAAAGGAATATTTATCGTGTACCTATCTATCTATCTGCCCGACAAAATTTTTGCGTTGAAGTGATCCAAAATTGAGGTGTATCAACTTCAGAATTGCAAAAATTTAGTTGAGCATTTCCTTCCTACTATGCCTTCTTAACGAAAGTTTGAATGATGGACGTCAGTAGCGGTCAAAAACTGTTCAAGTTTGTGTTTGAATGCAATTCCAAGTTCCATGCGGCAAATCATGAGCGAATTTTCGAAGTAACGTAGCCACTCAAACTATAACATATTCCTTTGAACCTAATATAATTGTTGTTGACTTGAATGAAATGATTTCGACGGTTTTTAGAAGATTTATTTTTGACTATTATATTACATGTACATGCCTAGTGTTGTAAATATGCACACATATGTATGCGAAATCTAGGAGGAATCAAGGAGTTGATTTTCTGCGCTAACTCTTACTGCACGAAGCCCCCATCACATAATTTATATGATCCATCGTATTTTAATCTTTCAAATCTTCCCATTTATCACTTAATGTATTTTTTTTAAATTGGAGTGAATGGATAAGATGTGAATGGATGAAATGGAAAATATAATTATTAGTGCATACATATAGCACAAGTTGTAAAAATAATGTAATTTCATGAGGAATGTGTTTTTTAATCAGTTGATGTTGTTATTATTATTTATTTTCATTTTTCATTTCATTTATTCATTCATGGTTTTTGCATATTATATGCATCTGCATATGTTACAGAGTTTTGCATATGAATGGCATATTTCTAAGAGATATCTGCCTACCTACACTGATATTTCCGATCTCCGGTCATGTGAAAGGTTTTATACGTGTCTTTGTATGACTGCCCTTTCGATCTCTCCGGGATATCTCACTCCTGGAGAAATTGCCAAGTTAATATTCCTTCCTGTTGTCAGATGCGACGGAGGAATTTCACAGTCGAAAACCTCGAAAAAGTGTTGATAGTCCACGGAAATTAATCTGTACCTACACCTACACGTCGAAATTTTAATCATTGTAAATTTTATTTAATATTGTACAGTTTTATTTGCTGTCATTTTATAAAATATAGATGAATGATTAAGAGTTTGGGGTTACATTGCTCATTCCCGTATTAGACTTCTCAGTAAAAACTTGAAAACCAAAAAAATCGGACCAAAATGTCAACTTGCATATTAGTTTGAATTTTTGCATGTTTTTGCATATTTTGCCAACTTTTGTTGCATATTTCAGCTATTTTTTTTGCATATCGATCCGAACTCTAGTTATCACCACAGCAGATGGGAGATGGAAGATGGAGACTCTTAGGGGGTTCACAGATTCCGGAATCGTACTTCCAGGCGCTTCGAAGTCCCTTCCTTTCACACAGGCGATTCTCCCACCAGCTACTCTGCCATCTCCCTCCACCTGCAAGCAGGGCCCATAGATCTATATATCTGGATGTCTGACTGCCTATTACAATCCTTTGTAGAAAGCGTGATAGGTAACACGGGATTTCCCCGCTTGCCCGAATGACTTCGGCAAACGTCGTGCGGCTCCTCGGCCCTCCCTCATCGGTCCCAAGACCACTGGTGGGTAAGAAGCGTCAGTCAAAGCCAACCTTCTATCATAGTGCATCAACAGCATTGTTGTTATTCAAATAACAGTTGTTGCTATCGCCCACCATATTGTTATGGTAGCATCGCGTGCTTCATACGGATGTCAAAACCGTCAAAAGAAAGGAAATGGGACTTCGTGGCACCGGTAAGTACCTATTTTTGCTACTCATCTCCTGGAAAGAAGTCTAATTTTATTCGTGAATTTTCCAATTCGCAACCCCAATATTTCGCGAGCCTACATAATTTTTCGTTTAATCCATTCTAGCTTCCCAGCTGATACTACAATCAGGAAGAAGTGGATCATCGCGACGAAAAGGAAGAATTTTGTTCTCACCACACACACTAGAATATGCAGTGAGCCCTTTGCTAACAATGCATATGAGAATTATCTGCCAAAATTATATGCTACTACCAAGCTAAGGAAAGGACCATTGAGGCAACCGCACCTAAAAACCTTGGTGTTAGACAAAAATTAACCAAACTTATATTATATAATAATGCTTAGCATATATTCTGATGTTCAGTGTAGGTATTAATTATATTTTACTCATAACATGTTGTAACTCGATTGATTGATCATGATTGGTACCTACTAATAAACAATAATTATGAACGTAAAATGAGAAGAGATTACTTTCCACTTTCACCTACCCCATTTCTACCGATAATTCGACGTTTTAAACGAATACAAACATAGGCGTATAAATAATTCAAATAAAGGTTCTCAAAATATTTTTCAGTTAATTTTTTCCTTAGTTGTTTATTGCTCTAAAAAAACTAAAAAGGCAGATGCCCACGTTCCCAAGCGCTGGCCCTACTTGCTTTTGCCCACCAGTGGTCTGGTGAAGCTGAGGAAGAAAGGTAGGCAGGTGGTGGAAGGAGGAGGCGCTCTGGGTTTTCTCAAAACCTCTGGCACGGTTCCGCCTTACAGAGTCAGACATCCAGATATATAGATCTATGGCAGGGCCAGGGAGTCCCTTTAGAGGACTAGGTCATTTCCCATTGGATTCAGACTGTGGCTGATCGAAATCAAGTATGGACGAATTAGAAGTAGTGAGTTTTTGGCTTTTAAACAAAAGACGTGAAAAACGGCATCGAAATCGTAGTATCTGGGTGGGTACATCCTATATACCAAACTCGTACTCAGAACGGTTTATTTTAGCATGGAACATGCTTTAGCCTTGGACTAACTAGCCGAGAAACGTTACACGGGATGGGTGACGCGGGATGGGTAACGCGGAAGTGGAACGAAATTTTAACGATGATTTTCACGTACAACCGAGTAGTTGCTAGGGAAATGAAACTTCTTTCATTTTCATCGGACAAAAATCGTTTTCCATTCGTTGGAAAGCTCTTGATTTATCACGAATTTATTTCGTATTTGTTCTTGGTATTTATTTCCTAGTTTCATACTATAACTATATAAATGAATGTTATAAATGGATAGTAAACAATGACGCTTGTTTGGTAGTTACTTGGTTATAGATACATACGTAGTGGCTAAAGCATGTTCCATGTTTCTTGAATTTTAGCCGTAGGCTCTTAAGCAGTAAGCATCCGGGGGTCCAGGGGGCTTGCCCCCTGGCGAGGCGCGCAGCGCCGAGTTATTTTTTCTTACTATTTTCAGTAAACTTGAACAAGATTTCGAATTTCGTTCCAAGTGAAGTGCCTACCTACTGGAATGTTTAAAGTAGGGAGAGACATTGGTGGGGGGGGGGGGGGGACAAGAATCGGCTTTGGGAATCCCGATTCTGAACGGTCAGTGCCCTCCCTAAAGAGTTCCGACTCGCTTTTCAAATAGAATCAAGCGCTCGAAGGGGACAGGCTACTGTTTTTCGAGTGCCTGGCTTCCAGGCTAAGGGAATTCGCAGTTTGAAGGGTCCCAATAACACAATGAGATTTCTGAAGCTCCGGATTCCGGAATCGGCTTCTAGAATCGCAACTGTGAACCCATCCTAAGGGTGCCTACAGAGTGGAGCGACGAGGGTAGCGACGACGTCGCGGAGAGGAAAGAGGAATGCGTGTGATAAGAGAGGGAAGAGAGTGCCAAGCCAGAGTGGAGCGACGAGGGTAGCGACGAGTGTGGCGGAGAGGATAGTGAATGCCAGAGTGGAACGAGTAGTTTCAAAAATTTTGCCCGGGGCAGTACATTTGTTTTCGCAATTCCTTGCAATGGATCCAAATTATTTTTATCTTGAAAATTCTGGACTGCGAATCTGGTATCTTTTGACCCGCTCACGACAGGGCATTCATGCTATCAATCAGTCGCGAAGTGAACATGGAGAATTTCACCACTTGTTTGGTCAACTGAGAGAAGACCCAGCAAGGTTCTTTCAATATTTTCGGATGAGCATCAGCACTTTCGATTACCTTCTTGAAAAAATTCAGCAGAGGCTAATCAAGAAGTGGACCAACTTCAATTGAATAATAATTTGGATAGAAAAGAAAAATAATTCGAGACGAGGCGAGAGGAGAGCGACGAAAACAAACTGGTTTGTTTTCGTCGCTCTCCTCTTCCGTGCACGCTTTCCTCTCTCTTCCATCGCCTGCCCACTCTGGGCGCTCCCGTTCCCCCCTTAAGGTTTGTTTTCCCCGCTTTCCTCTCTGCCGCGCTCGTCGCTACCCTCGTCGCTCCACTCTGTAGGCACCCTAAGGGAGATGGAAGGGTAGGCGAGAGAGAAGGTGCAAGGCGAGAGAGAGTGAGTGAGAAGTCGCAGGTAGGAGTGAGGTCAGTGGAGTGAAGAGCTGGGCGAGCCGGGCGCCTTATAAAGGTGCCTCCACCTCGTCCCTCGCCTGTCAGTGGTCGTTAACGGTAGTTGGGGGTTCGATGGAGGGGGACCCTTATGGGCTCAGCCGAGGCGTCGGACATTTGATCTTTCTCCTTGTTTATTGGTTAACTCGATATTTACAAGTTATATGTGAGTGGTATGTATTACGCTGAGTGGTACCACGACAGTTATGTTAACTGTACAGCTAATAAATAAATAAATAAATAAATACTGCTCTGAAACGGATTTGAATCGAAAAACTTTTCAAATACTTATGTCCGACCTACTAAACCTTTCAGATACAATTAGTCTTTGCTCCAGAAATTCACAAAAATACAGAATTTAAGTACTTCATAACTCAATTTTACAATCTGAACCGATTTCTCAGTTCTCTTATTACTAGATTACTACTAGATGTACTTATAATGAGGCTACTGCTCCGCAAAAGAAGACAGTTACTATCTCAACTCGATTTTTAATTCAGGTGTAGTGGCTATACATCACGAGGTATAACCTCATATTCATGCTCGACGATGGTTGTTGGGTGGTGTTGGAGGAGGGAGGGTTGGGCTTACCATCAAATTGTTGAGCCGCTGATGCGTTTTTAACGGTCCCTCTAAAATACGGTCCGGGATCCGCGAAAACGAGAACGTCGCTTGTTTATTTAACGATGAAGCGTAAAATATTGGGCATTGCCCTAACCGTAAAGGTACCTTCGCCCTTAGGGCATGTGCGTGGTCGTGTGCATGGCCCGCATTTATGTGGGCGAGTGTGTGAGGAAACGAGGGAATCACGGAAAGTTTTGGTGGGGGGAACCGGAAACTTCTTTCACGTGAGGACCTGTTATGAATGCGGACCTAACTGCCATTAGTAGGTAGTAGGTATCATTTCCGTGCACGACCTACCACATCAAAGGCATTTTCGGCTTGCTGCCCCTGAGAGAAATATCGAAATATCATTTCCATCTTCTGTAGATAAGTAGATATATAGATAGATATGTCTTTATTGGCCTTTAAAACTTGAGCATACAATTTGCAGTACTAAAAGATAAGTCGACATGTCCTTAAGAATAGGCAGATGCACAAAGCGGCCTCAATCACGCCCCAAAAATAATACATACTTACTTACATCAACGCACCAAACCAGCTACCGGTGCCACCTCTACCATTAATCAACATCTTTATACCTACAATGAATTCAATAACAAACAGTTTACTTGTACAAGATCCAACAATAACCTAACAGTGGCTGTAAAAAGTAAACTAGTGGGTCGCGCAATTTTGAAGGCAGTATACATTCTGCCACTATAATCGGTTAATCCCAAGTTTCAAACGCTACATTCTGCCTTGTGGATGAAAGCGAAAAATATCAACTGAAATAACAGTCAATTAGTGCCTGTTAACGTTATTGATGTATTAAATAAATACAAATACAAGTAATTTCAAATTTTATATACCTTTTGCTGCGAATCTTTCAAAATAGTTGCGGATGAAAGAAGTATCATGTTCAGTCACAGTCAAACACAATCAACAACTTTATCACAATTAGTAAGAAGTTTTTGCCCGGTTTTGCCACCCTTTTGACAAAATCTACTCCGCGCATACCTTCACCACGTTTTACCGATAATTCCCCTTCATATGGTTACTATATGAATGGTTCCTCATCAATATGGCAATGTTACGAACTAAATCAATTTTCAATTTCAATTTTTTTATTCAGCAAATACTTTATACAACAAATATAATGATTTTTAGAGAGTCTATATACATAATACAAGATCTAAACTTATGTTGGTTTATGAGCCTAAGGTCAATGACCCGTCCAGGCTCGTCTCTTCCACCACTATTTATTACTGCGTATGTATGTACCAGCAGTTTCCTTGAAAAAACACACCGTAAGTATTTGGTAATGAGTTACATTGATCAAGAACCAACAGTATTTACAGAGTAGTTAGTAAATACACTTAATGCTACGAAGGCTGATTTGTATTTTTATCCTAATTTAAACTTATTTATAACAACACTTTCGTTATTTTCAAGCTCAAAATATTCTAGAACTAGTTTTTTAAATTTTCCTGTTGATGTTGAAGTCTTGGTTAGGAGCGGTAACTGTTCAAATAGGGCTGGAGCTAGCCATGGAAATTGTCGAGTGTAGAAATCATTATGCGCCTGTGGTATCTGGAGGACATAGTTGGCATTTGTTCGCGTCGGTCTAATCACCGCTTGTTTAGTAAATAAATGCAGGTGTTTATGCACATATAAAACAGTTCTGTGAATACAAGCCATTCTGGGAGTGAGAACACCGAAGTGTTTGTATAGGTAACTAGTTGAAGTACGTTTATGGGAATTAGTTGCAATTCTCAAAACTGTATTCATTGCTATGTTTATACTATTAAAGGTTGACGCATAAGTACCTCCCCAGACAATGATACCATAAGTTAAAATGTTGTATACATGAGCATAATACACCATTTTAAGGTATTCTTTCGTTAGCCATCTTCGTAGTATCAGAAAGTAGTGCATGGATTTCCTGATTTTATTCACTAATTCAGCTACATGATCCTTCCACTTGAGATGCTAATCCACGTGCACTCCTAGGTATTTTATTGTATTCAGCCTTTCTATTTCCATGCAGCTGCACAAATTTCTTACTACGCCACAGTTTTCCTTGTGCACTTTGATTTTAGAGTCATTTGGAAGTCCTGTTTTGTTCACTTGCGAAAAAATCGTGGAAACCCATTTCCAAGAAAGAAACGCTGCAAAGTCCTTGTCACATGGGTTTATTATTCTATTGGACATACCTACAGAAATGCTGACTGTTTTATTTATTGTTTTTTTCATGTAAAATAATTGAAATAGCTATTTCTTGTGGTTTCCACCAATTTTGGCCCCCAAAACACGAATTAGGTAAGCTCCTTTTTTTTTCAAATTATCTTCGATCATGGATAGTACCATTTAATCGTCTTGATCCACGTGTTGACACTTTTTCTAGTGTCATTCTACAAATTGATGGTGATTTCAGACGATTTCGCAGGTTTTTGACTCATAAAAAAATCAATTTTGGGAGCTGAACATCTGGTACAACCTCAATTTTCCACTCCTTGGTCAAAATCGACTTCATATTCGGTCTTCTCGTCCCCAAAAACATGGTAAACAATACCTCAAAAGCTCATTTTACCATTATGTTACTAAAACACAAAAAGTACCTATTTTTATACACATTTTCACTCATAACATCCCTGGATATATTCCGATCCGGCTGAAAAGTTTCGGGACACAACTAGGGCCCAAATGGAGCCCGTACACGTGATACGGCGGACGGCGGACGGACATAGCATTTTTGGAATCTACGCACCTTGAAACGGAAAAGAAAAAAATTTGAGGGGGTGTTATAAAAATTTTTTGCTGAGCGATTACATAGGTGTATTATTCACAGAATAATAAACCAAAAACGGAGTTATTGAAACTTTGTCTATTTCCACTGAAATGCTAACCGCTAAAACAGGCTAGAGGCTGCCGGTCTAGCTCAGGGTACCCTAGGCCGGTCTTGACTGCACCAGCTTAATTCAAAACATTACCTCCATCACATTTGCTGACGTAGGTGACAGACTGTAGGGTGCGATAATCTCCTTTGGACAATAGTGGTGGGGGGGGGGGGGGGCAGAGTGATTCACGCCCGTTCTGAAAATGGGCTCAAATCCTATGTTCCATGCTCAGTGATAGCTATTTTTCGTAACGTTGCTAAATATTTATCAATAGCTGTAAGGATAATTGATAGGAAAATGAAAGTTGTTCCATTCAATTCTGCGTGCTTGAAAACATGAAAAACGAACTAACACACATTTTTGGGAAATTCTGAGGGCCGAAGGAGTATATCCTCAAAATTTCAAGTCAAATTACCCAAAATTGCTGCTTGTAGTGCGGTACAGATATACTACATATATTATAATATGGGTAGGGGTAGGTAGGTAGTCTCCCGCAAATGTCGCTGGAGTCCAAGAAGTAAGAAACCTCACTGACGTTTGGCAGTTATTTATCACAGAGCTAACGAGTGCACGCAAGAGTACTTCAAAGTCCTCTGCTGCCAACACAATGTACTACATCTAATCTGTCGAAATGACAATGGCTGCGTCATAAAATTGTCGTCAATTAAATCAAAACTGCATCAAGAGGTTACTCACAGTTTCAGTCAGATAGTAACTCATTCAGATAATAATAATAATAATGATAATAATAATAATAATAATAACAACACTGTTCTATGAAGCCCTCAGTTCGGCAGTTATGAAGCGTCAGTGATTCGCAACTGTTGTCCATAAGTGTAAGGAGGTCAGTTGTGATTGGCTGCTGAAGTGAGAGGGATCGATGCGACGGGGAGGAGCCAAAGTGGAGGAGAACGTTCCAGAAAGTTCCACCCATGCAGAATGACCATGTATGAGTGAATTTTCGAACGTGTCTGTTCAACCCCCTTCAACCTGCTACATTATAGAACATTTTCCACAGTTTTCAACCAAAGCAGTCCAAATTCTGAAGGTTTTGTGTGTTGTTTTTATTTAATTAATTGCTAATTGTGTCAAACTACCCCCTTCCTCCTTTTTATTGATTTTATTAAAATTCCAATTAAGAGCAATTATTGAATTTAGAATTTTTTTTCTTGTGCAAAAGTGTATGTATAGTTATTCGGATGGCAGGTGCGGTTAGGGCCGGGGATTATCCCATGTGTATTCTGTCTAAGTGCCTGCCCAGTTATATTACCCTCTCCTTCCCCTTTTGAAAAACCGCCGGAGACATTTACGACCCTGTTCTCCTCATCAAACGGTGACGGGAAAAAATAACGTCAGCATGCCTGCGAATCGGTTTTGAGCTACGAGAATAGGCTACAATTCTACGTGAGCGTGTTTTGATTTTCATTGAGGAAGTCGAGTTTCATATTCCTTCGAAGTGAAAGGTAGTGTGTTTGTCTACTTTTAGTTTATTTTAGTTTTTTTTCAAGTTCTTTATTGTATTATTTAATTTTCACTCCTCTTGAATGTTGTTATGTAAATGGGCTCGCCCGTGAAATAAATAAATGAATAAATAAATAAATTATTTTCAATAAGTAATAAACCTTTGGAATTGACCATGAAAAAAAAAATTTTATCCCCCCTCCCCCCCGAAAATTTGATTGTTTACCTTTCAAGGGACTTAGAATACGAATATCGAATAAAAAACGCTTTTCCGCGGATTTTCCTTAGTTCCCATGAACCAAAATTCACGAAATTTGGTATATGGGTCCCATTTGGGCTCTAGTTGGTCTGCGAAGCTCGGCGTTACTGTCACTCAACTCTAAGGGGTGAAAAATAGTGGTTGAAATGACCGGAGTGTCCCTATCTCGGAAATTTGTCTTTTGAGGTGTGGTTTTCTCGCATTTTTAAATAGTTTGATTTTTTTCTGAGTTTTTGAGACCATCCTGAGCATTCTACGATGCTGCCATAAAATTTGCTATACAGTTTGCCGTAAAGAGCAGGGTGTATGCAGGCATCATGATGTGTACAGAGCGCAGATCACTGGTCTCCTGCTAGCTGGACGATATAGCGCAGTGGTCTAACTGACGAACTGATACGCCAAATTTCCCGAGATCGAAACCCTACCGGGGCTGAATATTTTGGTTTATTATTTTCAATAATGAACCATTGGAATCGAGCAAGAAAAAAAAAATTCTTACCCCCCTCAAAATTTGATGGTTTACGTTTCAAGGTACGTAGAATCCGAAACTGCAATAAAAATATTTCTGTCTGTCCGCCGTACGCCGTACGGGCCACTTTTCTTAGTTACCATGAAAGAAAATTGATGAAATTCGGGTTATAGGTTCCGTTCGGGGTCTAGTTGGTCCTCGAAGCTCGACGTTACTGTCAGTCATCTCTAAGGGGTTCAAAATAGGGGTTGAAATTTTCAGAACGCCGTAGCTCGAAAACTTTAGATTGAAGGGTATGGTTTTTTTTTACGATATTAAATTTGTCTTGAGCTAAACAATTTTTTAAGACCACCCGGAGCACTGTACGTCCAGCCGTTCGTGTGCACCAAAAAGCTTCGTCAACACGATCGTGAATCAAACGGTATAAATCCGGCCGGGATTTTATCACTAGGGAGCACCTGAATGTAATCAAGGATGGCTGTATGAAGTCGAGTTGTTTGTTCTACGATAATTATTTCATTTGGCAAGTGATGGACTATTGGATTTTGTTGGTAGGTAGTGAAACTTGAACAAACGTTGAAGTATTATTGATGGGTAATTTATTAAACAATGGCAAATTATTACAGTAGATATATTATACCGGTTCAGGCGCATGAGTATGTGTCCGAAAACGGTATGCACGGGCTCGAGCTGGAGGAGGGCAGGGGGGGGGGGGGAGGGGGCTTGAGGCCTGAGCTGGCGGCTGGGGGGGGGGGAGCAGGGGGCTTGGGCTGGAGGGGGGGTGCAGGGGCTAGGGCTGGAGGGGGGGTGCAGGGGGCTAGGGCTGGAGGGGGGGTGCAGGGGGCTGATGGCTGGAGGAGGGTGGAGGGGGCTGGGAGAGAAGGAAAAAAGATAAAACGATTGATGAGAAAAATAGCGCTTAGTAGGCATCGTGTTGCGCCAAAATGTTCATGTATCAGTTGAGTAAGAATAAAAGTGTCAGTGTTATTCCTTCGGGAGACTCTTATCATCTGCTGTTCAAAGATAACAAGGTCACGATGCTTGTGTCGAAAGAAGGATGGGTGAAAATAAAAGAAGCTGCTGCATCTATCATCGATTATTTATTGAATCGGATGTCGGATAATCATACAATTTACAATACGGATGAGTATGTTATTACTTTACATAAGGAAAAGCGAAAAAAAATGACAATTTGTGAGAAAAATCCGTGGACTGTTCATTTTTCTTCACTATGCGTCACTTTACATAGAAGAGAGCTGCTAAGACTGCTTTCCCCAGGCTCGACCGCTATTGACAATCACATCGCTAATCTAGAGGATGCTGCTAGAATCAATCGTGCTGCAGAATGTCAGGTGACGTGTTACGATGCCGGCGCTACACAACCGCTGTCCGAGGAAGCCATCCTTTTTCTTCAAAGCCTAAATATTTAACGTATATTTTATCTTTTGTTTTTTTCAAAATTTTCTGTACTAAATACACGTCATCATGTCGAACTGGTTGTAATTCTTCTTTATAAAAAATTCCTTTTATAATGTTGAGATCTTTGTCTCGTAGTGTGTAGGTAATCGGCTGCGTGTGATGGATGGCCTGTATGTGAAAAATCTCAGGTGACCAGTTCACCATGTATCCTTTGGAAAACACAGTTTTTTGCCTCGATATTCTGACGGGGTCATCCAATTTGAAGGTTGGCGTAGATGAGTTGGAATTTGAAGCTTTCTTTTGGAAAAATGTTTTGAAAATATATTGTTCGTTGGATGAATCGACTTCCGACGGTTTACACTTTATTTTGGAATGTTTCGTGTTATTGTATTCATTCAATATCTCGGGCAAACTGCGAATGAACACGTATTTCCCCTCATAGTGGAAACGTTTCCACATTTTTGTTTTTAACGTTCTGTTGAATCTTTCAACGATTGAACACTTGATTTTTGAGTACGTTCCATAGTGATGCACTTTCCATTTTTTCATTAAAGTCTCAAAAACCGAATTGAAAAACTCCTTTCCATTATCCGATTGGATGTTGATCGGACTCTTTTTACTTGATAAGAAAACCGACTCCATGGCCTTGGCCACATCTTGAGCAGTTTTTCTTTTCACAGGCACAGCCCACGCAAATTTGGAAAAAGCATCTATCACAGTTAGAATGTAACGGAAGCCTCGATTCAATTTAGCGTAAGGAATCATTTCGACCAAGTCTATTTGCCATAAATAGTTAATCCCTCTGGGTATTATCGATCTCCTTGGATAATTAATTCTGGCCGGCTTAAGCAGCTCATCAACCACATCTTGTTTCACTTTAGCCGTTTCAGCCATCATTCCTTAGATGGCGCTGTATTGTTTGAGTTTAACACACTAGTAGTAACGTCAGATAGGGGCGTCTTGAGCGAACTGGTCGATAATTCTGTCATCAAGGCGTTTTTCAATTTATTCATTTCACTTTTAAGAAACTTCAGTGTTACAGCGTCATGATCAGTTTCTGGATCAGCTATATTGCCGATTTTACGCATTTTAGCGTCATAAGCGTGAAGATGATTCCGGTAAAATGGTGCTTTATCCCAAACGTATCTTTGAGTAACAGCATCAGTCGCGGTATGAGGATCCATCAAGTTTATCATTCGTTTACCCGCTAAATCGACGGTCGTTCCATCTTTAGAGATGGGTAAACATTTTGAATCCACGTATGACTTATTAACGACATCTCCATCTAACTCAGGCACTTTTTCCACTTGAAAATTAATTAGTTTTTGATCGAGATATCGTTTGTTGATTGCATCATAACTATCCATAGGAGGCGCTAAATTGATGATTCGGCCATTTTTCATATTAAGATCTCCATCGACGGTTACATCCAACAGACGAAATCTGCGAGGTATGCGGCTGGAAGAGCGACCATACTTATCGATTGACATGTTGGCGGTTGACTGAGCTCTATGAAATGTAACCAGCTTCTTTTAACTCTTGAACGATGGAATTCATTTCATTGAAATGTCCCGTGTGTCCACTCATAGTTGACGCGTGAAGTAGACGGAGTCGCTCAACGAGCTCATTCGGATCATCCCAATATTCGTGGCCCGACCATGATGATGATGATGTTTCAAATGTTTTGAAGCGAGGAAACGTCTAGTTGGTCAGGTTCCGTATAAAACCCCGCTATCTGAATCATATCTAGTGGGGGTTGACTCGCAGTGCTGGCTCCCAAATCATGATGGACTCCACTCACAGCAGTCAAGTCTCTCATTTTATCCATAACACAGTTTATAGTTGGAATCAGAGTGATCAAACTGGACGTGGCCTTTGCACTTGATGTGATAGTAGAAGGCTCAGTATGTAGGAGACGATCCAGCCAGTTCGGATGGTAACTTAGTATCAAATGCTGTTGCGGAGTACTACTCGCAGACATGTGTGTTCCATGAAAAAACGTAGCATCAATTTTACGATCTGCCTGCTGCAGCTTCTCACTGAACAGTTCCCAGTCATCAATAGAAATGTAGAACGCCACCCCACGAGGTCTTCTTATCACAATCACAATTGTAGTCAAGTCAGACAGACCAACGACCAACTGTAGATTTTTCGCGCTATCAATGTTGAATGTACTGGAGAGCATTAACGAGGCCATGATGATGGCGATGGCGATTGTATACTAGTGGCTTACTCTCGCTGACCCGTGTTTTTATAATCAACCATCCCCTCCCCATTGCTGTCAATAGCAAATTATTTTCTTATTTCTTAGCTTCATAGTGTTTATTTGCGTAAGATATCGTAACATAATCTTGAGGTGAATTGGCCTCCCCGGTGCCAAGTAGACGATATGTTCCAAAATGTAGAGTTCGAGTTTTATCATTTCTTACGAAGGGGAGTGAGCCTAGTGTAACAACATCTGACGTATTTATTGGAGGTTTCACATTAATCAATCGTTTTTCATTAAAATCAACTACATTAGGCTTGGCTGATATAATATGATTTTTCTTTATTAGTTCCTCTAATGCTGAATCCAGTTCCTTTACAATTATTTCGCTCACCAACTCGTTCAAAATATTTGACTCCGTAGAGCGAGGAGACAATTTCATGGGTTGAGATCCAAATCTGCTGATCGCTGACATGATAATGGTTATCAAGTGATTATGTTCAACTCTTTTAATTCTTCAATTAAGGAAAATATTTCAGGGTCGTGAGAAGTATTTCCTGCTTGTTTTGAAGCAAGCAACAGACGTAGGCGATCGACTAATTCGTTAGGATCATCAAAGTAGACGTATCGTGGTCGTTCATTCACTACTCGAATAAATCCTTTTCCAGTCTTTTTAATTGCGAGTAAGTCCTTTAGTAGATACTTATACTTGTACCCGCTCACATTGTACGGTCTCAATCTTGAATAACCCTGTCGAGCAACATCACTGTGCACGATCAAATCTCTGTAGTTTGCACGATCAATGGCGGTGTATGTATCTGGATCTGGCGCCTTTAGGAAAAGTAAATTGAGTAATCCTTCAGTTATTGGGTGTTTCACTTTATCGTCCAAGTAGATATAGTCACGATCAAGATGTAGCTCCCGGTTCCCTAAACTGAGAGTACCGTTTGCATTAACTTTGGGTCCATATATAGTATCCAAATCCAAGCCCTTCTTGTCTCCCGTTATTAGAGCGAGTAAGAAAGGTCTGGCAAATGAGTGAAATTGACGAAATTGTGTCTCAATTTCCCTCTCCCCTTCCGGGGTTTTACTAGCTTCCTTCAACGCATTTCTAATTAGTGTATCCCTTCTTGGTGTACTTGTAGGTGGGGGCGGTGTTGATGATACATTTTGTTGAATGGAGGGATTAGAAAAGATAATTTGAGATCCATCTTCTTCCGTTTTGATATAATCCCCCTCCGTTTCAGGCAAACTATCTTCTTCTTCTTCTTCTGTTTCCATTTTTTCATTTTCTATAGCATTCTCAATCGGTGGCTGAGGAGATATCTTTTTACGTTTAATGCGCTTACGTTTCACCAAAAAACGTGGGCGGATATTGGTGCTGGCGATGGGTGGTGCAGGTGGATTAATCGTAGTAGTAGTAGGAGGGTGAACAACCTCTTTAAACAGATCTTTCAAAGGATCTAAAGCCATGTTCGTTTCAATTTTCCCCTGTTTCAGCAGTTTATATTTTTCCTTTACCGCTTTTTGCGCTTTTACTAGACGGGCTGTGACATGTTTCACCTCCTCCAATTTCATTTTGACTGATCTACTAAGTTGCTCCGGGGTAATATATATACATCAAATCCCATTCGATAGCGACCATCATTCATGGCTCTGTCCAGGTCTACTAATAAAAAGCTATTTTTCGCCCAACACCGCGAACACATAGTTTTAAATTGTTCAAAATCTAAATCCCCCTGTATATGATCGTCATAAATATGACGTAAATTCAGTATATCCATTTTGAAAAGCGCAATCATAGTAAGGTTGATCCTAATCAAATTTTTAGGCACTAAAACGTAACTATGTGTGCAGAAAAATATGTCGAGTGCAAAATGACGAGACATGGCGAAATATTCTCTCAAAATCTTATAGTCTTCCGTTATAATATCGTCGAATATTACGATAGAATGAGGTTTTATTGCATCTGGTCTCAACAGTTCTACTTGACCATCCTCTGTTGAAGAACCATAAGCGTAATATCCAATGGCAGGTGCAAGGGGCTCCAAAACTCTTCTTAAAAATTGATACTTTTCCTGATTCAACGTTCGTGAAAACAAGTAGACGTTTTCAAACCTCAATCCATTTGGATGTAATAACAAAGAAAGAATGGTGCACGATTTTCCAGAGCCGGATGGCCCGCAAATAAGTCCTCTTATCGGATTTTTCCCAAACAATGAACCATGGGGTAAATAAGATTCATCGATATAACCCATTTCTTGTTTTTCCTTTTCGGCCTCATCGCTAATCTTCAGCCTTACATGTTGCTTCAAGAACCGCATTTTCTCAACTAACTTCATTATATTACAACACACGCATAAATAGGGAAGGTAAAAGAAAGAATGAACCAGTTCAATTATTAATTTCGTAAATATATGTATTACATTTTCAATATAAATACATTAGTTACGTTAATATAAATTACATTCCACGTCGAACAATACCGGATAATGGCAAATAATTAATGATTGTATCTTGGAGCATCAAACAGTAGGCAGTGGTATTGGGCGGTATTTCTTCCTTAACCTCAAAATCTATGCGAATGTCCACTACATTGTTCCCAGTACTTGATTCAACCTGATGACTGCAATCGATCACAACGATTGGGGCAAGGTTTATGAATTCATCGTAAGTTAACATTGGCTCAGACCAATCCTTGGAGTAGTATGATCGTTGAAAATCTGCGTACATTTGATACAGTATTGGCACACGTTTAGAGGAGAAATCAAGATTCATCATGCTGTAAGGAAATATCTGGGAGCCGATATGAAGTCGAAAGTTCGTCAATTGACAATGATTGAAAAGTGTTACATTTTTTTCAACATTTTTCAGTAAATTAGTTTTTAATCCAAAGATGATGTATCTAGGCTTTTCAACATCGGTACTACTTTTCAATGTCCATGAAATCGCCTTGTTCGTTGGTAAGGTTGGGTAGACGGTCAAGTTCCAACTTCGGAATCCCATAATAATAGGCTCATCTTTTTCAAGTATCGATAGTAATTCTAGTTTTTCACTATCGGAAGGCGTCACGTACGGGATATACCATACTATCTTTTTGATGGAAAGTTCAGGTGAGCCGGTTGAGGGAGTGCCAGCTGCCGCTGGCAAGCGTGGAATAATCATGTTAGCATCCGATGCCGATCTGTTGAGTACGAGTTCCATCCGAACATTTACCAAGACTTGTTGATAATCTTCAGCATAACCCATCAATGTGTTTAGTGGTACGCATGCTGAAAATGTTCCACTGTCAGAATCCACACACGGGTTCATTGCTGAAGTGGTAGATGGCATCATCCATCCAGCCTGATGAAGTCCGTTCACAGTCGATTTACTGAAGCTTGCGTACGCCTTCATGTTGGATGTTATGCCGGGGTAGTTAGTTTTATCCACGAGTTCGCCATTCACAAACAGCTTAATCTCATCAAAAGCGTGAGCGATCGCGTTCGGAGCCAAAGTGTACCGATCATATTTTGATAATGAGCCTTCTACATACAAATAACTTTTGGATGGTAGTGTATATTCACCTGGTTGTGAAAACGGAATTATAATCTCATCCGATGGATTGTACCTAGCTGAGGCATATGGCTCATGTGGGCGATATTCCAACTTGGTCAATCTCTCATCAAAATCGAGTTTTCTGTCTACGTCCAACATGTTGATGCTGCGCTGGATTGACGTTATATCCCAAACTTTTCAGAAAGTAATAGTTGGCCGATGTTAGTCGATATCCTCTCCGATTGCAGGTATCAGCTGAACTGATACTATTTTCAGCAGTCAGGTCCTTTTTATGTAGGCGTTGATGATGACGGCGGTGAAAGATCAACATGCTGTAAAGTAATAAATGGTAGAACGTTCCAACCTCTGCTTTTATACTGTCCGTCTTCTGAAATGAAGTCGGATCGATATTATCTCATCTCCAAAGTTGATCAGGTTTCCATCTTGATCGATTATTTTTACGGTAATTTCCTCAAGTTTATCACCAAGCACAGAATGATATGTTACAGATTGCGGGTTTTCTACCATTTTATAACCAGGTGCCACATTTGGAGTGAACTGATAGATGACATGTGTTGGTGTTCCATTACGAATATCACCTTGACAACAAGACGCAGATATACCAATATTTAGTACGTTGAACACATGTACAATACCCTCTGACCAATTCCATTTGTCGCTTGGTAAGTCGTCGTCTGACTTGAATCCCAGTAGTTCTGAAAATGAATCTTCATGATTGAAATCGATGCGTTTGGTGCATTTTATACCGCAACGTTGTGTGTTCAAGTTAACGAGCATTCCAAAATCGATATCTAGTTTTTTCAGTTCACTTTTCAACAGATGACGTAGGTCTGACAACTCGTATGTCCCAGTCGGAACTTTGAATATAACACCAGGATATAGGGCATATTGTTTCCCCGATGGCAATTCCATTCCGTCAACATGTCTCTTCAAGCTTACAGACCATGTTCTTTTCAGCGCCAGATCTGCTGCATAAGAAGCAGTGGATGAAGCATGTAAGACTCTACCCTTATTGAACCCTAAAGGTATCAATACAGAGTCATCACTAGTGTTGAAAAGTGTTCGGGCAGTTTTAATTATTGCATGATGGTCCGTTATCGTGACTTGCATATCCGGGAGCGCGTTTTGAAATAGGGCTGGTATATCGGAGGCGTCGAAAAATTTCCCACTGTTGTCATGTATTGGTATGCCATCATCGATCAGATATAACGAAGAATTCACACCCTCAATCAAGTTAGGTATGGAGAAATATGAGTCAAATGATATCAAACCGGCCTCCCAGTCGGATGAGTCGAGTTGAATTGGTGGAAAAAAGTCCGCATGCAACTCACTTTTTCCTCGTTCAGTGAGTGTTATTGTGAAGGAAGCCATTGATGAAGTGATGTTAACCTCACTTGTGCAATATCTTCTTATAATACTCCGAGATCGTCAAAAGAAATAAGAAACTCAAATGACCGCAAATTACGGTTTGTTTTCTAGCGTTGATTGACTGGAATTGATCGGTGTTATATAGTATAGTTCTGTGACCTCCAAAATACACTTTCCATTCGATCGGAGGTTCTAAATTACCATAACTATCGAAATAGTAAACCCTGTTTCCATCGAGCCAATACGCTGTCCAATGAGTTCCTCCCGAACCATCATCACTCCTAGCCATATTAATGATGGCACATTCAATCTGTTGAGGACCGGTGTGTGGAATATCATTTCTCATTCGCGCTCCAATAAAACCAATAATGTCTGCACTTTTGCACATGCGCTCCAAATCTATGTTTGTGAGTGGTCGATTTGGAAGCGCAATCGTTAGTTTTTTGAACTCATTCTAACCTTTAAACCTTTTCCCGTTTGCCTGTAGGGTCTAATATATAGAGCTTCTCCTTTCACGTTCCCACTGCCGTTACCAAATTTATATGGTCTGATGTACAGGCCTTGTCCAGATTTGCGAGCTTCTTCTTCTTCCATTCTCTTGTTATGTCTTATTGTTTCATTTAAATCCTCATGAGATCGTTTAGCGTCAATTACTGTTTTGGCTACTGCGGCTCCTCCCCCCACCAGGCTTCCCACAGCAGTGAGGAAAGGGAGGGCGGCTAACAAAGCTGGTAGGAAACCCCCTTTAACTTTTGGTTTACGTTGTTTGTTAGATACATTTTTCCATCTATCAACATCTACCTTATTCTTCTTCTTATTCGCTGATTTGAGGGCTGATCCCTTGGATGGTTTTTTGCGAGTTTTTAGCTTCATTGCATTCATAACTAACCAAGAAGCGACGCGTTCAGAGAGTGGTAATTGCTTGTTTCTCGCCAAATCCCAAGCACCCCACTCAAGTTGCTTATCGGCGGTGTACCGTTGACTGTCGTCCTGCGTAGTGTGATATGTGCGATCGTGATTATAGCAGAGGTTATCTAACGCGGAAATTCCACGCTGACCAAGATTATGACGCTCCTCAAAGCGAGTTCCTGGACCACAATACTGATATCCCCCTGGAAGGTGTAATTCTACAGGTAGCGCGTCTATCAAACGATTTACGATGCCACGTCCTCTTTGTTTCGCCTTTACTTTCATAATGATCAGTGAATGGGATGTCGACTTCTTTATATACCGCTTTGAACAACATGAGTTGCGACTCCCGTCAAACGCCTTCAAACAACTCTATTTAACATTTTTTAATTAATAAACAGCGTACTCGATCCTTTATTACGAAACCATTTTTCGCCTAATTAATTTTAATCAAAGCCTCGTATGCCTCAATATAGCTTTTTTTAAAGTCTCAATATAGAAAGAAAACATGGAAATTGCGGTTTTTCTCATTTTAAAAAAACTCCAATTTCAGTCCTTTTGTCCGAACGATGCATTTATATCAATTTTAGGTGTATTTCTGTTGCATAGTTGCCAAAACCATATTTAAAAAAAATGAAGTGGAATATGAACGGAACTTGTGGAAGTAGGTACCCACTATTTCACTAATTTTCAGTAAATTTGAACTTTAGAGGAAAAACTGCAGGTTCAATGAAATTTTAATTGATGAACTGTTATCATTGTTTCTACAGCAAATATACCTACTATAAGAAACGTGCATTAAATTATTAAAATTCCAATTTTTGAAAAATGAACTTTTTTTCCAATTTCAGTCCTTTTGTCCGAACGACACATTTATATCAATTTTAGGTGTATTTCTGTTGCATAGTTGCCAAAACCATATTTAAAAAAATGAAGTGGAATATGAACGGAACTTGTGGAAGTAGGTACCCACTATTTCACTAATTTTCAGTAAATTTGAACTTTAGAGGAAAAACTGCAGGTTCAATGAAATTTTAATTGATGAACTGTTATCATTGTTTCTACAGCAAATATACCTACTATAAGAAACGTGCATTAAATTATTAAAATTCCAATTTTTGAAAAATGAACTTTTTTTTCATGGTAACTAAGAAAAGTGGCCCGTACGGCGTACGGCGGACAGACAGAAATATTTTTATTACAGTTTTGGATTCTACATACCTTGAAACGTAAACCATCAAATTTTGAGGGTGGGTAAGAATTTTTTTTTTCTTGCTCGATTCCAATGGCTCATTATTGACAATAATAAAGCAAAATAATAAACCATTCTTTTTGAACAAACGTTCCCCTGTTTGCCTACCTTCTACCTACTTGACCTATTAATTTTTTTCGTTGAAATTACTTCGAATATGTCAGTGGAAATATTTTTCTCTTTCAACGCTCGCGTCGTCCCGTCTAATAAATAATTATCGAGTAAGGTTGCCCGTTTACCGCGAACTACGGCAACATTTCCGGCGTTCCCACTATCGCATTTTCTCTCTTCTCGAAACTGCGGGAACCGCGACGCTAAAAATTAATTGGCGCTAACGCCGTTTGTAGATAAAAGGACGACTAATGTTTCCCGTCACTTCTCTCCCAGCCCCCTCCACCCTCCTCCAGCCATCAGCCCCCTGCACCCCCCCTCCAGCCCTAGCCCCCTGCACCCCCCCTCCAGCCCTAGCCCCTGCACCCCCCCTCCAGCCCAAGCCCCCTGCTCCCCCCCTCCAGCCGCCAGCTCAGGCCTCAAGCCCCCTCCCCCCCCTGCCCTCCTCCAGCTCGAGCCCGTGCATACCGTTTTCGGACACATACTCATGCGCCTGAACCGGTATAATATATCTACTTATTACACACCGGCAAATTATTACACAACGGTGAATTATTACACAACGGTAAATAATTACACAACGGCTCAACTACCCAGAAGGGGCTGGATTTTTTTGATAGGTACTTTTGCAACTTGAACAACCGTTGAAGTATTATTGATGGGTAAATTATTAGGTACACAATGGCAAATTATTACACAACGGCAAATTATTACACAAATGTAAATTGTTACACAACGGTAAATTATTACACCAAGGTAAATTATTACACAACGGTAAATTATTACACCGCGGCTAATCTGCCAAGAAGGGGCTGGATTTTGTTGATAGGTACTTTTGCAACTTGAACAACCGTTGAATTATTATTGATGGGCAAATTATTACACAACGGTTCATTATTCTATCTACGTAGAAGGGGAACCTATACAGGTAAATTATTACACAACGGTTTAGGTAGGTATCTAGTAACGAGTACGGGGTTAGGTACAATCCTACGGAGAGTCCGCGATCTACATAATATGTGTAGAATATTACATATTATATTATATAGACGGGTTATCTATACATAGAGCTGTGATCTGTAACAGAAGGGTATTCTGTACAAAATAATAAACCGTTGTGCAGGGATTCGCAGCGTTTTTCACTCCACATCAACAATTTCCCTTCCGAACTTCATTATTTGTGTTTCCTTTTGCCGTTTTTGCTGCTATTTGTAATCGACAGGCCGATACTGATAAATACAAACCAGCGTTTCTAACTCTGCGAGAACTTGTTATACGACGTGGACACGGGACAACCTGGTTCGGGCTCGTTCAGTGCCTCCATCTTATTAGTATTCCCCGTGAAAAGTTGATGGAGGGAAAAAACCCCGTAAACGCTGCCGCTGTTATAGTTTCTTTCTCCAGACCTCGACGTCCGAGAAAAACTTCCCAAACCCCTCGACAGAGACTTATGGAACTAATTAGTCGGTAACATGAGTGTTTTGAGTTAGTTTGGTGAAAAACGATGATAGTACAACCAGCTGGAAAGCACCGTAATGAGGCCGGATAGAATAACGGACGCTCGTTGATATCGGCTAATTATTCAACTGGATGAATTAAAAAACAGTGCGAGTTTCAAACGGAATGAGTTTCTCCTTGAATAAGACACTCTCTTGGAAAAATACACAACGGTTTATTGTTTACCTGCACATATGCCCCTTCTGCGTAGATCACTGTTTTCTGTGGTTAGTACCCTCGAGCTCCCCCCCCAGGAAAGCACTAAATCGAGTACTCGAGCCGGCCCAAGAATAGTTTCATAAATATGCGTTGAATTCAAGAATTCTACCTATAATATTATTTGTTCTTTTGCATAAATTTTGTTCAATTAACAAAAATACAACAAAATCCAAGATACCCATCTTCGATTATATCACATGAAATAATATATATCGTAGAACAACCAATTTGATTTCATACAGCCATCCTTGATTATAATCAGGTGCTCCCTAGCAATGATACTGGGCCAGATTCATACCGTTTCATGCACGATCATGTTGACAACGGCTGGTCGTACAATGCTCCGGGTGCTCTCGAAAAATCCGCTAGTTCTACTTAGGTCACATGGGTTTACTATTCTATTGGACATACCTACAGAAATGCTGGCTGTTCATCTATTGTTTCTTTCATGTGCAATAAATGAAATTTTGGCCCTCAAAAACCCGAATTAGGCTCCTATTTTTTTTCAGTTATCTTTGATTATTGATAGCTCCATTAAATTGTCTTGATTCACCTGTGGATACCTGTTGATCTAGTGTAATTATACAAATGTATGCGATTTCAGACCATTTCCCTGGTTTTTGGCCCATAAAAAATGAATTTTGGGAGCTGATCCTTCGTTACAAATTAAATTTTCCACTCAGGTCAAAATTGATTTCATATTCGGTCTCCTCGTCCTAAAAAAACATTGGAAACAATACCTCACCATGTTACTATAATACCAAAAAACCCATTTTTACTCGCATTTTTCACCCCTGGCTATATTCCGCTCGGATTGCTAAATTTCGCGGCACAAGTATGCGAGAAGACCGAATATGAAGTTGATTTTGACCAGAGTGAAGAATTCAGGTTGTAAAGAAGGTTCAGATCCCATGTTTCATTTTTTATGAGTAAAAAAAAACCTGGGAAATTGTCTGAAATCACCATACATTTGCATAATAACACTAGAAGTAGTATCAAGAGGTGAATCGAGACAAATAAATGGCACTATCAATGATCAATAAAATTTGTCTAAAATAAAAGCCTGATTCGTGTTTTTGATGCCAAAATTGGTGTAACCCCTAAAAAATAGTTATTGCAGATGATATAAACAATAAATTTGTTTCCAGCATTTCTGCAGGCATGTCCTGTAATAAACCTGTGTGACAAGGACATTGCAGCTTGTTTTTTTTTCGGTGTTTTAGTGACCATGATCTTTTGAAGTCTCGTTTTTCATGTTTTTTAGGGCGAGGAGACCAAATATGAAGTCAATTCTGACCCAAGTGTGAAGAAATGAGATTGTAACGAAGGTTCAGCTCCCAAAATTCATTTTTGTGTCAAAAACTTGGGAAATTGTCTGAATTCGTCATAAATTGGTATAATGATAATACTAGAAGTAGTATCCACAGGTCAACCAAGAAAATTAAATTAAATAGCTCTAGCATTAATAATTAAAGATAATTTCTAAAAAAAAAAATTTGGGTCCTTTTTTTAAAGAATTTATCTTTGATAATATTGATAGTGCCGTTTAATTGTCTTTGTTTTTTGGGGGGGGGGCCAAAATTGGTGGAAACCATAAAAAATTGCTATTTCAATTATTGCACTCGAAAGAAAGAATAAATGAACAGCCAACATTGCTGTAGGTATGTCCAGTAGAATAATAAACCCAAGTGACGGGGACTTTGCAGCGTTTTTGGAATCCACGCACCTTGAAACGTAAAAGAACAAAATTTTGAGTGGGTGTTCCAAAAATCTGTCGCTTAGCGAATACGTAGGTGTATTAACCGTGGAATAACAAACCAAAAGAGTGTGAATTTCGTGTTTATTTCGTTCAGAAATTCTGGAAATCTCCAAAAACCGCTAATTTTGAAAATCGTGTTGTGTTCGTGACGCATCACTTGGAATTTACTCGGTCATTGCTTCCATCCACCAGTTTCTCTCCTCCTTCAAAAGACATTGGGTTGACAAAAAAAATTCGCTGACTCCATCGCTAAAATTCCGTTTTGGGCGCCGAGGGACTTGAACTAAGGAAGAAATGAGATTCGAAATGTCTCATTTGCATCGAGCTTCCCTTTATTCTTTGTCCCATTTCCTTTCGGTTCAGTAACCCATTCAGCCCTCGGGCGCGCACCCATTAAGTTACACCCCCCCATAACCCCCCCCCCCCCTCCCCATAACCCCCCCCCCATATCCTCCCCCCATAACCACCATTAATGCTAGTTTAAAGGGGGGGATCTTTTTTTCTCTCTCTTTCTCTTTCCAGATAAATGCTCTGAATAGACCTCCCTCTCATCGTACCCCCCTCTCATCGTACCCCCCTCTGAACGAAATCTATTATCAACCTATTTACCCCCTCCCCTCCCCCCCATCACGGTCACAACCTCATAACCAATATAACTGCGAGGTCGCCCATCGTCCTATAACTGGTTTGCTTTCCATTACGTCCTTTCGGGCTCCTTGTTGTGGGTTAATTGAACCGCCGGTATCATTTGATGTTTGGGGGGTGGGGGGGGGAATAATTTTCTCTCATCGTCCTGGCAGAGGGATTTTTCTCCCCCTCCCCCGTTTTCTCCCATCGTACTCCCACCACGCCATCTACTTTTCATTCAATTTCCCTTAATTTGAATTTTTTCCTCCGACCTCTTCTGTTATTTTCTCCTTTTTATCCGTTCGCTGAATAGTATTATTCACTACTCATCAAGTATATGAATCCAGACACTACAACAATAAATGCATAACCGCAAAACATTATGATACCTACAAAAGCTAAAATTAAAAATTAAAAAAAAAAATCGCCGTGCATGACCGTATGAACGAATTTTCAAACTACCATCTTATAATATTTCAGGGTTTTAAAAGCCATTTTTGGTCTTTTCCGTCAGTCAAGACCAAGTATTAATAATAATACTAATCGTCAGATTTGAATCTGAATATTTGGCTGTTGATCATCGTTTTTCGGTTAGTTTATATTCATTTTTGATTGTTTTAGTTTTTTAAATATTATTTGCAGTAATGAACCCTTGGAATCGAGCAATGAAAAAAAAATTAACCCCCCGCCCCCCCGTAACGGCTAAAATTTCGATGGTATCCGTTTCAAATTACGTAGAATCCGAAAACGGAATAAAAACGCTGCACATTATTACTATTGTTTACCTGTATAGATGCCTCTTCTGAGTAGATCGTTGTTTTCTGTGGTCACTACCTACCCTAAACCTACCCCCAGGAAGGCCCTAAAGTACTGGAGCCGGCCAGGGAATTATATTTCATAAAAATGCGCGGGATTCAATCATTCAATAATTAATTACCTATTTGTAGTTCTCCATGAAGCATAAGGTAAATAATATACTGTTGTTTAATATTTTACCTGTATAGATGCCCCTTCTGCGTAGACAGTATAATTTAACGGTGTGTAATAAAATTTACCTTTGTGCAATCACCATGGAAGTTAAGCGGGACTCTGTTCAATCCTTTATCTGCTCAAAATGCCCTCCGTTTTAAACTGTAAACTCACTACTTCTTAAAGGTATATATTTTAAATGAAGAACCCACGATTTAGACGGAAAAAACCCCTTTTTTTCGTATTGAAACCTATTTTTCTCTGTTGGAATCAATTCCAAAAACCGTTTTGATTAGTCCGTTGGAAAGCTGACGTTTTGGCGCATTTTTTAGCTTACCTTCACCATTCTGCTACAAGAATTAATAGGATGACCAAGCGTTTGAAAAAACAGGCAATTTTAAGATTTTGACAAAATTAACTTTTCAATCTCCATTTTCACTCCTCAAATCCTAAACAATTTTTGTTAGGCGTTAGAGACAGGAAATTTAATGCTCTTTCCAACGGTATATTCAAATTTGAATTTCCTCTTTACATTAAGGAAATTATAGCTGCTTTAGTGAGACGGGGTCGGAAACTGGGAAAAAAACCTAGAAAGTGAAAAAAGTAGGGTTTTAAGCGGAGTAAAAAAATAATGTTACAGGACACTTTTGGTCGGAGATTGGATGTAGAACACGTGGGAGAGAGGTTTTGCATCACTCATGTTTCACCCTGCATAATGAACAAACATTTGACAATGTTCTCATTTGAAGACGAAAAGCGCCCCGAAACTGCGATCATTGTTCCTAACTTGAGAGAATAGCCCCTCTGCATGGAATGTAATCTAAGGAAGATGGAAGGAAGTAACTAGAAATCATAAACAAAATATCACTTTATTAACTGAATTCGGTAACTACTTCGTACACTTCCTACAAATCATCAGTCTTCATATTTGAATACATACTGCGCACGAACGAAAACAGAGCGAGAGATTGAATTTACAAAGCGCACAGAGACCAAACAAATTAAGAAATACAAGTATCATGCTCACGTCAGAATAATTCCAACAGCACAATGAAAAAAGGTCCATGGTAACGATAGCCATTAGTGAGATTTAGTTTCTCAAACATTATGCAATTATTGCACAGATTAACAAGCGGAATCATAAATCATAATAACCAGGGAAAAAGAAGAAGAAGAAGGAGGAGGAGGAGGTTACACGCCTCTTCCGTTAGAGCGCTCTGCAGGAATGACTTTGGGCGTTCCAGCGGTTCGGTTCGTGAACTGAGAAATTTCAAGAACTCATCCCCACCTTTTGGGTTCCCACACTGAATTAGTTCATGAACTGAGTTCATGAACTCGACGCGCTGGAACATACCTATCATTTGTTGTTAATCATGAACCATAACGTTCAAGTTACAAAATTACCTATCAACAAAACTCGGAAGAGGTGTCGCTCAGAAGAGGTACCTATACAGGTAAATAATAATCCATTGTGCAGTAGTTCGCAAATTTTTTCCTGATAGTCTGATGTTAGCGGTTGTTGACGCCTACTTTCATAGGAAAATGTTTCGTGGATGAAATAGTCCTCGTCTCGCATCACCTTTTTATAAAAATTTTCGTGAATTTATTCCAAGCAGCAATTTCAACAGGTGTTTTGGTATTTTGGGACCACAAAAACTCCTTTGTACAACTGTCCATTTTTGAACTTTAACCTTCTTCAGGCATTACAAACATTTTGGAGTCTGTTAAAATTATTTATGTCGCAAGATCTAGGGATGAATTAGGAATGCTCTGAAAGGAATGAGAAATGTTCGAAAATTCATGTACCTACTTATTATTTTTGGACACTGTGATGAATTTGAAATTGGCGCATTCATCACGAGCGGCGTGAGGGAGGATGTGCCTGGTTTGGTTATGGGCAGCCTGGGATCTTTTTGGATGTGTGTCCGCTTTGGTTATGGGCGTACCACCACCATGCACGGAATCTTTTAGGAGCGTTGCCTGGTTTGGTTATGGGCGGACCACCACCATGCCCAGGATCTTTTTGGGGTGTGCTCGGTTTGGTTATGGGCGGACCACCACCATGCCCAATATCTTTTAGGTAGAGGAGAGAGATGAGGTAAAGAGGAGAGAGAGTAGTCAGCAACTAGAGGAGAGCGTAGAATGGGTAAAAAGGCGAAGGAGGCGAGTTTTTGTAGGCTCAGGAGCCGTCTCCCTCCATCCTCTAGCACCTAGCTAGTAGAGAATGGTGGGGATCTCCAGGCTGACCCTCGGCTCTCCTGCGTTTTCTGTCCCCACTTCTAGGTTTATTTGGCGATATCTTATTTCTACGTACAAGGGTTGTGGTTCTGGGAGGATACCACGACAGACACCATTGCTGTAGCGAAGAAAGTTTGGAGGGCAGTAAAAATAGTGGAATTTTGAGTTTTCTCGCGTTTAAGTGGAAATGTTCGATAAAATGTAGTTGTAGTGCGTTGAAGAACTCAGAGCTCCTGTGTGAGTATGGTGTAATCCAGGGAAGTACACTTAGCCCTTTATTATTCCTTATATACGTCAACGGAATAGCTAGTGTGCCAATCAAAGGCAAAATTTATCTATTTGCAGATGATGCAGCTATTTGGTTAAAGGTACGACCTGGGGTGAAATTTTTTCGGATATGGAGAGCGATCTTAATCTGCTGCACGAATGGCTCCAAAGAAAAATATTAACACTTAATTTAAATAAGTGTAAATACATGGCCATTACTAGCTCCAGAGGTAGCGAGTTGAGTGACCCTTCTAAGTAAAATGACCCTTCGAAGTTGTAAATATTTGGGAGTCATTATTGATGACGGCTAACCTGGGAAGATCATATTACTTATATTCATGATAAGCTGAAGAAATATTTAGTATTTATTTTCTATAATTTGAGATCGGGGATTGGCTTTCCCCGACTGAAGTTGCTGTATTTAACATTGGTTCAGTCTGTATTGCAATATGCTGTAGTGGTGTGGGGAAGCTGTGTTGTAATTTTGCTAAAAAGTCTGTTGAAAGTGATTAGGAAAACATCGTATATTCCCATCATCCGAATTGTATGATGAAGTTAAGGTTTTTACTTTAAAACAAATGTATGCCAAGGCATTGCTTCTGTATTTCCATAAATACCCATCCCTGGTTGTTGTTGACACAACTCATAATTACCTCACGAGGCTGGCGGGTTCGGGCTTTTCTCTTAATTCCCGACCACGTATTGCCTCATCAACTAGAACGTCCTTCGCATGCTGCATAGGAACTTACCGCCCTTAATGAAATACCCTTCATCCTTCTCGAGGTCCCAATTCAAAAAGCAAATCTTTTCCTGGCTTTTGAGAGAGGGGAGATCCGCCATTCTGTATTTCGTTAGCAGCGTCTATTACAATATTTGACTGAAATATGTTGTATGGTTTTCTATCATAAATAGGATCCTGTTATCGCGCCTGGTGTAGGAGTGTTAGTTTCTAATTTAATTTATTATATACAGCAAAGACGATCAGGTCTATCGACTATAGCTATTTATTTTGTTAACTAGCGTTAATGTAATTAACCTAGTGCCAATATGAGGCCAGTATGTTGTAAGTAGGCTTGAGGCTCATGCTCAACAAGACAGGCATTGCCTACAGTTGAGCATTATTATTCAATGCTTGTATTATTGGTACAAATCTAATTTTCTTTTAGCGAATTTTCAAAGAAAATGAAGCTATTGCAATGGCTTCGAAATTTAAATAATATAAATTTTTGGAAATTTTCTTCATAGAAATCCGTTTCAGACCATTCTAAAACGATTCCTGAAATTTAACACTTTTTTATATGTATATATATATATATATATGTCACTCCAGACGATAACTCTCGATAGAATTGAGATAAACAGCTCAAATTTGCACAAAAAATCTATCTTGACAATCGAAAGGCTAAGTTCGAAGATGGGCGAAATTGGCCTACTCTAAGGAGGGTTTTGGCGCATTTAAAGTGCGCAAAAATTACCCAAAAATCCCCAAAATGTTATTTTCCAACAAGTGACCCCTCATTTTAAAGGATTTTGCACGCTGAACACGATGGTGGAATCGGATTTTAGATATCTTGATCCGTTCTCAAATTAGAGCATTTAAAGTGCGCAAAAATTACCCAAAAATCCCCAAAATGTTATTTTCTAACAAGTGACCCCTCATTTTAAAGGTTTTTGCACGCTGAACACGATGGTGAAATCGGATTTTAGATATCTAAATCCGTTCTTAAATTAGAGCATTTAAAGTGCGCAAAAATTACCCAAAACTAGGATAATCTTTAAACTCTTACCCCCCCCCCCCCCCCCTTAGAGTGGTCAGATTGAAAAATGTGAGAAGTATTAATTGAAGACGAGAGTTCGAAGCAAAACAAAACCATAGCCATTAATTCGAATATTTCTTTGAAAATTCGCTCATTAAGTCATGCTGCATGACTGGTTTTTTTTTTCGGAATGTATTTTTATCCATGTAGTATACCATTTCTGTTTCTATTGATTGAATAAAACGATTTTCTTCTTTTTCTTCAATTCCTGATTTCGCAAACGGAAAAATCTAAATTATTCTACGGGTATATTAACGTCCGATAGTGTGAAAAACATAGAATAAGAAATAACAGCCTGTAGTGGAGATAGTAAAGTAAAAGTTAATTTATTTGAATATCAAATAACTTTTTCACTCTCTGATTTAATCAAAACCAACCCTTCAGACCCCCCCCCCCCCCCCCCTCCCTACATCCAAGTCAAAAAGCCGAGAAAACCGGCAGAATGGCAGAAAACTCGGGAAAACTGCAATGAACCGGTCGGCGAGAAGGGGAAAAGTGTCAAAGAAGCAGTCGAGGGGGCATTCGCTCTTCTTTTCCAGTCTGAATTCCTCGCTCCCCAGTTCCAATGCCTTTTTGCTCGGCCTGCGTTCCTCCTCGCTCTTCTTCTTCTTCTTCTTCTCCTTCACAAGTTGGAGAATTAAACTCTTCGTCGGGCGGGCGAGAATAACTTGAACGGTCCATTGAAAATGCGGGGGGGCCGGTGACTTCTCCCCAATGGAAAGACCTGCAAGTCGAGAGGTTTGGGCCCAAGAGACGTTTTTCTCGTTTTCTCCCGACCCGAAGATGAAAACTCTCGAGTTGTTGACGAGTAATTTTCTCCTCTTTGGGGGGGGGGGGGGGGGTCTCAATGGATTTGACGCGGATTCAAAGGAAAACGGATGTGATTGAGGAGGGGGGGGATAAATGCCTAAAAGCGGTAGAATAGGCTGAATCGCCGTAGCTTCACTTGAATCCGCTAGTTGCCCTTGTTCCAAACATTTTCGATCTGTGCGAAAATATAATTCGCTGTCAAAATTCGATTAAAATGTATAGTTTTAAAAAAAATGTACACATTTATTTGTTGCTAAATTCTCAAATATTCGCGGTTTTGACCGTTGAAACTGTTGAGCCACATATATGGGCGATTGGTCTCTCTTGGTGTCCTCCCGATTTTTTGCGAAGAACCCGATAATTCGTTGTCGAAATTCATTGAAAATGGTTGAAATTTTTTAAATTGTATTCGTTGCGAAATTCTAAAGTAGGTATGGACGGTTTTGACCTCCCCACGGTTCTGGTGCCTCCCGTGTTTACTGCGTGAAATCGTAATTCGTTGAAAAAAACCGATGAATTTTTCGAATTTGTTGATAAATTCGCTGTCGAAATTCGATGAAAATGTATAGTTTTTAAAAATATGTACCTATATATTTATTTGTTGCTAAATTCTCAAATATTCGCGGTTTTGACCGTTGAAACTGTTGGGCCACATATGGGCTCTTGGTGTCTTCCCGATTTTTTGTGAAGAACAATACCGATGATTCGTTGTCGAAATTTATTGAAAATGGTTGAAATTTTGGTTTATTATTTTCAATAATGAACCATTGGAATCGAGCATGAAAAAAAAAATTCTTACCCCCCCTCAAAATTTGATGGTTTACGTTTCAAGGTATGTAGAATCCAAAACTGCAATAAAAATATTTCTGTCTGTCCGCCGTACGCCGTACGCCGTACACCGTACGCCGTACGCCGTACGCCGTACGGGCCACTTTTCTTAGTTACCATGAAAGAAAATTGATGAAATTCGGGTTATAGGTTCCGTTCGCTGTCTAGTTGGTCCTCGAAGCTCGACGTTACTGTGAGTCATCTCTAAGGGGTTCAAAATAGGGGTTGAAATTTTCAAAACGCCTATACCATTTTTTTACGTAAATATTTTTACGGTTTTAAATAATTCTTGAACTTGCGAGTTTTTTAAGACCATCCGGAGCATCGTACGTCCAGCCGTTCGTTCACAGTAAGGCCCCGAAGTTTGCACCGACAGGCATTTTCGACTCCAGTGTGAATGAAATTGTATACAATTCAAACCAAATCTCGTAACCAGAGACGCGCCCACAATAGGAATTTGTGAATACGGCCAATCATTGGTAGGGATCACCTGATTATATTGGCGGAGTATGAAGTCGAGTTGGTTGTTCTGTGATATTATTTAATTTGAAAAATGATGGCTCTTTTGGAGTTTGTTAGGTAGTGAAACTTGAACAAACGTTGAAGTATTATTGATGGGTAAATTATTACTACGGTAAATCATTACTCAACGGTAAATTATTACACAACGGTTCATTATACCATCTACGTAGAAGGGGCTGGAGTTTGTTGGTAGGTACTTTTGCAACTTTTTTCACTCCTCATCAACAATTTCTTTTCAGAACTTCATTATGTGTGTTTCTTTTTGTTAGGTACTGTTTGTCATCGGCAGAATTATTTTAGCAACATTTAACTCGTGATTTAGGTAGGTACCTAGTAACGAGTACGGGGTTAGGTACTAACCTACGGAGGGTCTGCGATCTACATAATATGTATGTAATAGAATAGTACATATCATATTATATAGAAGGGTTATCTATACATAGAGCTGTGATCTGTAACAGGAGGGTATTCTATACAAAATAATAAACCGTTGTGCAGGGATTTGCAGCGTTTTTAAATTGTGTTCGTTGCGAAATTCTAAAGTAGGTATGGACGGTTTTGACCTCCCCACGGTTCTGGTGCCTCCCGTGTTTACTGCGTGAAATCGTAATTCGTTGAAAAAAACCGATGAAATTTTCGAATTTGTTGGTAAATTCGCTGTCGAAATTCGATGAAAATGTATAGTTTTTAAAAATATGTATATATTTATTTGTTGCTAAATTCTCAAATATTCGCGGTTTTGACCGTTGAAACTGTTGGGCCACATATGGGCTCTTGGTGTCTTCCCGATTTTTTGTGAAGAACAATACCGATGATTCGTTGTCGAAATTTATTGAAAATGGTTGAAATTTTTTAAATTGTGTTCGTTGCGAAATTCTTAAATATTGACGGTTTTGACCTCCCCACGGTTCTGGTGCCTCCCCCTACGAACGGCTGGACGTACAATGCCCCGGGTGGTCTCAAAAAATTGTTTAGCTCAATACAAATTTAATAACGTTAAAAAAAACCATACCGTTCTATCGAAAGTTTTCGAGCTACGGCGTTCTGAAAATTTCAACCCCTATTTTGAACCCCTTAGAGATGACTGACAGTAACGTCAAGCTTCGAGGACCAACTAGACCCCGAACGGAACCTGTAACCCGAATTTCATCAATTTTGTTTCATGGTAACTAAGAAAAGTGGCCCGTACGGCGGACAGACAGAAATATTTTTATTGCATTTTCGGATTCTACATATACCTTGAAACGTAAACCATCAAATTTTGAGAGGGGGTTAAAATTTTATTTTTCCATGCTGTAGCATGAAAGTTCCCGTTCCTTCACTTTTTTGAAATTCAGCGGTTGCGGCTATCACATCGTCCGCAGTTTTCTCCAGCAGTGGCCCCGGGAGGTGCTGTCACCTGATGGCACGGCGTGGAATCTCATATCGATACGCGTGTGCGGTATCTCATTGTTCCTTTGTCTCCCTTCTCGCTACCGGTGCAGTTTAAATATCGTCAAAATTGTACAGTTCTACCTCGAATATTTTTATAAATACCGAGTGCTATACATTCCACTGGATCCTCGCTGATACTATTGTACTCCGGAAAAAAGAAGAAGACGTCAATTCTTCCCTGGATGGATCAGCGACTCTTTGGGATTTTCTCGTGCCTTACCGGTATGCCCTGCTCCATCAAAAACGCCGAATACATCTCCTACCTCTCGAAATTAATACGTTCTAAATATGAATTTTGACAGTTTCAGGTATCGAGCAAAAAAAAAAAAAAAAAATTCATCCCGAGTGCCTCCTCCTAGTTCGACACTTCGACTAGTGCCTAGTGACTTCACAATTCAGGAAGTAGAAGCGAATTCCTTCCCCTCTCCCGATCTCGACAACCCTTTTTCCTTTTTACCGATCTCGACCTAATTTACAATTTTATTAATTTTATTTGATTTCCACGGCCGTCGGAAAGATTGTGAGTACCGAACTAAGCTAAGTTTCCGTTCATAGAGCTTTTACCTACTTAGTTCCTTGGTTATATCTGTGAACCCTGAGAAGCTACAGAAAAGAAGATAATTTAATTTTGATATTTTGGAAATTCTTTTTTGCTTATTTATAAAAGTGCCTATACACGTAAACTGTAATTTTTTGAATTTGTCGTATTTTCCTTTACATGGGTTCACCCCCACCTTTTTTTTTTTTTTTTTTTTGTCACAATGCTCGATTCCAATGGTTCATTATTGAAAATAATAAACCAATATCAGTAAACTGACTTTTCTGTAGAATTGTTCTGTTTACTGTAAAAATCTACATCTACAGATTTTTTAAGGCATCTGCTGATGTAAGCTTTAAAAAATCGTAAGCCACCTTCAGTATCCATCATCACTTGATGTATCTGTCTGTAATTCATGTTTAGTGGCTCCAAATTCTGCATTTTGTACACCTAGACGCTTTAGTGGGACAGGTGAGACGATACCGGTGTTGAATCAACTCTAAAACAAGTTCATGTTTCTTTCTCATTTTATGCAACATTTGGTATAAATTGGCACCGCTATTTAATTTCCAAATCTGTTAGGGTATTTGAACGTCGATTCGACGTTCGCGTGCGCAGACGGGACGTTACGGTCCGATTTGTTGGAACTCGTACCTTATCGATCGAACTCGTTTATCCTTCGATTTGTTCGGGCAGAACTGGACCAATCCAGGATTCCGTTCGACCAGTTTATCATTTTGTTATGGGCGTTTCAAGGAAAATACGTTCGATCACACACAGACGGAAGTTGCTGTCCGATTCCGGTTAAATTCATTTGGGGTCATTTTTGGTCCAGTCCACACCTGCCCTCCGAATTTCAGCTCGTTACGACCGTTCTTTCGGGTAGTTATGGGCATTTCAAGGTCTAGCGGACACCGTGTGAGGCATATTACTGTGTAAACTAGTTACAGATGAGCAGATTTTAGGTCAATGAAACTGACTGTCGTGTACCTACTACTTAACTTCTCGACCCAAACTCAAACTCACTTATGACCACTGAGTATAGAAATAAATATAATATTCTATTTCAGTGCTTATGACTAGATTTGAATAATTGTTGAACATTGTGAATTTGGTGTAGATAGGTGCATTGCTGCGAATAAATTGTTTGCTTTAGTAGACTTTTGCCGATTTATTGTTTACATTGCTACGAATAATTGATGCTTTAATGGAATTTTGCTGATTTGTTGTCGTCTGCGTCATTTTACAATAATCTAACCCGGTACGAGACACAGACAGGCAACTCCAAATTTGTTCAGAGCTCTCTGAAACGCACAGCCCGAGTGGAAATTTTGATTTTGGAGCGCGAACCTTCTTGTTCGCCCAAAATCGATCCCAAAGCTTCCGCTACCTTGTTAGCCTCGGAATCGTAAGATACGAAAGAATACAGAAACGGGAAAACTGATGCTACGAAGATGATTTGATGATAACAGATGAGAACTCGTTTGTGTGCTCTGGCTGTGAGGGAGGTCATAAATCCTCTCAGATAGCGGAAATATTTCGTGCACGCGGATCTTGATAAATGAAAACTTTGTGCTGAATGTCGTTTTAAAAGAAAAAAACTCCCTTTCAACCAGCTTCTCCTTCGAACCATCGCGTTTTCATTTGAATCGCACGAATCGCAAACCGATACGTTGGTTACAGAGGGCGAGTGGCTCATAAATCAAAGTGGATACTCACGTTCGTTGAGATCGTTTTGTGAGTGTAAATAACGGGCATATGTAACCCAGCGGTGGGCAATTTTCATCTGTTAAAATTCTCATTGTTTATGCCAAATTCTGTTCAATAACGGAAATTATCGCTTATTGACCAGATAATGAGGTGTTCATGTCGGGAAGTACGTATATGCAGAAAACGAGTGTGAAATTTGAATTTCTGAGTTCCCGCTAGAGAAATTACGTATCAAGTAAATTGCCGAGTAGTTCAATTCAGATCCCGCTTAGAGCGCTTGTGCATCACTTTAAACGATGTACAGAACCGCAATGGATGGGCGGATGGAGACGCAAATTAATAAATAAATTTAAAAAACATCCCCAAAATCAATCCTAGGGAAAGGTTCTTGAAGTTTGCCAGGAAGGTTTGCCCTTTCTAATGTTGGCTTGTTGGCAGCATTGAGAACCTTCTCCTCTGAAGCTTTGCTCCGCCTCCCCTGACCAGCAGCCAGTCAGATGTCAAAAGACCTGATACGTCATTTTTCCGCATTTTTGTTCATTATTCTCTGAATAATACTCCGATGTATTCGGTTCGGAAATTCTTTTTTTTTTTTGGGCAACCCCTCAACATTGTTTCTTTTTCGTTTCAAGGTGCGTAGATTCCAAAAACGCAATGTTCATCCGCTGTATCATCGATATCTATTTTCATTGATTTTCGGTCTAAAAAAAAAAACGTTCTTTCGCACACTGGCTCCATTTGGGCCCTGGTTGTGTCCCCTATATCGGTAGCCCGGTCGGAAAATACCCAGGGGTGTTGTGGGTGAAAAATGGGTGCAACATCAGGTATTTTTTAGGTTTTAATGAACTTGGGCGTATGGGGTATCGTTTTTCATGTTTTTTTAGGGCGAGGAGGCCAAATATGAAGTTGATTTTGACCAAAGAGTGGAAAGTTGAGGTTGTAACGAAGTTTTTCTCAAAATTCAATATTTTTGGGTCAAAAAACTGTGAAAATGGTTTGAATCGCCATAAATTTGTATAGCAACACAGTAGGTAGTACCTATTAACAGGTGAATGTAGACAATTCAATCCGTGTTCAGTGATCTTAGATTATTTGTCAAAATAGGAGCCTAATTCGAGTTCTGTAGGCCAAAATTGGTGAAAACTGTCAAAAAGTGCTATTTCAATATTATTACTCATGAAAGAAACAATAAATGAATAGCCGACATTGTTGGAGGTATGTCCAGTACAATAATACCGTTTGACAAGGATTTTGTAGCGTTTTTACTTTTAATCGCCCTCATTTAAAAAATAACGCTAATTTTTAAAAGTGGGATTCATATTTTCTTTTTTTTTCTCTAAAAATTCGGAATTTTTAATTAAAAAAATTAAAAATGTTGACAAAAATTCCCCATTCAAGTAGCTTCTGGGCCAAACTACAGATTCGGAGTCGTTATTCAACCTTACAGTGAATGTTGCTGGATTCGAGAGGACGCAGTCACGAATTCTCTATATATATGTATATATATATATATATTTATTTATATATGTGTCACTCCAGACGATAACTCTCGATAGAATTGAGATAAACAGCTCAAATTTGCACAAAAAATCTATCTTGGCAATCGAAAGGCTAAGTTCGAAGATGGGCGAAATTGGCCTACTCTAAGGAGGGTTTTGGCGCATTTAAAGTGCGCAAAAATTACCCAAAAATCCCCAAAATGTTATTTTCCAACAAGTGACCCCTCATTTTAAAGGTTTTTGCACGCTGAACACGATGGTGGAATCGGATTTTAGATATCTTGATCCGTTCTCAAATTAGAGCATTTAAAGTGCGCAAAAATTACCTAAAAATCCCCAAAATGTTATTTTCTAACAAGTGACCCCTCATTTTAAAGGTTTTTGCACGCTGAACACGATGGTGGAATCGGATTTTAGATATCTTGATCCGTTCTCAAATTAGAGCATTTAAAGTGCGCAAAAATTACCCAAAAATCCCCAAAATGTTATTTTCCAACAAGTGACCCCTCATTTTAAAGGTTTTTGCACGCTGAACACGATGGTGGAATCGGATTTTAGATATCTTGATCCGTTCTCAAATTAGAGCATTTAAAGTGCGCAAAAATTACCCAAAAATCCCCAAAATGTTATTTTCTAACAAGTGACCCCTCATTTTAAAGGTTTTTGCACGCTGAACACGATAGTGAAATCGGATTTTAGATATCTAAATCCGTTCTTAAATTAGAGCATTTAAAGTGCGCAAAAATTACCCAAAACTAGGATAATCTTTAAACTCTTACCCCCACCCCCTTAGAGTGGTCAAATTGAAAAATGTGAGAAGTATTAATTGAAGACGAGAGTTCGAAGCAAAAAAGGGGGGAGGCAAACGATTAGTACAACTCCTTGAATTTACCCACAGCGATCAAATAAATAAGCACTTAGTACAATTACGTAATAAACAAACGGTAGAATCAGGATGGACAAAACGTACAAATTAAAATAAATACGAAGAGAATATACATAGAAAACCAAATTTTAGACCGAAGTTTTCCTTTATTCAAAACCATAGCCATTAATTCGAATATTTCTTTGAAAATTCGCTCATTAAGTCATGCTGCATGACTGATTTTTTTTTTTAAATCGCTGTTTATCGGAGCTCCATGTTTTATTGCCAATTTTTTCCTCCCCATTCGTACAATCTGTGTAGAAGAATTAAAATGTTATACCTCACACCAAATAAACATTTTTAAATACAAGATTGCGAATTTTTCAAGAGAGCAAAATGAAGGGAAATGCTATTTTTGGAAGCATGTATACGGCCTTGCATTTAAACGCTGCAAATTGCCAGCTTAATGATGAAGCTAAACATGTTCACGGAAGGTTGCGACAGAAGAAAAAAATGCACTTACGGTGGTTTACCTCTGAGGTGTAGAGTTGATCTCTATAATTAGCTAGCCATACACGAACGGCTTTTTTTTAGACGGGCCACGGGTTTTTCGAATTCTACGAAAGCATTCATGAAGTATAGCTTTGCGACACCTTTTTGTTAATTTTTCTGTGGATAATACACATATGTATTCGCTCAGCAAAAAAAAAAAAAATGTTATAACAGCCCCGCAAAATTTTTCTTTTACATTTCAAGGTGAGTAGATTCCAAAAACGCTGCAAATTCCTTATCACTGGTTTATTATTCTGCTGGACATACCAACGGAAATGTTGCTGTTCATTTATTGTTACTTTTATGCGCAATAATTGAAATAGATATTTTTGATGGTTTCCACCAATTTTGGCCCCCAAAAACACGAACTTTCGTTAAAATCTCAATTCTTCACTCTTTGGTCAAAATCAACTTCAAATTCGGTCTTATTGCTCTAAAAAACATGGAAAACGATCCCTAACAAGTTCATGTTAACAAAAACCTCAACAAAAAAAACTCGAAAAATCCACCAATACACCAATTTTTCACCCGTAACAGGGGTGTATTTTGATCGGGCTGCCGAGCTTCGGAGCACAATTAGTAGCCAAATTGGTTCCCAAATGGGGGCCCAATCAGTGTGCGGAAGAGCGACGATTTTAGACCAAAATTTAACGTAAATTTAAGGATGAAACTTCGTTAGAACCTCAATTTTCCACTCTTTGGTCAAAATTAACTTCATATTCGGTCTCCTCATCCTAAAAAACGTGGAAAACGATACTTCTAAAGCCGATTTAATAAAACACAAAAACATACCAATTTTTACACCCATTTTTCACCCATAACACCCCTGGGTATATTCCGAATCGGGCAGCAAAGTTTCGGGACACAATCAGGGCCCAAATGGAGCATGTGAGCGAAAGAACTGATTTTTTAGACCGAAATAGAGCAGATACGATCTATATTGAAGGAGTTGTGGATGGATGATAAGGCAGACAGCGGACGGACATTGCATTTTTGGAATTTACGCACCTCGAAATTTAAAAGAAAAAAATTTTGTGGGGGTTTTCCACAAATTTTTTGCTGAGCGAATACATAAGTTTGTGCGTTATTCACAGAATAATAGACCAATAATATTGTGGACGTTGCACAATCGACTCGACTGCTTCTTTGTCGGTGGGGGTGGCTCGAGGGGATTTGTGGAGGCTCAAGGAAATGGGCGGAGGGCTGCGGTGACGAAGGAGGAGGTGACGTTACGATGTGAGGAATGTGGGCGGAGGGCGCGTCTGGCACCTAATAAACTGCCCTTTGGCCTCCCCCTGGAAGTGGCGTCGCGGGTGACGGCGGACCACTGGCGGGGTGGAGGAAGTGGACAGGAGAGTTATGAGTGGTCGGGATTTAGCGTGGTGGTCCAAGTTCGGGTGGTCGTTGTGGAAGGACGATTGTGTGGTGTGGAGGGGGGTGGGGGGAAGACAGGCGCAGGAAATACAGTTTTGCTATTGTTCCCCAACTTTATTCAAGTTATTCACCGCAAATTCATTGTGGTGGGACGATTCTTATTATGTGTATTTATTTATTTTTGGTTTATTATCCTGTGTATTTATCATATTATTTATTATTTTATTGTGTATATAATTTATGTACAGTTAGTCCCAAAAGTATTCGTAAAGAATGGTTCACACTGGTTATTGAGCAAATAAACAAGTCAGTTCCACTTTTTTTGAGCAAATAGGTCCTCGCTCATTCAGGTTTGAGGCCAGGGATCAAAGACCCTTGGGTTCAAAGTCCGGAAAACCGCAATTGAAGAGAGCAGTTACTATTTGTCTTGATATAACGCGAAATTTGACCCCACAAAAGTATTCGTAATTCGTTAGTAGTGAGCTAATCTAAACATCATAGGGCAACTTTTATCCCGTCTCTTTCATTATAACTGATGCATAGCCCTCGCCCAAGGTGGATCAGTCATGGTTTGGGGGTGCTTTTCGACAGCTGGTGTAGGAGACCTGGTATTTATAGAGGGTATTATGGACAGATTTAAATACGTTGATATGCTGAAACAACACCTCAAAGCAAGTGCTCGAAAACTGGGTATCGAACAAAATTTCAAATTCTACCAGGACAATGACCCCAAGCACAAAGCCCACGTCACCAAAACTTGGCTACTCTACAATATTGCCCGCAGGTCCTCGATACTCCTCCCCAGTCTCCCGATTTGAACCCCATTGAACACTTGTGGGGTCACCTGAAGCGTCAACTAGGAAAACATGACATGCGAAACGTCCAACTACTCCGCGAAAAATTGATGGAAGAGTGGAACAACATCACCCCTGACGTTACAGCTAAACTCGCCCGATCGATGCCCAACCGGTTGAGATGTGTAATCAAATCGAAGGGATATCCGACTCGATACTGAACTGCTACCTGTTTCTTGAGAAGTATTTCTGTAGTTGTTGCGTTTTTTTTGCGTTATTCGGCTACTCTTGATGGTAATTTACGCATAGACTTGACGAATTACGAATACTTTTGTTACGCTTCATTTGTTGTTGTTTTTTGAAAAACACGTGCCGTTGCATAAAGTCTCACTTTTCTGCCAAACTTGTTCATGGGTTATTATTTATGAACCTTTTCCCTAAATATTGATTAAAAAAAGTTGAAAAAGTTCCATGCTTTAGTGCGAGTTTTTCATTTTGTAATCATATGTTCAACTTTTACGAATACTTTTGGGACTAACTGTATATGTGTTCATAATACACCTATGCATTCGCTCAGCAAAAATTTGTTCGTGCACCCCCTCAAAAATTTTTTCTTTTACGTTTCAAGGTGCGTAGATTCCAAAAACGCAGCAAAGTCCTTGTCACTTGGGTTTATTCTATCGGACATACCACAGAAATGATGGCTGTTAATTTATTGTTTCTTTCATGTGCAATAATTGAAATAGTTATTTTTGATGGATTCAGCCAATTTTTGCCCCCAAAAACACAAATTAGGCTCCGATTTATTTATTTATATTTTTTTTTCTTCAAATTATCTCCGATCATTGGTTGATACTACTTCTAGTGTTATTTTACAAATTTATGGTGATTTCAGACGATTTCCCAGGTTTTTGTCTCATAAATAATTAATTTTGGGAGCTGAACTTTCGTTACAACCTCAGTTCTTTACTCTGGTCAAAGCCAACTTCATATTCGCCCTTCTCGGCCTGAAAATGCAGTGTCCGCCCGCCATATCATCAATATCCATATCATTTTCGGTCTAAAAAAATCTGTACTTTCGCACACATGCTCCATTTGGGCCCTAGTTGTGTCCCGAAACTTTACAGCCCGATCGGAATATACCCAGGGGTGTTATGAGTGAAAATGTGTATAAAAATAGGAACTTTTTGTGTTTTAGTAACATGAGCTTTTGAGGTAACGTTTTCCATGTTTTTGGGACGAGAAGACCGAATATGAAGTCGATTTTGACCAAAGAGTGGAAAATTGAGGTTCTAACGAAGTTTCAGCCTTAGGTTTCGTTAAATTTTGGTTTAAAATCGTCGTTCTTCCGCACACAGTTTGGGTCCCAATTCGGGAACACATTTGGGTCCTAGTTTTGCTCTGAAACACGGCAGCCCGATCGGCATACACCCAGGGTTGTTATGGGAGAAAAATCAGTGTAAAAATAGGGGGTTTCGAGGTATTTTTGAGGGTTTAGTGAACATGAGCTTGTGATGTATCGTTTTCTATGTTTTTTAGGGCGGGAAGACCGAATATTAGGTTGATTTTGACCGAAGAGTGAAGAATTGAGGTTGTAACCAAGGTTAAGCTTACCAAATTCACATTTTATTAGTCAAAAACATGGGGAATAGGCATAATAACACTAGAAGTAGTATCAACAGGTGAATCAAGACAATGAAATGGTACTATCAATGATCAAAAATAATCTGTTGCAAAGAAAAGCCGAGCCTTCGTGTTTTTGGGGGCCAAAAGTGGTGGTAACCATCAAAAATAGCCATTTAAATAATTGCACATGAAAGAAACAATAAAATAATGAACAGCCAGCATTTCTGTAGGCAGTGATGGGCAAAATCTTAATCATGAATAAGATTAGGATTTTTAATCATAGGAATATTTTTCTATGAATATGAATAAGATTAAATTCTTAATCACAAAGTAGGATTAAGATTAAAATCATAATCACAGAGTAAGATTATGATTAAAATCATAATCACGGAGTATGATTAAGAATAAATTCGTAATCACAGAAATCTGTGATTAATCATAGAAATCTGTGATTAATTGCAGTAATCTGTAACTACACACAGGAATTGATGGTGATTGGTCGTAGGAATTACGAATTAATCACAGGAATCCGTGACTGATGATATTAGAATCCGTGATTAACCTGTGAATATTCATGAATTTTACCTGGTAGGTGGAAAAATCGGCGGTTTGCTCAATCGACCTGATTGGCTAACTCAAGACACTCCTGGTGTCAAAGGTACGTACTCGGGAAAACAACAGAGAGAATTCCTAACATGCATATTCACAGGTTAATCACGGATTCTAATATCATCAATCACGGATTCCTGTGATTAATTCGTAATTCCTACGATCAGTTCCTGTGAGTAGTTACAGATTTCTGCAATTAATCACAGATTTCTTTGATTAATGACAGATTTCTGTGATTAATCACATATTCCTGTGATTGCGAATTTATTCTTAATCATACTCCGTGATTATGATTTTAATCATAATCTTACTCTGTGATTATGATTTTAATCTTAATCCTACTTTTTGATTAAGAATTTAATCATTCATATTCATAGAAAAATATTCCTATGATTTAAAAGTCTTAATCTTATTCATGATTAAGATTTTGCCCATCACTGTCTGTAGGTATGTCCAGTAGAATAATAAACCCATGTGACAAGGACTTTGCAGCGTTTTAATTTGGGTTTGTGTTGTTTGTTTCCTGTTCCGGCTCACCCCTCAACCTCCCCCCCCCCCCCCCCTCTTGAGCCCACTCGCTACCACCGCTCATCACCCAACTGTTTTCCCCAACCCTACAAAATCACCTTTGTCGGGGCCGACGCAACAAAGAAAATGCCCGTCGACCTTTAGAAAACCCCTCCGTTTTCTCCAGCCCCCGCCTTCCCGTTCGCCCACTTCAGTTTTCTCCGGATTTCTCCCGTCAGTCTCGCCGTATCCCGCGCAAAAGTTAACCCCCCGCCCCGACCCCTCACCCTACGTGTCCGCTCGTCTAATTGAGGCGAATGAGCAACATTCCCCCCCCCCCCCCCACCTCCCCCACATACCCACCACACAGCTCGAGAAACCGAGACAATTCCCCCTTTTCTATCAACGTCCGAACTCCGAGGGCTAACCGCCCTTTCCCAAGATTGATGGACCGTTAAAAATTAACCCTTTCATTTCTTTTACCTCTCAGAAAGACGTTGTCAATGGGATAAAGATTAATGTTCCGAACTGTCCGAGCGGCCTTGCAAACGGCCGAGAATCCAGAAACCATCTTCAAATTCCTCAGTTAGTTAGTTTTTTTCTAAAATTTATTAAGCTTCTGAACATTCATCAGAACATTCGTGTATTATTCGGAAGTAAACTCAGTACAATCCGGAAACCCCCTTAAATTTGGTTCGTTTTGATCAACACAGTTTTTAGTGGATTTTTGAATGTTGGACGCTTTTGAATTTGATGAAAATTTCATGGAGGTCTTTTCAGAGATTCATTCATTTTGATCGACACAGATTTCAGTTGATGTTTGAAGGTTGAACGCTTTTGAGTGTAATGAAAATGTCATGTACGTATTTTCCAGAAGTAAATTCAATACCTACAAATCCCTTTAAATTGGTTCGTTTTGATCAACACTGTTTTTAGTGTATTTTCGAAGGTTGGACGCTTTTGAATTGATGAAAATTTCATGGTGGTACTTTTCAGAGGTAGATTCAATATAAATCCTTCAAACTGATTCATTTTGATCGACGCAGGTTTCAGTTGATGTTCGAAGGTTGAACGCTTTTGAGTGTAATGAAAATGTCATGTACGTATTTTCCAGAAGTAAATTCAATACCTACAAATCCCTTTAAATTGGTTCGTTTTGATCAACACCGTTTTTAGTGTATTTTCGAAGGTTGGACGCTTTTGAATTTGATGAAAATTTCATGGATGTACTTTTCAGAGGTAGATTCAATACAAATCCCTTCAAATTGATTAATTTTGATCGACACAGATTTCAGTTGGTGTTCGAAGGTTGGACGCTTTTGAGTGTAATGAAAATGTCATGTACGTATTTTCCAGAAGTAAATTCAATACCTACAAATCCCTTTAAATTGATTCATTTTGATCGACGCAGATTTCAGTTTATTTTCGAAGGTTGGACGCTTTTGAATTTGATGGAAATTTCATGGATGTACTTTTCAGAGGTAGATTCAGTACAAATCCCTTCAAATTGATCCATTTTGATCGACGCAGATTTCAGTTGATGTTCGAAGGTTAGACTCTTTTGAATTTGATGGAAATTTCATGGATATAGTTTTCAGAGGTAGATTCAATACAAATCTCTTCAAATAATTGATTCATTTTGATCGACGCAGATTTCAGTTTATTTTCGAAGGTTGGACGCTTTTGAATTTGATGGAAATTTCATGGATGTAATTTTCAGAGGTAGATTCAATACAAATCTCTTCAAATTGATCGATTTTGATCGGCGCAGATTTCAGTTGATGTTCGAAGGTTAGACGCTTTTGAATTTGATGAAAATTTCATGGATGTACTTCTCAGAGGTAGATTCAATACAAATAAATCCCTTCAAATTGATCCATTTTGATCGACGCAGATTTCAGTTTAATTTCGAAGGTTGGACGCTTTTGAATTTGATGGAAATTTCATGGATGTAATTTTCAGAGGTAGATTCAATACAAATCTCTTCAAATTGATCGATTTTGATCGGCGCAGATTTCAGTTGATGTTCGAGGGTTAGACGCTTTTGAATTTGATGGAAATTTCATGGATGTATTTTCCAGGAGTAAATTCAATACCTAGAAATCCCTTTAAATTGGTTCGTTTTGATCCACACCGGTTTTAGTGGATTGTCGGCTGGACGTGCAGTGCTCCAGGTTAGAACCCTGGAACCGAAACCGCAATTAAAAAAGGGTTTAAAAAACCATACCCTTCTATTGGAAGTAAATCATGGGCAGGGCTGGTTGGAACATTTGAACAACAGCTTGGAGACTCGTTGCTAATTTGGCTCTGTAAATGGCTTACGGTTCGAAAAATCTACGCGCAGCTGTCACTCGTACCAAACTGGTGGTATGGAGTCTACGTTGTCGTCTGATCCGCTATTCTGTCACAGCAGAATGTGTTCCTCGGTAGTATAGTGGTAAGTATTCCCGCCTGTCACGCGGGCGACCGGGGTTCGATTCCCCGCCGGGGAGATAATTTTTTTTAAGGACTTTTGAGAATTCTGCCCCCCCCCCCCCCCCAACCAGAAATTTATTCTCTCTCAACTCCTGTGATTTGAGTGGTTAAACGTGTAGAATCAAAGGCGTTTTCTTGTGAGAACATAGCCGAATAAGCAGTGTTTTAAGGCTGAATTTTGCTTCGACGAAAAAATTCAGCAATGAAGAAGACCGCTGTTTAGATGTCTACCATTGTTTGTATGACTGTTTTGAGGTTGATCTTGTTACGTGCATCTATGCGGAACGAATTATGTCTTTTTCCATCTCTGACATTAGTTTAGGTAGCTTTTTCTTTTTTGCTTATTTAATACTGTTGAATAAATCCGAGACCTCGAAGTTGATGGCACGTTTGGAGAAATGCCGAATTTTTACGGTGTACTTTTGATTCTGATTGTTTCAAACTTTTCATCTAGTTTGAAGGCACATGCCACATTTTGTGATGCAGTTTATGTTCAAGTAGTAAGCGCATTGGCTCAATATTACCTATTTTGAACTTCTTGGTTATTATGAAAATACCTATTTTTCATTTTATATTTGTTTGATTTTAAAGGAATATTACCTCGAATGATCTCTTGTAACAATCTCAAGTTTACTGCTATAAGCACTTTATATAGCTATCTGTTCGAATGTTTTAGGGTTTTCTTTAGAAATTACAAATGGGACAAAATGGTTTTTTTTCCTTTCAAGTTTTAAAAAAAATATTATTAACTTAAATTAGTGTAATTTTCATTCATCTTAAGCTTCTTGAATATTGTAATGTCATTGGGCTGGCCCGTGAAAGATATAAATGACATCGGCAAAATTTGCACTGCCGCTAGACCTTCTTTTTAATTCTGAAGTAAATTCAAGAACAGCTACAAGTGTTACAACCTAATCTTACGAATTCTGGCTTGTAGCTTTGTGATTACCTTTGGTCAAAGCTAGTTCTGTTATTCTTATTTTCACTAACCGACCATTTGAAATAAATTGGTATGTTGTTGATGAAATCATCACTTCTGGTTTCTTATTTTCAATAATGAACCTTTGGAATCGAACATGAACATTTTTACCCCCCCCCCCCCCTCCACCTTATCTAAAAATTTGACGCTTTTCCATTTCAAGTACGTAGGATCCAAAGATACAATAAAAAAAATTCTGTTCGTCCGCCGTACTTCGCACTTTTCTTAGGTACCGTGAACCAAAATTAATGAAATTCGGTTTGTGGGTCCCATTTGGGGTCTAGTTGTTCCGCAAAGCCGCTATCCCGTTTTTTGTGCGTTTTAAATGGATTTCGAACTTAACAATTTTTTCCGAGCCCATCCGGAGCATTGTACGTCCAGCCCTTCGTTCACGGTAAAGGCGGGTTCAGGCCAGTCAAGTTTAGTTGATCAGTTTTGGTTCATATCGTTTCAACTAAAAATAGATCAAACCGAAATGGTGCGCTCCATTTGTGTTTTGTTGCAAGAAGAACTGCGAACAGTTGTGTGTGGCAAAGTGTGCAATCGTCAATAGTTCCTCCGTTCCCATTCCACTTTTCTTGGATTTGAACACCAATGAATTATCTTTTTTGTAAGTGGTTGTAAGTTTAGATCTTGTATTATGTACCTATATAGACTCTCTAAAAATCATTATATTTGTTGTATAAAGTATTTGCTGAATAAAAAAATTGAAATTGAATTGAAAAAATTGTTTCTGATGGTCTTTATTTTGTTTTTAACATCAGGAATGGTCAAACCATAAATACCCATTTCTTGCATTATAGAAGTCGAAGCATTTTCACGCGCATCTCTATTTTTATAAGTTTCCAAACGATGGTTCCGTGCTTATCGCAGAGTTCTAAAAATCTGAAAATCACCCCTTCTGACCACCTGGCACTCATTTTTTGGAGCGAAAAGTACGCAAAACAGATTTTAAAAACACGCCCCGCTCCGACCTTGACGCGAGTTGAAAGCAAACAGAGCGATCGGGTTTCACACGTATGTGGGATCGGGTTTCAACTTGAACTTTGAACGCACTTGAACTACAAAAAGTTTGACTCGGTCAAACTTTGTTGATCCACGGACAAGTAGATCAACCTGATTGAAACAAAAGGTTCACGCAAGGTTTTTCGTTCAACTTTTGTTGATCAACTAAACTTGACTCGTGTGAACCCGCCTTAAGGGCCTGAAGTTTGCACCGCGAAGCTTCTTCAACATGATCGTGAACCAAACGGTTTACATCCAGCCCAGATATCATTGCTAGGGATCACCTGATTAAAATCACGCATGGCTGTATGAAGTCGAGTTGGTTGTTCCCTGATATTATTTCATTTGAAGAATGATGGTTATTTGGATTTTTTTGATAGGCTTCTTTAACTTTAACAAACGTTATGCTACATGAATAACAACAATTAATAACAACAGTGGTGGAATTATTGAATCCACCTTATATTTATGGAACTGCAATTCCCTGGACGGCTGCAGTACTCGATATTCACTATTCACTATTCACTAAACGAAAGAGACATCTCTTTTCGGTCCGACTCTCTCTTTTGGCAGAAGAGATTTTTATAGTATCCATGACAGGGTTTTTCAGTACCTAACTTCTAAAAGAGAGAGTTGGCGGCCATCTTGGTATTTTCGATTACTTTCAGAGAGACACCTAATTAGGTGTCTTCTCGAAGGAGAGAGTCCCTTTCTCATTTTTAGTTTGTTTGATAGTGATTGTGTGTCATCCTTCGTTCACTGGCTACCATATCGGTCATTTTGTTCACTTGTTGCCAAAACGTTGAACGCTCATAGAAAAAGAATCATCGTAGGAAAATGTTTAGAAACGGGACCCACTTTCATTTAAAAATATAAACTCAAGTCACGGGTACTCCTCATTTGGGAGATTAAAAATAATGAGTATTGTCATAATATCGTTCGAGTAAAAAGTCCCCCCCCCCCCCCCCCGGATATACCCAGTGAGACCAAATCCAGGGCAAAAAAAAAGTTTGTTCTGATTCAAGTTTATTAGGAATTATTAACTCTCTGTTTGTAGGACCGAATTTTTTAAGAGAAATCCATACAATAAAGCTATTAATTTTATGTTTAATAATAAACTCAATTTAAAGGATTTTCCAAACCCTGACTTGCTTAAGGAACATATTGTTGGAATTTTCAAATCATGAAGAGACTGTAAGGGATATTAGTGTTGATGTATCTGTATACTTAACTCGCTTTCTTTTTGTATAATGGCGCTGTTGATAAAGATTAGTTGCTTATTTTTGTAACAACTCCACCGGCTATCTCAAGTTCATTTTGCACTTTTTTGTCGGTGGGCTTTGGTGCAGTACATGAAGGTATTTATGTTTGATTTTTTGCCAATAAATATTATTACTTATTAATTTTTTTTTAATTAATTTTATGTATGTTTTTTTCATCTCTTGAAGGTAAGTCGATTGGTCATTAAAAATATATCCATATATCGATTCATGAGTGAGCTCGTCTAAGTAGGTACGGGTTGAGAGCTATTAGTAAAATAGACGAACCTGGGAGACACTGGAAGAGACTATTCTCTCTTAGGAGATTTCAAAAATAGATAATCTATTTTCACTATCTCTTTTAGTGAATGGACCCTTGGACTTTCTCGGGCGGGGGTACGATCCACGCAGAAGGGGTATCTTTATCTATGCAGGTAAATAATAAACCGTTGTGTAATAATTTGCATAATTTTCAACAACATCTCTGCATGTGGTTTCATCTCGTTCATAGGTTGCAGTAACTCGTACATTACCAATATTTCGACGCTTACGTCGGTAACTCCAACGAATGTATAACCGAGCATTCGCATCCGGAAAAATGGCTTTTTCTAACCACCGTTCCACCTGGCCGCCTTTTATTGTTGCCCCTTCCGTTTCACCGTTGTTCAGTCCGGGTTTCCTCGTCGTTCCGTTTCCTGTGTCCCCCTCCCGGTCACAAACCCGGGAAAGTCATTTCGGAGTTTTTCCATAACGGCAGGCAGCCCAGGAAGGTTCTTCCAGAGTTTTTCCGGTTCCCTTCGCTGCTGTGCATCACATCCTCCTGCTCGTCGAGCTGACTCCGCACTCTGCAGGTTTCACAGCCATTTTCGACTTCCTTCAACCGCTGTAAAAAGAATTTGAATTTTCTTTCATTCCACCCGTTTGTTTTGAAACCCCAGTTCCCCAGTTATTGCTCCCCCCCCCCCCCCCCCCCCGAACATTCAAACGAGGCGGTGGATTCCAAAACTGTCCAAGTACCTGCATTAAGTTTTACGGTGACCGAGGTGGCAGTGGATTCTAAATCCTCTTCCCGCGCTTCATCGAAAATTTGCATCGGAATCGAGGCAAACTGGCCCTTTCCCACCGTATTTTGCTTTCAAACTTCGCCGTTTGCCCGAAAACTCTCCTTTCTCGGGTCACTCTGTTCCGAAACTCTTGTTGAGGAACCACCAAATGGTTCAAAGCTAAACTTGAACTATCTGCGTTCATCAGTTTGTACCAAAACTTTCTACATCCATTTTTCAATCTAAAATTTACTGGATTCCCTTTTCAATATTATAGTTAGGATAACGAGTCCAGCTCCACATGGTAATTTTGTTGTTGTCTTAATATTAAACTTCAAAAATAATTTTCCTTAGACTTAGTGCCTCATGTGTCAGTTTATCAATCACAGCATAAACAAGAACAAACAAGATAAATCTAAAAACGCTGCAAAGTCCTTGTCACATGGGTTTATTATTCTACTGGACATACGAGTACCTACAGAAAGTTTGGCTGTTCATTTATTGTTTCTTTCATGTACAATGATTGAAATAGTTATTTTTGATGGTTTCCACCAATTTTGGCCCCCAAAAACACAAATTAGGTTTTTTATTTTTTTTTTACAAATTATCTTTGATCATTGATAGTGCCATTTAATTGTCTTGATTCACCTGCTAATAATACTTCTAGCGTTATTATACAAATTTATGGGTGATTTCAGACAATTTCCCAGGTTTTTGACTCATAACTAAACTTTGGGAGCTGAGCCTTCGTTGCAACATCAATTCTTCACTCTTTAGTCAAAATCAACTTCATATTCGGTCTTCTCGCCCTGAAGAAACATGGAAAACAATACATCACAAGCTCATGTTCACTCAAAAAATCCCACGAAAAACCATATTTTTATACCCATTTTTCTCCCATAACACCCCTGGGTGTAAATCTAAAGCAAATTTAAGGAAGAAACTTCGTCAGAACCTCAATTTTCTGGTCTTTGGTAAAAAACATTCGGTCTCCTCGTCCTAAAAAACATGGAAAACGGATAGCTCAAAAGCCCATGTTACAAAAACACAAAAAATCCCCATTTTTACACCCATTTTTCATCCATTCCGATCGGGCTGCAAAGTTTCTGGACACTTCTGCGACCCAAATGGAGCTTATGTGCGAAAGAACGGATTTTTTAGAAAAATAAAGTAGATATGGATGGTACGGCGGACGCATGCATTTTTGGAATCTGCGCACCTTGAAACGTAAAAGAAGTATTTTGACGCGTTTCTATTGGTTTATTACTCTGTGAATAATACACCTATGTATTCGCTCAGCAAAAAATTTTTATAACACCCCCTCAAACGTTTTTCTTTTCCGTTTCAAGGTGCGTAGATTCCAAAAATGCAATGTCCTTCCGCCGTACGCCGTCCGCCGTCTGCCGTATCACGTCTACAGGCTTCATTTTCGGTCTAAAAAATTCGTTAATTCGCACACATGCTCCATTTGGGCCCTAGTTGTGTCCCGAAACTTTTCAGCCCGATCGGAATATACCCAGGGGTGTTATGATTGAAAATGTGTGTAAAAATAGGTACTTTTTGCGTCTTAGCAACATGTTGGTAACATGAGCTTCTGAGATATCGTTTTCCATGTTTTTGGGGACGAGAAGACCGAATATGAAGTCGATTTTGGCCAAAGAGTGGAAAATTGAGTTCTACAAAATGTTCAGCTCCCAAAATTGGTTTTTTATGAGTCAAAAACCTGGAAAATTGTCTGAAATCACCGTGAATGTGTATAATAACATTAGAAAAAATGTAAACAGGTGAATCAAGACCGTTAAATGGCACTACCAATGATCAAATATGATCTGGAAAAAAAAAAGAAAAAAAAGCGTACCTATTTCATGTTTTGGGGACCAAAATTGGTGGAAATCATCAAAAATAGCTATTTAAATTATTGCACATGAAAGAAACAATAAATGAACATCCAACGAGAATCTGTAGAACTCCAATAGAATAATAAACCCATGTGACAAGGACTTTGCAGCGTTTTTTTGCTTCCGAGTCTGCGAAGCAGCGGAAGCCTTGTGTTCACTTTCGTGAGCCAAAAAATTTTTGTCATCAGAAATCAAAATTTCCACTTGCATTTTGCGTTTCAAAGCCTACTGAACAAATTTGGTTCCGTGTCTGTCGGTCTGTGGGTCTGTGAGTCTGTGAGTCTGTCCGCATTTCCTTGTTACAGCCATAACTTCCACGATTTTGAATTGATTCAGCTCAAATTTTGAGGGATGGTGCGGATAAGGCCCCTTGAGGTGCCATACAAATTTCAACATGATTGACCAGCGGTACGCCCTGCGCATGCGCTAACGTTAAATTCACAATTTTGATTCAATTTCGCTCAAATTTTCAAGGGTTGTTTGGACAAGGCCTATTGAGTTCCAGTATGAATTTCAGCATGATCGGACCCTCGGTGCGCTCTGCGCATGCGCTGGCGTGAAATAGATTCAATTTCCTTGTTACAGCCGTAGTAACCAAAGATTTCACCCAATTTCAATGCAATTCTCAGGGATTAAGCGGGTAGGGCCCATTGAGGTCCCTTATCAATTTCAACATGATAGAGCCAGCGGTTCGCCCTGCGCATGCGCTAACGTGAAATTCTTCAAACACGCATAACTTTCGCAATTATGTATAATGGACGTAATGTATTATGGACGTAATGTTATGTAATATGTATATTTCATGTAATGTTATGTTATGTTATGTTATGTTATGTAATATGTATATTCACGTTATGTATTGTTATGTAATGTAATGTACCTAATGTTATGTACCTAATGTAATGTTATGTAATGTTATGTAATGTTATGTAATGTAATGTAATGTTATGTTATTTTGCTTCCGAGTCTGTTCTATTTTATAATGGGTCACTCTGATTGTGACGAGGAAGCTCCTGTGCCATCACCTTGGCAGTGTATTTTTAATTCTGAGCGTATTATTCACAGAATAATAAACCAGAAGGTTGTTGTTGGTGGGGGGGGGGGTCTCATGGGGCCCTATATCCTGCAACCTGCTATATCTACCTGCCTAACGGGTATGAGGGATTTGGTCACAGTAACGAATATTCATTCGCAAAAACGTTTGAGGAGCGGAAGTGTTCAAGGTTGATAACAACACCATCGAAAATATTCAGTAATAATCTGCAAAAGTTGGTTTATTACTTCGAAAACTCGCTCATATTGTCATGCTGCATGATTGACTTTTAAGTTGGGTGAATCATTCTCATCCCCTCCTGTGTATTTGTATTCCCATATTCCCAGAGTATAAGGATCATTCAGTCGTTTTATAAATTTAAGAGTGGATTTATAAATTTAAGAATGACTTCCTTACCAAGCAGTACGCGGAAAATGACAGTATATCCATAGTTAGCTGCTTTACTAACTAAATGTAAGTCTCGTCCCTGTCTTTCATTGCAAATCCTTTCCTCAATTTAACCTTCATTACTCGTGTTCATCCAGGCCTGTAATATTGTTCATCTCTGTGAGTAGTGTACGTTATATATTATATTGTACCTACATGTGATGAAAATCTTTTTGCAACCAAGATTTTGGTGTATTATTCTGTGAATAGTAAATACACCTATGTAATCGCTCAGTAAAAAATTTTTATAACACCCCCTCAAAATTTTTTCTTTTCCGTTTCAAGGTGCGTAGATTCCAAAAATGCAACGTCCGTCCGCCGTACGCCGTCCGCCGAATCACATGTACCGGCTTCATTTTCGGTCTATAAAATTCGTTCTTTCACACACATGCTCCATTTGGGCCCTAGTTGTGTCCCGAAACTTTGCAGCCCGATCGGAATATACCCAGGGGTGTTATGAGCGAAAATGTGTATAAAAATAGGTACTTTTTGTGTTTTAGTAACATGTTAGTACCATGAGCTTTTGAGGTATCGTTTTCCATGTTTTTGGGGACGAGAAGACCGAATACGATGTCAATTTTGACCAAAGAAGTGGAAATTGAGGTCTTACCAAAGGTTCAGCTCCCAAAATTGGTTTTTTATGAGTCAAAAACCTGGAAAATTGTCTGAAATCACCATCAATGTGTACAATAACACTAGAAAAAGTGTAAACAGGTTAATCAAGACCATTAAATGGCACTACCAATGATCAAAGATGATTTGAAAAAAAAAGAGATAAAAGCGTACCTATTTCATGTTTTAGGGGCCAAAATTGGTGGAAACCATCAGAAATAGCTATTTCAATCATTCCACATGAAAGAAACGATTAAATAGGTATAACAGCCAACAATTCTGTAGAACTCCAATAGAATAATAATAAACCCATGTGACAAGGACTTTGCAGCGTTTTTAATTAGCAATTCCTGTTCTCTGATCTCCGGACAGTTTTATACATTTTGAAGATCAGAAACTGGCAATACACTTACTGCTCGTATAAAGCCCTAATATCTAGTATCAGATACTTATGCTTATATTAATGTATTTAACTGCGCTTTCTCTTCTTGTAAATAATGGCTTAAAAATAAGAAAATAAAAAAAGTACTTATCCACGTGCTTATCTTCTGTTTTGGTGAATACTGAGACGCATTAATCGCAACGGCTTTGACAAATCCGCCCACCTCCATCACGCAATTCGTGAAACGGTGAGGGGGTCCGCCGTAAAAGAACTGCGCTCCAGTGTGAACACGTATATTTACCGTTTGAATGTTTATGAAGCTCCAGAGGCTCTGGGCTCACCGCAGGCTTTCACGGCGCCGCGCATAAGCACAAAGGGAATCACATAATTTCACGCGCTTTCGAGCTTTTCCGCATTTCCTCGAAAAAGGCCCTTTCCGCGCTCAACCAGCGGTCATAATTAATTCGGAGTTTCCCCATCCGTGGGAAACGAGCTCGGGCAAAGGTTTGTCGGTAGTAAGGCGGATGACGACATTAAAACTAGAAACGGAGTACTGAATTTGATGCTGGTTAGTATGAAATAATCTATTCGGTTGGTTGGGTGTATCAATTGTTCTGAAATTTGTAGTACATGCGTTTTTCAGATTTTTTATACAAATCCATTTCAAAGCATTATAAAATCCATACCGAGATTCAAGAAAAAATCTTTAAACTATATATTGTAGGTATATATCAGGTTATCAGTATCTGACCTCGGCTGCGAGACAACATTTTTTTTAATGTAACGGCAAGCAAAGATGAATACAAATATTTTCAACATCCAAAATTGTGTGAAATTTTACTTTTTCTGTGCCAAAAATCGCTTAGATCCCAATATTACTAAAGTGTAGAACCTCATCACGAGAAGCAGTGTGGAATTGTGACTCAAGATAGAAAGAAATGACTATTTCATTGCTACCAATTTATCAAAACGTTCAGAACTTGGTGGCAAAAAAATTCTATAAATTATTATAGGTATATATTTTCATGACATCAATCAAATGTCAGTTGGCCAAATCGAACGCGATCGAGGTCAAAGCCAATAGGCAGGATCTAGACATTCTAACAGACATTTTGAAACCAACTTACCAATTTTGGTCCTTTTTAACGGCAGTTATCGTTGAAAATCGAAAATAACTATCATCACTCCTTTATTTTTCCACCTAGAAAGCTCGTTCTCATCTCAAATTGAAGAGTTCGCGTTGAACAAAACCGGAAAAGAAAATCTGAAAACCGCCATATTTTGAGGAAGAATTGAAATTCCCAACGTACATACTCGTACTGCATACGTACGTATGGAGCGGCATCAAGCGGAAAACCGAATAGAAACTCTTTTTGAGCTCTTCCTAGCAAGATATGATGGTTTTCTCGAACACCTATATTTGACGATATCCTGTATAATAGGAACACGGAAGTAAAAGATGATACCGTTCATGACTGTTGATACCTCTTAACCAAGTTCAAATTCATTATATTTTGGCAATAAAAGAGTAACAATGTACATGTTATATAGGTATCTATACATGTAGATAAGATTTCTCCTAATATAAATGTTTTAAAAAAAATCATACGTCACTAATAGTAGGTATAACAGCCTATTCACTAAAAGAGATAGTGAAAATAGATTATCTATTTTGAAAATCTCCTGGGAGAGATAGTCTCCCTCGGGAGACAGTCTCTTCAAGTGTCTCCCAGGTTCGTCTATTTTACTGAATAGCCCTCAACCCTTACCCGCTTTGACGTTTTTACTCATCAATCGATAATATGTATATATTTTTAATGAACAATCGACATACCTTTAAGAGATGAAAAACGCAAAGTCCTTGTCACATGGGTTTATTATTCTATTGAACATACCTACAGAAATGTTGGCTGTTCATTTATTGTTTCTTTCATGTGAAATAATTGAAATAGCTATTTCTGATGGTTTCCACCATTTTTGGCCCCTAAAACACGAATTACCTAGGTACGATTTTTTTTCTTCAAATTATCTTTGATCACTGGTAGTGCCATTTAGTCGTCTTGATCCACGTTTTGACACTTCTTCTAGTTTTATTATACAAATTGATGGTGATTTCAGACGATTTCCCAGGTTTTTGACTCATAAAAAATCAATTTTGGGAGCTGAACATTTGGTAGAACCTCGATTTTCCACTCTTTGGTCAAAATCGACTTCATATTCGGTCTTCTCGTCCCAAAAACATGGAAAACGATAACTCAAAAGCTCATGTTACTTACATGTTGCTAAAACTCAAAAAGTACCTATTTTTACATGTATTTTCACTCATAACACCCCTGGGCTGAAAAGTTTCGGGAGACAACTAGGGCCCAAATGGAGCATGTGTGCGAACGACTTTTTTAGACCGAAAATGAAGCCGGTACACGTGATACGGCAGACGGATATTGCATTTTTGGAATCTACACACCTTGAAACGGAAAAGAAAAAAGTTTGAGGGGGTGTTACAAAAATTGTTTGCTGAGCGAATACATAGGTGTATTATTCACAGAATAATAAACCAAAACGCTGCAAAGTCCTTGTCACATGGGTTTATTATTCTATTATTTTATTGGTCTACAGAAATGCTGGCTGTTTATTTATTGTTTCTTTCATGTAAAATAATTGAAATAGCTATTTCTGGTGGTTTCCACAAATTTTGGCCCCCAAAACTTGAATGAGGTACCTACTACGCTCCTTTTTTTTCTTTTTTTCTTTTTTTTCAAATTATCTTTGATCATTGATAGTACCATTTAATCGTCTTGACCCACGTGTTGACACTTTTTCTAGTGTTATTATACAAATTGATGGTGATTTCAGACGATTTCGCAGGTTTTTGACTCATAAAAAATCAATTTTGGGAGCTGAACATCTGGTACAACCTCAATTTTCCACTCCTTGGCCAAAATCGACTTCATATTCGATCTTCTCGTCCCCAAAAACATGGAAAACGATACCTCAAAAGCTCATGTTACCAACATGTTGCTAAAACGCAAAAAGTACCTATTTTCACACACATTTTCACTCATAACACCCCTGGGTATATTCCGATCGGGCTGAAAAGTTTCGGGACACAACTAGGGCCCAAATGGAGCATGTGTGCGAAAGAACGACTTTTTTAGATCAAAAATGAAGCCTGTACACGTGATACGGCGGACGGCGTACGGCGGACGGACATTGCATTTTTGGAATCTACGCACCTTGAAACGGAAAAGAAAAAAGTTTGAGGGGGTGTTATAAAAATTTTTTGCTGAGCGAATACATAGGTGTATTGTTCACAGAATAATAAACCAAAACGTATCAAAATGACCGAAATTGTAGCAAATAAACGAAGGATAATACACGATCACTATCAAAAAAAATTTCTGAAGTTACTGAATAACCCTGTCAGGATACTACAAAAATCTCTTCTGCCGAAAGAGAGCGTCGGACCGAGAAGAGATGTCTCTTTGACTTAGTGAATAGGCCCCCAGGGATCTCAGTCATTGCCCACCATGAGAATAAGTTCATCAGAACTTGTGCTCTCAGGTGGAGCTCGTCCAGACCTCAGTCGAAAAACACGTTCCAAACCAATTTCGTTCATGTGTTCTGCGTCTCACATTTTAGCCTGACAAAATCTTCACTGGTCTTTACAGCTTTTAGTGTTACTAATGGGCGGGTTGATGGGTAAATACACTCTTATAACGAAGCTTCTGTTGTGGCTTAAGACCTCTGGAAAAACCGACGGCAATTCCTCACTTTAAACTCGTTGGAGGAAGAGGGAGAAAACTCCGTACAATGAAACAAAAAGCGCATTTTCCCTTCAGCACCCCCCCCCCCCCCCCCTCACCACTCAATAATCCTTCCTGATCCCCCCCCCCCCTTCCCATAACTCTTTCCAGCTACAACAGCTCTCCTGAAAAGACCTCCAGGGTGAGTTTATTAGGTGCTAGTCTTCTTACTTCCCAGTGCTTCAAGTTTCCTTGTTGAATAAATCTTTCCTCAGCTCGTTCCAGTGGCTGTGCTGTGCCAACAGTTGCTAAGTGGGTACCGCAGCTGTTCCAGGGCCCCGAGGGAACATCGGAAATGCATTTCTGTATAGTTTTCTCAGTTTGTAATGGCGGGAAGTAGGTGAATCGCTGGGGATTCATCTGAGCATAATGTGATATCGATAAAATTTATAACATCCGCTCTCCGGTCTTGTGGATGCGGAACGGACCGTTTCCGTGATTTTGATTTAATAATTCATAAACCTTAGTCAAATTCTGATATCCGTGGAATGCGCAACGGAACTTTACGGCAGGGACTTTTATTGTAACCCCTGGGACGGTAAAGATGGGGGTAGTTGAATGGCATTCAGCTGTAGCACCACAACTACTGTCAAATAATGGTTCCCGGATTTTTGTCAGTACAATCTGTTGCGAAAGCGAAATTATTTTCTGATTTCGGCAGTTTTTTTTTTTTTTTTTCATTATTCTTTGAATAATACACCTATGTAATCGCTCAGCAAAAAATTTTTATAACACCCTCTCAAATGTTTTCTTTTCCGTTTCAAGGTGCGTAGATTCCAAAAATGCAATATCCGTCCGCCGTATCACGTGTACCGGCTTCATTTTCTGTCTAAAAAATTCGTTCTTTCGCACACATGCTCTATTTGGGCCCTAGTTGTGTCCCGAAACCTTGCAGCCCGATCGGAAGATACCCAGGGGTGTTCTTAGTGAAAATGTGTATACAAATAGGTACATATTTTTTGTGTTTCAGTAACATGTTAGTGTAAAATGAGCTTTTGGGGTATCGTTTTCCATGTTGTTGCGGATGAGAAAACCGAATATGAAGTCGATTTTGACCAAGGAGTAAAAAATTGAGGTTGTACAAGATGTTCAGCTCCCAAAATTGATTTTTTATGAGTCAAAGACCTGCGAAATCGTCTGAAATCACCATCAATTTGTAGAATAACACTAGGAAAAGTTCAACACGTGGATCAAGACAATTAATTGGTACTACCAATGATCAAATATAATTTGAAAAAAAAGGGAGCGCACCTAATTCAAGTTTTGGGGGCCAAAATTGGTGGAAACCACCAGAAATAGCTATTTCAATTATTTTACATGAAAGTAACAATAATTTAACAGCCAGCATTTCTGTAGGTATGTCCAGTAGAATAATAAACCCATGTGACAAGGACTTTGCAGCGTTTTCGTGTTTTAGTAACATGAGCTTTTGAGGTATTGTTTTCCATGTTTTTAGGACGAGAAGACCGAATATGAAGTCGATTTTTACCAAAGAGTGGAAAATTGAGGTTCTAAAGAAGTTTCAGCCTTAAATCTACGTTAAATTTTGGTCTAAAATCATCGTTTTTCCGCACACAGTTCGGGTCCCCATTTGGGAACACATTTGGGTCCTAGTTGTGCTCCAAAACACGGCAGCCCGACGGCATACACCCAGGGTTGATATGGGAGAAAAATTATTGTAAAAATATGGGGTTTTAAGGGATTTTTGAGGTTTTAGTGACCCTGAGCTTGTGAGGTATCGTTTTCCATGTTTTTAGGGCGAGAAGTCAAATATTTGGTTGATTTTGACCGAAGGGTGAAGAATTGAGGTTGTAACGAAGATTAATCTCCCAAAATTAATTTTTTATGAGTCAAAAACTTGGGAAATTGGCTGAAATCACCATAAATTCGTATAATAACACTAGAAGTAGTATAAACAGGTGAATAAAGACAATTAAATGGTACTATCAATGATCAAAAATAATCTCTTGAAAGGAAAAGCCGAGCCTAATTGTGTTTTTGGGGCCGAAACTGTTGGAAACCATCAAAAACAGCCATTTCAATAATTGCACCTCAAAGAAACAATAAATGAACACCCAAAATTTCTATAGGTAAGTATGTCCAGTAGAATAATAAACCCATGTGACAAGAACTCTGCAGCGTTTTTAATTGTGTGCATTTTTTTAAAACGAAATCCCCCCCCCCCCTCCAAAAAAATGTTATTGATCCGATACCGCACCCCTCTTATATTTATACTGGTCCTTACCTGCTTTTGTCCTAATAAACAAACGTATAATCCAATTGTATCCGTAATAAGTATAATGAGCTAGACCACTCACAAACGAGGGGGGGGTGCTTTATTATCACAACTCGCTTCAACAGTAATCCAAAGGAAGTGATCCCTATAATAAACCGACCATTAGGGATATTCCAGCTCTAGAGAGAAAATACGATACTCCATCCAGCGAGGATCAAGGGATTACGGAAAGGGACCTTTGTTTCATTGTCCCGTCTCCTGTCCCACAGATGAGTTTCACGGTACAAAATTAGCCCCACCCCCCCCCCCCCCCCCCCCCTCCCACCTGTATGAAAAGGGCCCTTGAAAGTCCCCGCATTTGTTTCGGGTTTGTCGACGTTCTATGCTGTATTTTTAAGGTTCGTTTATAAAGAAATTTTGGTAATAAAAGCCACCAGAACACTGCCTTTTTGTTTCAAGCTCATTATTTACGGATTTTTTTTGTGGAAGTAGAATCCCTGCATTTTTCATGGTATACGCGTAATTTCATCTAACGTTTGACAGATCGGAATATCACGTCTCTCTCCTTTTCTTTACCCTAATTAGCTCGATGCTATTTTACATCACAAAGTTACTTTTACTATACAGCAGCCCCTGCTTGATAACATAGCGTTGAGCATAATTTGATGTTTTTAAGCGGGTGTTCCGTACATTTTTAGGGAAGAAAATCTGTACGATCATAATAGTGCTTAAGTATTCGAAGAAAATGAATTGTCCAAGTGCAGTGATGCCCAATTGTTCTCCTTTTAGGTGCATACTTACACATGTATAGTAAGTATGCTTACTGCTGATCTATGAACAATTCTTTCTTCACGGGATTCCTATTCAGAACTCATGGCAAATGGGAGGTTGCTTAGGAATTGAATCAGCTCGTTTGTAATACGTAAGGTGACCATATTTTCCGACATGAAAAGGTGGACCACTGGGAATGTGCTTTAGATGAGAACGTTGTAAAAATCCTATTCAAGGTGTTTGTTGCCTACGTGTTGGTTTAAAAGCTTATGATATATTTTGTGGACGTTGAATATTAGGTATGAAGAAAAAGACGCAATACCATACCAATACCATTGCACAATACATATGAGTAGTTATTATAGAAGATTAAAAAACGCTGCAAATTATTACACAACGGTTATTATGAGTAAAGCCCTAAATCGAGTACTGGAGCCGACCTGGAAATTAATGTTTCATAAAAATGTGCGGAATTCAGTAATGCGATAGTCAATCATTTGTTCTTATTCATGAAGCATGACGTTTGTTCAAGTTGCAATAGAACCCTATCAACAAAATACACAAGAGCCAACATTATTCAAATGATGTCAAAGAACAACCAACTCAACTTCATACAGCCATCTTTGATTATAATCAGGTGCTCCCTAGTGATGATATCTGGCCCGGAGTTATACTGTTTGATTCACGATCGTGTTGACGAAGCTTTTTTGGTGCACACGAACGGCTGGACGTACAGTGCTCCGGGTGGTCTCAAAAAATTCCTTTAGTTCAAGATCAGTTTAAAAACGTAAAAACAAACCATGCCCTTCTATTGAAAATTTCAACCCCTACTTTTCACCCCTTAGGGCCGATTTCACCAACGCAGCTTAAACCTGGGTATCAATAAATCCTGATTCAAATTTGATCTGTGGTTCAGAGCTTCGACAGTTTCACCAACGTTTTTGATCCGCGGTTTAGCCGAACTTGGGGTTTAAGCCGAGATTGTTCAGTTTGCTCAGCATTGCTATCCCCAGAAACACAAATCCCGTATTACAGATGACATGGAGGAGTGATGCTCATCCATGAGTTGTGGATCTGTGATATTTCTTCTATGGATACCTACTTAAATTTTGTGTCCGCCATCCTCTGTTGTGGAGACATTAAACTGCATAATAGTAGCCAGTTGCGGAAGTTTCGCGAGTTTTGGTTTATTATTTTCAATAATGAACCATTGGAATCGAGCATGAAAAAAAAAATTCTTACCCCCCCTCAAAATTTGATGGTTTACGTTTCAAGATATGTAGAATCCAAAACTGCAATAAAAATATTTCTGTCTGTCCGCCGTACGCCGTACGCCGTACGGGCCACTTTTCTTAGTTACCATGAAAAAAAAATTGATGAAATTCGGGTTATAGGTTCCGTTCGGCGTCTAGTTGGTCCTCGAAGCTCGACGTTTACTGTGAGTCATCTCTAAGGGGTTCAAAATAGGGGTTGAAATTTTCAAAACGCCATATACCATTTTTTTACGTAAATATTTTTACGGTTTTAAATAGTTCTTGAACTTGCGAGTTTTTTAAGACCATCCGGAGCATCGTACGTCCAGCCGTTCGTTCACAGTAAGGCCCCGAAGTTTGCACCGACAGGCATTTTCGACTCCAGTGTGAATGAAATTGTATACAATCCAAACCAAATCTCGTAACCAGAGACGCGCCCACAATAGGAATTTGTGAATACGGCCATCATTGGTAGGGATCACCTGATTATATTGGCGGAGTATGAAGTCGAGTTGGTTGTTCTGTGATATTATTTAATTTGAAAAATGATGGCTCTATTGGAGTTTGTTGGTAGGTAGTGAAACTTGAACAAACGTTGAAGTATTATTGATGGGTAAATTATTACTACGGTAAATCATTACTCAACGGTAAATTATTACACAACGGTAAATTATACCATCTACGTAGAAGGGGCTGGAGTTTGTTGGTAGGTACTTTTGCAACTTTTTTCACTCCTCATCAACAATTTCTTTTCAGAACTTCATTATGTGTGTTTCTTTTTGTTAGGTACTGTTTGTCATCGGCAGAATTATTTTAGCAACATTTAAACTCGTGATTTAGGTAGGTACCCTAGTAACGAGTACGGGGTTAGGTACTAACCTACGGAGTGTCTGCGATCTACATAATATGCATATAATAGAATAGTACATATCATATTATATAGACGGGTTATCTATACATAGAGCTGTGATCTGTAACAGAAGGGTATTCTATACAAAATAATAAACCGTTGTGCAGGAGATTTGCAGCGTTTTTTCTTATGCCTCTAGCCTCTGTCATTCTCATTCTGAGAACTTCTGCTCGACTCCACTCTGTCATTACTACAAAAGACCATCTTACATCTTTCGAGACAGCTCTTGTAAATAAATTATAGATAGCCTACCTAGGCTCTTCTATAAAAGGTATCTACTTTTGGTTTATTATTTTCAATAATGAACCATTGGAATCGAGCATGAAAAGAAAAAAAAATTCTTACCCCCCCTCAAAATTTGATGGTTTACGTTTCAAGGTATGTAGAATCCAAAACTGCAATAAAAATATTCGGCCAACGGGCCACTTTTCTTAGTTACCATGAAAGAAAATTGATGAAATTCGGGTTATAGGTTCCGTTCGCTGTCTAGTTGGTCCTCGAAGCTCGACGTTACTGTGAGTCATCTCTAAGGGGTTCAAAATAGGGGTTGACATTTTCAAAACGCCTATACCATTTTTTTACGTGAATATTTTCACGGTTTTAAATAGTTCTTGAACTTGCGAGTTTTTTAAGACCATCCGGAGCGTCGTACGTCCAGCCGTTCGTTCACAGTAAGGCCCCGAAGTTTGCACCGACAGGCATTTTCGACTACAGTGTGAATGAAATTGTATACAATTCAAACCAAATCTCGTAACCAGAGACGCGCCCACAATAGGAAATTTGGCGGAGATGAAATCATTGCTAGGGATCACCTGATTATATTGGCGGAGTATGAAGTCGAGTTGGTTGTTCTGTGATATTATTTCATTTGAAAAATGATGGCTCTTTTGGAGTTTGTTGGTAGGTTGTGAAACTTGAACAAACGTTGAAGTATTATTGATGGGTAAATTATTACTACGGTAAATCATTACTCAACGGTAAATTATTACACAACGGTTCATTATACCATCTACGTAGAAGGGGCTGGAGTTTGTTGGTAGGTACTCTCGCAACTTTTTTCACTCCTCATCAACAATTTCTTTTCAGAACTTCATTATGTGTGTTTCTTTTTGTTAGTTACTGTTTGTCATCGGCAGAATTATTTTAGCAACATTTAACTCGTGATTTAGGTAGGTACCTAGTAACGAGTACGGGGTTAGGTACTAACCTAAGGAGGGTCTGCGATCTACATAATATGTATAGAATAGTACATATCATATTATATAGACGGGTTATCTATACATAGAGCTTTGATCTGTAACGGAAGGGTATTCTATACAAAATAATAAACCGTTGTGCAGGGATTTGCAGCGTTTTTTTACAATAATTCGCTGTATGCAGAAGAAGTTATACATGTACTTATTAGCGCAGTCTGCGAGTACCTACCACGTACAATGAAGGTTTGTTTACCTACTAAATAAACAATGATGGGTCCGACGTTGTTGCCTACCTGGTTTGGTGTAAAATTATATTTATTACACATTTTTGGTTGCACTCACATTTCTGTTTCGAGAACTAGAAGGCTTTCTCTTGCATCGAGCACTAAGCTCATCCCTTCCGTCGGAAGGCGGAAACTCGCGAAAAAATCGCCGTCATCCCACTTGTGGAAATGCTCGACCCTTTCGCGTATTATCGCCGTCTGGGCGCGGCCACTTCCAGAAGTTCATTGAAATATTCATCCAAGGATGACTCAAACACTTCAATGTAACGATTCATCGCACTAAATGTTGATGCAAGATTGCAAGTTGAGAAGTACATATGAAAAACACTGATAAAATAGATTTCAAAATGGCGATGGCCTGGAGGAGAATCGGAGATCAACCGTAGATCAGAGGTTTAAACCACCTGAAACGAGGTATTAACTTAATACGCCGTTGCCGCGACTTATTCCTAGATTAGGCGTTCGTGAAACTGTCTTTTCTCAGAATCGATGGCTTAAACCTCAGCCGGGATTGAACTCTGGATAATCCGCGTTGGTGAAACCGGCCCTTGGAGATGACCGACAGTAGTGCCGAGCTTCGCAGGCCAACTGGACCACAAATGGGACCTACAACCAAATTTCATGAATTTTGGTTCATGGTAACTAATAAAAGTACGAAGTACGGAAGACGGACAGACATTTTTTATTCCTTTTTCGGACTCTTCGTATACCATCAAATTTGGTGGGGTGGGGGGGGGGGGGGGGGTTTATTTTTCCATGCTCGATTCCACAGGTTCACTATTGAAAATAATAAACCGAAGGAGATCACCATCGAAGACCTCGATTTGTGTCAGTAATATTAAGAAAGAAACGCAAATATTACAGATTGACCTGGTTCTGAAGGGGGGGGGGGGGGGTCTTCTTAAACGTGAGCAATTTAAGAAAATCTACATCGGAAAAATTTTGGACAACTCATTATCATCTGCTGAGTATAATAATTTTGAAGCGTATATCTACCTCCTTATTTTGGGAAGCCTAACTGTATGGGTTGTATTAATAATGTTATTTACTGGTTCCCCATCTAAAGGGACGTTCAGGGGTCCCTGAAAAATGTAATTTAATAAAAATTTATGTTACAATAGCAAATTTTCATTTATTTTTATGTCAGAGTGGTCCTTTGGAAGTACCGTTTTAGAAAAGAAGTACCGTCAGGCCACCCTGTTTATGGGGCAGATGGAGTCACAATCAGCTAGAATATTACTTCAATTTCTGAACAGCTTCTTTCCAGCTAGTCTTCTTGGTGTGAGCCTCTGGACTGGACTGCAGTCGTTCGTGCTGTTAACCCAGGTTAGAGGCTGCTTCGGAAACCGCCGCGGCGAGTGGGTCCGTTCCTGTGGAGCAAACGAAATGCTTAATACTTTAACGTCCCATCATTTGATATCCTAGTGAAATAAAAAAATTCAGTAAATTAACCCGTTGTACAGCCAAGTACGAGACAGTTGTACAGTACCAGTTGTACAAGTACAGGTACAAGACCGGTTGTCCAAGACAGCCTTTGCTGGTCTGCTTTGGGGAAATTCTGATATTTTGAGATAAGTAAGCCTGTTATAAGCCTAGTGATTCAAGAAAGCGCATCTGAAAATTCTTCGCTAAAGTATTAGTTAATCCAAAGAAGGGTCTAATTGTATTTTGGAAAAGGAAAAGTTTTTAAACTCCCAGCTTGAAAAGGGTTGGACCTTTTACTGCGGTGAAGGGGGGGGTAAAGGATAATATTGTAGGACAAGGATAATATCGTTGTAGAATCAACTTGGGTGGAAATATCTGAAGGGAAGAGCTTGGAAAGAACAACTTATAATGAAGCTGAAACTACGAAATGCTTAGGGATTTTGATGGAAATTGATTGGCCCCCAACTCACGTCATAAACTTTGTTCACAGAGTTTTGGCTGCTGCAGAATTTGTTGACCTCTAGCGGGAACAATTTCTCCGGCGTCTGTTGGAACCAATATCTCATGGAATTCATGGGTGAGAAGTTCGGTTTTTCAATTCTGAAGGGCATTAATTCGACTACACAATTTCATTCTAAGTTCATAGGGTGAGGGTATTTTTTTTAAATGCATTTATTCGGGGAAAAAAACACAGTATAACTTTGAAAATACAAATCGTATACAAGTAATGCTAGAAAAAGTAAACACCAAATGCGTTCCCCCCTCTTTAAGTTAGATAACTTGTGCTGAGGGGGGGGGGGGGAGTCGCCTCAACCTATTCACATAGCTTCAATCTACCTTCAAATTAAAGTCACTACACTTGCTTATACTGGGTACTTGCTTACTGACTATCTGCTAAACTACAAAAAAAAAGTCAGAAATGAACTGCTTGATAAGTAAGTACCTTGACATTTTTCGAGCTAAGAACACATTTTATTTTATTAGGAAGGTCGTTAAACATTTTGAGTCCCTCATAGGAGAAAAAATGTTGACCTTTAGATGTGAGTTGGAAAGGGAGTTTCAAAGCCAGGTTATCAGCTGAACGAGTGTAGCCATCCACTGTCTCATACTGCGATAAGTTTTTATAAATATGGATGAGTACAGTTTTCTTATATATATGTTAGGAACATTCAATACATTGAATAATTTAAAAACTTGAGAGCTAGGGAAGCGCATTTTTTTGCGCAACAGAATTTTAATAATTCGCCTCTGGATGACACTTACAGATTCAAGGTGTGTTTTTTATGCAGATCCCCATACGAGAATGCTATACGAAAGTAAAGATTGTACTAGTGCAAAATACATTCGCAAGGTAGCCAAAGACATGAAATTTCTAATTTCCAAACACATAGGAATGACTTTACGCAACTTATTACCTAGGTTATCCATGTGGTAATCCCAAGACAAGCACTGATCCACCAACACCCCCAAATATCTTACGTGCGATACTTGCTTGATACTAGGGCAAACACAGTCCACACCTGGGCAGGTGGGCAAAATGTGTATGCTGTGTTTAGAGCTTGTTTCACCAGAATAGTATTAGTACCATAGTGCTACATTTGTCTAACAAGGTGTGATGCTACTGTAGCAGCGATGGCTTCATGAAAAAAATAAAGAGTTCGATGTTCCGAGATACTCCTTGGAAAGAAGGTGTATTTTAATCGATTTCGGCGGGGTTGTACTTGTTCTTCAGTACCAAGAAAAATTGTCGGGTACCTAACACGCATTCAAATGACCCGTAACTTAGCCGGAAATTTCGTTAATTCACCAGTAAGCCAGTTCCCACCTACCGTCTACATCTGGTCCTATAGTAGGTACAAGTTTTTCTGGAACTTTTCACTGGCGCAGTCGAATCTTGCTGTCAAATTTATCTTACTTCTTATGGGAACCAACCCTCAATATCTGCTCACATTCAAAACGTCCTTTCATCACTAATTCGTGTATTGATGGTCATTTCAAGCGTGTAGTGTTTAATAGCACCGTTCTTGTTGTCAATATTTCAAGTTTTCGAAGTAGATAATCGTCATCGTGGTGCATCGACTTGACTCCTACGTATAAAACGCGCAGATTATTACACAACGGTTTATTATTTACCTGTATAGGTGCTTCTTCTGCATAGATCACTGTTTTCTGTGGGAAGTCCGGTCTGCTTCTTAGCATAAAATTGATATGTCTGTAAATTGTTTAATAAAATGTGTATTTTCTTCTTTCTTTCTTTTCTATTTTCTTCTTCATTGTTTTCTGTGGTCAATACATACCCTCAAGCTCCTTCAGGAAAGCCACAAATCGAGTAATGGAGCCGGCCTGGGAATCAGGGTTTCATGAAAAACAGTATATAAAATTGCAATGTTCAGATGTAGTTCGGAAGGTAAGTTGTTGATGTTCGAATTGGTATTCGAACCTGCGACCTCCAGCATGGGATTCCGGCCCCTAGCCCACTGAACAACGGGGCACGTGGGAACGAGGCGAGTGATGTGCGCTCTCAATCCAGGTTGATGCCTGCAAACGCGCTCCTCTTTGGTATAGGACAAGTACAGTTTTATGGCAACATCGTAGAATGCTCCGGATGGTCTCAAAAATTCAGAAAAAAATCCAACTATTTGAAAATGCGAGAAAACCCGCACCTCAAATTACAGTTTTCTGAGATAAGAGTACTCTTGATATTCAGTCCTTATTTTTCACCCCGTTAGAGTTAAGTGACAGTGACACCGAGCTTCGAAGACCAACTAGAGCCCAAACGGGACCCATATGCCAAATTTCGTGAATTTTGGTTCATGGGAACTAAGGATAAAGCCGCGTACGGTGGACGGACGGAAATTTTGTATTCGACATTCGTATTATTTGTATTATTAAGGACGGATTATTCTATGTCCCTTGGAAACGTAAACCAAGAAATTGGTGGTGGGGAGGCGGGGGGGGGGGGGGGGGGGTTAAAAATTGGTTTCATGGTCGATTCTTAAGGTTCATTATTGAAAGTAATAATAACCAGAAGCTATTTGATAATGCTATTGTAGAGAGGAATATTACTTTCTTCAATGCTCATCTTTTAGAAATAGGAAATGGAATCTGCAGCACGACCTCCTCTTCAATTCATCACGAAGAAATGAAAAAATAACGGTGTTTTTTACTGGGAAATTCAAGAATGTCATATAACCGTGTACCTTTTATAAATCCACCTATTTGAAATTAGATATTGATTTCACGTGATTGTGTTTTCTGCATAATGATGTTCCTACAGTTGTGTATGACCACTGAATCTCGAATTTCTGTTCCATAATCCTCCTAGTAAATTATTTGTAAATGCAGATACTTCACTGTAATTTACTCGAAATGTTGTTTAACAAATCGTTCGCCCTACCATCCTTTTTTTTCCTCTATGGAAATCAACAGTATCTGAGGAAAAATGAAAATATCTCCCATCTAAGCCGCTTTCACCTCGGAGTCAAACAAAAGGGGCAAAAAACCAGCCGCAAGATGAAAAAGTAATTGTTTGATACAACAATCTCTCTCCAGTAATTTAACAGATAAAGGGTCGGCTAGCAAATTAAAACGAAGGGATGGAAAAAAAAGTTTGAAGAGAAGGCTGAGTGAGGCGCAGTGGAAAATAAATAGAGTCAACAAACAGAAGCGAAGGCTGTAATTATCTGTGCTGCTGATACACGAGATAACGCGCTTTATAAAGTTCTTGACGTGCAGTATGTCATGGTGAGCGAACTGTTTTTTTTTGGCGTGGGGACATTTGGAGCACGATTTCTGTCTTTTTCAACCTACGATGCTGTGTATGACATGAGGGCAGTCATAAGGCAAATAAGGGGAGTCCGGGCTGCTAATCACGGAGCCGCAAAGGCGTACAGTAATTTATTATTGTTGTTAGTAGGATTCTTGAGGTTTTGGTCGCTTAATAAAATATCCACTATGCCGACGTTTCGATTTATTTATAAATCTTCTTCAGGGCTGCAATGATAGGAACTTACTCAGAAAACATTGGCTCAAAACAAGTGAAGCGAAATTTTTTTTGAGCATTTACTTTATAAGTCCATCCTTCACTTGTTTTGAGTCAATGTTTTGTGAGTAAGTTCCTATCATTGCAGCCCTGAAGAAGATTTATAAATAAATCGAAACGTCGGCATAGTGGATATTTTATTAAGCGACCAAAACCTCAAGAATCCTACCAACAACATTAAAACTGAGTGGTCGAGAACGTTAATCATAGTAATTTATTATTATAAAATATGAAGGAATGTGCGGAACATTAGTTTGTTTGTTATTTACTTCAGCAAGTCGATCGTCGTGTTCTACATCGTGATTGCCGGATTTGGCCCATCTCTACTCCGCACTGTCCTGATCGACTGTGTAACGCCGTCCGGAATTCGAATTGGGATCGAATGGGTTTTTCTCTGTTAATCAATTATCGCTGCGACCACTCACCTCCGCCCTGATCAGTCACGATTGAATCGATGTGGGAATGTAAGGCTTGAGCACGTTCCTCCAAAGCGTTGACGGATTTGTTATAGCTGACCATCGATTTTCACTTGACGGCGTACAGAGGTGCAGAATTTAAATCGAGGTTAACATCAGTATTTCAAACCGTGGTTTAGGAAGAAGAAAATGTGCTTTATTGTAAGAAAAATTGATACTCCACGAAAAAAATCCAAGAAATACAAAATTTGGATTGGACAATTAGGTACCATGAGTCCCCGGATCGTCCGGAAATATAATAGAATATGTTTCTGTCTTAAACATAATTGATTAAGTTTGGATTATTCTTGAGAGTCGGTCGGGATGAATAAAATACCCTCTTCAGGAAAAAGTTTCGAGGTGTTTATACCCCCATCCTGAGAATAGGGTATAAATACCTCGAAACTTTGGCCTGAAGAGGGTATTTTATTCACCCTGACCGACTCAAAAATAAACCAAACTTGACATTGTCTAAGCGGTCGAGAATCGACAACACACCATAATTTATTACATACTCGTATATATCTGACTTCATTTGTAAGTTATTTCAGTGGTGGAGTAAGTTTATACTCAGAGATGGAGTAAGTTATTTCATTTCAGTGCTGATACCACAGAACATAATATTATAACTTGGAATACTTGAAGCATATTCTCAAAACTGTAATGCTGTTACTCCTATGATTTCTTTCTACAACAGATATAAAGTAATATAGTATGTATTTATAAATATACCTGTTTACTTAGAAAAATGAAACATCGGATTTTTCATAAATTCATAACTGCAATAACTCGATACCTCCGAAAAACGCCTTTTCGAAATAATTAGGTAAGTAGTATAATTTATCTAAAATCTGGTATAGTCTGACATTTGCACGGGGAATCGTAGTGATCTTCGTCCTGGCATGTGTTACACATTGAACATTTTGCTTCTTGAGTCCTACGGTTGGATTTTACAGTTTAGGTCAAGTCGTGCACGGCGTACCTTTAAAAGTAATTTGCATACCAACCTACTCCTATAATATTACAGGATGGTATTTATTTATTTATTTATTTTTAATATACGGGCAAATATTGCCCAATTTACAAGGATTAATAATTAGCAACTAAACATAAAAGAAAACAATATTAATAAAAGAAAAGAAAATTTTTGTTTAAAATAATAATAACTTGGCCTGTCTCTTGAAGACACTTCCACTTACACAGAGTAGGTCAACTTCAGACATACAGTAGATGTTATTGCGGGTGATCTATGTATGTTTATCTAGGTCTAAATTACTCGCGAAGAAATCGTGGAAAACCATTTCAAAGAAAAACGGAGTCATTGAAAAATATTCTATTTTTTCCACTAATACACGAAAAATACACTGTTATACCGGTTTTGGTGATCAAATCATCGTCAGTTATGTTTGTCACTGTACGATGGTTTGATCACTGAGAGCGGTATAACAGTGTATTTTTCGCGTTTTTTCGTGTATTAGTGGAAATATACTATTTTTCAATAACTCCGTTTTTCTTAGGTCTAGGCAGTTATCCTCCTATTATGTATATAAAACGTGAACGATATGTACGTCTTCTCAACAATCGCCAGTCCAGTATTTTTGATCCAGAAATTTGTGAAACTGCCATTATGAAGTGCGTATTTTTCGTGGCTTCGTCTACTGTTCCATAGAGCCTGTTGTATTTAGTACAGTGGGTTTCCCTGCAGTTCGTAATAAAACCCGATAATATGACATAGTAAGCATGTGGATGTTAATTAATTGACTTTTACTGCACCAGTGCTTTTCAACGAGCTGGGGTCGGAAAAAAAACGGGCGCGTCCAAATGTATGAAATCCGCGATTGAATTTCCTGTTTCTCCGGCTTGTCCGCTATAATTTATGTGCGGTCCAGCAGGCCTACGGTATTATGGAGAAAATACCACGCGGTGGGAGAGAGAGAAAGGCCCTCCAACACATACCTAACGCCCTCAAACAAAAACCATTCGTAAAATAAAAGATATAAAATGCGGTTATCCTCATTCCAGCACGCACGTTCGAATAAATTCCATCTCAACGAATTAAAATTTCTCTTTTCCACAACCCTCGAAGTCCTCCCCCCCCCCCCCCTTCACACTCACATGCTCTCGTCCACCATCATATCCCAACCCTTTCTCACGACTGCTGCCTCAGACCACTCGGGCGACTATAAATAACAGAATCCAGGCCACAGAGTTTTCATCCCTTCGCTTGTTTAAATTAAAAAAGTCCCAGGAGGGTTTAGGGGAACATGAATACGTTCCAGTCATGCAGCATGACGCGTATGAGTGAATTTTCACAGTTTGTGACTTCTAGCTATTCCTGACAACTCGTGGCGGGGGAGATCGTTGACACCCGCCTTTCTCTTCCCAGGATGGAAACGAGATGTTAACTTTGACACCCAGGGTTACCGTTTACTCCCAGCAGAGGGTAACTGAGGCTTACCGTTTACTCCCAGGGCCGATTTTAACGTATCGTTGACACCCGCCTTTCTCTTCCCAGGATGAAAGAGATGTTAGCTTAGACACCCAGGGTTACCGTTTACTCCCAACAGAGGGTAACCGAGATTTACCATTTACTTCCTGGGCCGATTTTAACGTATCGTTGACACCCGCCTTTCTCTTCCCAGGATGGAAACGAGATGTTGACTTTGACACCCAGGGTTACCCTTCACTTCCAACGGAGGCTAACCGAGATTTGCCGTTAACTCCCCGCTCAGACGTTAGTAAATGGTCCACAAAAATTCCGTCTCACTTTACAGACCGTCTCCACGGGTGGTCTTGTTTGCCCTAAAGTGAAGAAAACAATGAAAACTGCAAAGTCCTCGTCTCATGGGTTTATTATTCTATTGGGCATACCTACAGAAATGTTGGCTGTTCATTTATTGTTTCTTTCATGTGCAGTAATTGAAATAGCTATTTTTTATGGTTTCCACCAATTTTAGGCCCCCAAAACTCGAATATTTGCCCGAAACTGCAGCCCGATCGGAATATACCCAACGGTGTTATGGGTGAAAAATATATGCAAAAATAGGGTTTTTTGGTGTTTTAGTAACATGACGTTCGTGACCTTTTCAATGTTTTTTTTTGGGGGGGCGAGGAGACCGAATGTGAAGTCGATTTTGGCCAACGAGCGAAGAACTAAACCGTTGGAAAATAATAAACCGTTGTGTAATAATTTGCAGGGTTTTTTTGTTTTTTTTTTTTTTAGTTGTGTTATCAGATGTGATAAAAATCGATTAACAAAGAACAGAATTTCTAACGAAGTCTGACTTAAATTTACCAAATACGTCAAATTTACTAAATTCATCGTTCTCCTCGCACACAGGCCCTAGTCCGGTTGTGCTCTAGTTGTGCTCCGAAGCTCGGCAGCCCGATCGGAATACCTACACCCAGGTGGTTATGGGTGAAAAATGGGTCTAATTTTTTTTTGTTTTAGTGAGCATGAGCTTGTGAGGTATCAATGTTTTATGAAACTGTAGTTCCCGGGCCGGGTCCAGTACTCGATTTAGGGCTTTCGTGGTGGGCGCTCGAGGGTAGGTATTGAGCAGAGAAAACAGTGACCTAGGCAGAAGGGGCATCTATACAGGTAAATAAACCGTTGTGTAATAATTTTCAGGTTTTTTTGTTGGTGCGTTAGATGTGATAAAAATCGATTAGGTTGTACGATTATCGATATTCCGTCGTCTCGTCAGTTCCTCCCATTCTCCTGCTCCTTGAACGGGCGGCTCTTCGGTATCGACTGCCTTCAGCCCCTGACCCAGTTGGGGCGGCAAAAGAGTCTACGAAGGAGGTAGGCCGGGGGAGTTTAGACTGTGTGATGGGAGGGGGCGGGTGGTGGGGGTGGCGTATAGACTGGTGGAAGTGAAGTGTAGACTAGTGGAGCGGCGGGGTGGGCCTGGTCTTCAGTTATGTACCTGGAAGCCTCCCCGACGACGGAGTGGAGGCGGCAGAGTGGAGGCGGAGGCCGAACTTTGGGGGGGGGGGGGGGGGCAATATCGATCAGCCACTGCAGCGGGGCGCAGGGGGCGAAGATAAGGAAGGTTACGATGAATGCCCTGTTACCCACGAAGGTTATAAATTGTCCGCGTACTTCACAGGAACTTTCCGTGAGATGTCGTGTTGTGGAGGGGGGGGGGGAGGAGGGAGCGCTAAAAAAAGACCCCCCTCCCCTCATATCAACCCTTATCGCCCCCTCTTCAACACTAAACAGTACACACACTGCCATCTGTCAGCCTGGAAGTGAACTCGTAGGCGCGAACCTGCTGCCATCTGGCGGGAGGCGGCGGAAACAACTTGCCACGCTACCGCCCCCTCGGATGAGTCGCCGCCTCCATCCACGTCGTTCAACCCGATGGTTCCACCACTGTCCGATAGAGCGCTTTGACCTCTGTATTAGGCGTTCAGCAGCCAATTTTCGGTGTAAAAAAACTCGTAATAGTTTATTGGAAAAAATCACTGAACATTTTATTAAATCATCGACATTTTTGTAGATGGTACTGTGAAGATTTGCTCATATTTTCATGACGTATGCTTGGAATTTTTTGGGAATTATCAGAAAAATGCTGCAAATTATTACACAACGGTTTATTATTTTTCTGTATAGATTCCCCTTCTGCGTAGATCGCTCTTTTCTGTGGTCGGTACCCTCGAGCTCCCCCAAGGAAAGCCCTAAATCGAGTACTGTAGCCGGCCCGGGAATTGCAGTTTCATAAAAATGCGCGGGATACAATAATTCAGTCATTAATATTATTTGTTGTTATTCATGAAGCATGAGGTGAACAATAAACCACTGTGTGAGAAACGGTTTCTAAAGTTTCAGCCTAAATTTACGTTATATTCACGATCGTGTTGACGAAGCTTTTTGCTGCTCACGAACGGCTGGACGTACAATGCTCCGGGTGGTCTCAAAAATTGTTTAGCTCAAGACAAATTTAATAACGTAAAAAAACCATACCCTTCCGTCTAAAGTTTTCGAGCTACGGCGTTCTGAAAATTTCAACCCCTATTTTGAACCCATTAGAGATGACTGACAGTAACGTCGAGCTTCGAGGACCAACTAGACCCCGAACGGAACCTATAACCCGAATTTCATCAATTTTGTTTCATGGTAACTAAGAAAAGTGGCCCGTACGGCGTACTAGATCTAGTACACAGGGTCCTACTTTCTTTCAAAATGTAGGTTTCTGATCACTGGTTTAGGGTTCAGGGCGACTGACGACCGATCCCGGGCCAATTTAGTAACTGACGCGTTCAAATTTGGTTAATTTGGTTAAAAAGTGCATCTAATTTAACCGAGAGATAAATGGCTGAGATTTTGGTTTATTATTCTGTGAATAATACACCTATGTATTCGCTCAGCAAAAAATTTTTATAACACCCCCCTCAAAATTTTTTCTTTTCCGTTTCAAGGTGCGTAGATTCCAAAAATGCAATTTCCGTCCGCCGTACGCCGTATCACGTGTACAGGCTTCATTTTCGTTCTTTCGCACACATGCTCCATTTGGGCCCTAGTTGTGTCCCGAAACTTTTCAGCCCGATTCGGAATATACCCAGGGATGTTATGAGTGAAAATGTGTGTAAAAATAGGTACTTTTTGTGTTTTAGTAACATGTTAGTAACATGAGCTTTTGAGTTATCGTTTTCCATGTTTTTGGGGAGGAGAAGACCGATTATGAAGTCGATTTTGGCCAAAGAGTGGAAAATTGAGGTTTTACCAAATGTTCAGCTCCCAAAATTGATTTTTTTATGAGTCAAAAACCTGGGAAATCGTCTGAAATCACCGTCAATTTGTATAATTACACTACAAAAAGTGTCAACATGTGGATCAAGACGATTAAATGACACTACCAATAATCAAAGATAATATTTTATGAAAAGAAAAAAAAAGAAGCGTACCTAATTCGTGTTTTGCGGGCCAAAATTGTGTATCAGAAATAGCTATTTCGGCTATTTCAATTATTTCACATGAAAGAAACCGAAATGAACAGCCAAACGTTCTGTAGGTATGTCCAATAGAATAATAAACCTATGTGTCGAGGTCTTTGCAGCGTTTTTGCCTGGCATCCGGACCCTAGGGCGTTAGGAATTGACGCATTCACACATTCCTGGACTCACTTGGATTTCTACGCTTTTCCTCCTTTTGTTTTAATCCTCAAAGTATTACGAAAAATAATAGCAGATCGTGCAACGGGTATAGTCGTTGTCTCTGACTGGCCAGCTCAGCCCACGTTTTATGAGTTGCTACGTTCGCCACTTATTTACTTCGGTCTGAAATCACCATCAATTTGTATAATAACACTAGAAAAGGTTTCAACATGTGAATCAAGACAATTAAATGGCACTAACGATGATCAAAGGTAATTTGAAAAAAAAATGAGCGTACCTAATGCGTGTTTTGGTGGAAACCATCAAAATTAGCTATTTCATTTATTTCACATGAAGGAAACAATAAATGAACAGCCAACATTTCTGTAGGTATGTCCAAAGAATAATAAACCCATGTGACGAGGACTTTGCAGCGTTTTCTTTTACAAATACCTACCGAAAATCAATCATAGAATTGGCCCGCTAAATTTTGAACGTCCCTTCTACATCATTTAGTTATTGCATAATTAAAGTAGGATCTAGCTGTTTTGCTTCTGCAATAGTTAGGTACTTGGCTGCTCTTGCAACTGGTATGAAAGTGTGCTATTGCAAAAACAGCCATACATTTGTGAAACTAGGTTTTATTGATGGAAAAGTAGGTCTAAATAAAGAAAGCTTTGAAATAATTTCATTTTTTAGGTGAAGAAAAAACAGTACAGAATACCCTGAATACCCCGAAAAACAGTACCTACAGAATGTTTTACAGTAGGTTAACACAAAATACGAACAAACAGAGAAAACTTTAATTAGGTAATCAGAAACAGTTCGTCAGGGGAGGGCGTTGCCTACTGAATTTTTCACCGTCACTCTCCAACAAAAATAGAAATCTATGGGTTCTGGTTCATTTTGTTGATCTTCAGTGATGTGTATGTGTCTCCAAACAACTTGTCTTTTGGTTTATTATTTTCAATAATGAACCATTGGAATCGAGCAAGAAACAAAATTCTTACCCCCCCCCTCAAAATTTGATGGTTTACGTTTCAAGGTATGTAGAATCCAAAACTGCAATAAAAATATTTCTGTCTGTCCGCCGTACTGGCCACTTTTCTTAGTTGCCATGAAACAAAATTGATGAAATTCGGGTTATAGGTTCCGTTCGGGGTCTAGTTGGTCCTCGAAGCTCGACGTTACTGTTTAGGGGTTCAAAATAGGGGTTGAAATTTTCAGAACGCCGTATCTCGAAAACTTTCGATTGAAGGGTTTTTTTTTACGTTATTAAATTTGTCTTGAGCTAAACAATTTTTTGAGACCACCCGGAGCATTGTACGTCCAGCCGTTCGTGTTTACCAAAAAGCTTCAACACGATCGTGAATCAAACGGTATAAATCCGGCCTGGATATCATCACTAGGGAGCATCTGATTATAATCAAGGATGTCTGTATGAAGTCGAGTTGGTTGTTCTGCGATATTATTTCATTTGATAAGTGATGGACTATTGGATTTTGTTGGTAGGTACTTGTGAAACTTGAACAAACGTTGAAGTATTATTGATGGGTAAATTATTACACAGTGGTAAATTATTACACAACGGCAAATTATTACTCAACGGCAAATTATTACACAACGGTAAATTATTACATACCGGCAAATTATTACACAAAGGTTCATCTACCAAAAAGGGGCTGGATTTTGTTGATCGTTACTTTTGCAACTTGAACAACCGTTGAAGTATTATTGATGGGAAAGTTATTACACAACGGTTCACTATAATTATTGACCACAGAAAACAGTGATATGAAGGGGTATCTATTTCACTCCACATCAACAATTTTCCTTTAGAACTTCATTATTTGCATTTCTTTTTGCCGTTTTAGTCATGTCTTCGACATTCCTTGACGATTTGGTGCAGTGTTCCACTTGATTCGTTGATTCTCTTCAGCGGAAACGCGGAGGTAGGTATTTGGGTTGCGAAAACGTTTTTCCAGTAGGAAAGTTCATCGCGATCACGATTTCACCATGTTTGACAGTTATGGAGCAGTAGCTGTACGGTTTTCAACAAGTCACTTTACTTCGACAAGCTGTCTAGTCGTTTCGTTACGATTGACGAGATCGGGAGGCGGTGACGTACGTATGAATGCGGCCAAATACGTCAACCGTATGATACGTCTACCATATATTATGTTCGGCCCATGCGCAGAACCCTTTTCTGAGACATACGGCCGACGCACCCGAGCAAAGGTATCTCCTAGGAACTCTCTGTTGACCACAGAAAACAGCGATCTTGATCTACCCAGAATATATCTGTATAGCACGGCAGGTAGACATAATATGCCTACCTTTATGTCTACCCGCCTTGGTCCATAGTAAACTGTTGTGTAATAATTTGCAGCGTTTTTCCCGGTGTCTGGTAATAAGCCCGGTTGAAAAGGATGGGGACGTGAGGCTTGGATCTCCTCAGTCTCTCAGCGCTCTGGCGTTTTGGTCGGTAAACGCTTAGTTCATCCGCCTGCCGCAAGATGGCAAATGCTATTTGAAAACATCCCATCGCTGCCTCCCTTTTCCCCACCCCATTTCAGGTTAGTTCCGTGTGGCCCCGTTAGATTGCAGACAAGTTCAATTGTAGAGATCATGTTAATGATTTCTACAAATAATAAAATATTTTGCTTTGATTTGAGGTTGCAGACAAGTGCCTTGCATTTACTTACTCATTGAATTCCTCATCTCTCCTACTCTTATCGGTCTATAGATTTGTGAAATTCAGGGATTTCCACATGGAAACATTCAACACTTCGAATTGTATCATTCTTTCCAAACTCTGAGTTGAGATGTGGTATGTTGAGGAAACAGTAGAAAAAACGCTGCCAAGTCCTTGTCACGTGGGTTTATTATTATGTTGGACGTACCTGCAGAAATGCTGGCTGTTCGTTTATTGTTTCTTTCGTGTGCAATAATTGAAAAAGCTGTTATTGATGGTTTCCACCGGTTTTGGCCGCCAAAAACACGATTTAGGTCCCTATTATTGACAAATTATTGTCTTTGATAATAATTGGTAGTGCAATTTAGTTGTCTTGATTCACCTGTTGATATATTTCTAGTGTTATTATACAAATTCATGGTGATTTCAGACGATTTCCCAGGTTGTTGGCTAAAAAAAAAAATGAATTTTGACAGCTGAACCTTCGTTCCAACCATCAAATCTTCACTCTTCGTTCAAACTCAACTTCATATTCGGGCTTCTTGCCCTAAACATTGTGGAAAAGGGTACCTCACAAGCTCATGTTCACTAAAATCTCGAAAAACCCCTTTTACACCCATCCCCCCCCCCCCCCCCCCCCCCAACCATTTCCGATCGGGGTGCCGAGCTTCGGGACCCAAGGGTCTTATGGGTGAAAAATGTGTGTAAACGTATTTGGTGTTTTAGTAACATGAGCTTGTGAGGTATCGCTTTCCATGTTTTTTAGGGCTAGAAGACCTAATATTTACGAAATCGATTTTGACCAAAGAGTGAGGAATTGAAGTTGTATCGAAGCTTATGCTCCCAAAATTAATTTTTCATGAGTCAAAAACGTGGGAAATTGCCTGAAATCACCACAAATTGGTATAAACACTAGACGTAGTATCAACGGGTGAATCAAGACAATTAAATGGACTATCAACGATCAAAGATAGTTTGTAAACAGTAGGCGCTTAATTCATGTTTTGGGGGGGCCAAAGTTGGTGGAAACCATCAAAAATAACTATTTCAATCATTGCACATGAAAGAAACAATAAGTGAACCGCCAACATTTCTGTCTGAATAGTAAACCCATGTGACAATTACTTTGTAGCGTTTTTGGAATCTACGCACCTTGAAACGTGAAAGAAAATTTTTTTGGGGGTGTTATAAATTTTTTTTTTGAGCGAATACATAGGTGTATTATTCACAGAATAATGAACCAAAAGGCTGCTATAAAATTTCTTTGGATGATAACCCGAACATAACATTGGGACCATTATTTTATACTTGAACTGTAAATTGTGATACATTTAGGAACAAAAATTTTGCCGGCATGCAGCTTGTCCATTTAATCATTTTTTAAAAATAACATTACCTTTTTTCGGTTTTCAGTGATTTCACCCGATTTTTCGCGGTTGTCAAAACTCATTGGCCCACATTTTGTTTTCAAAAATCGCCATCTGTTTAGGCTCATCCTAGAGAAATTTTCGGCGAAATGTTTTCACTGTTTCCTACCATTTATGGTAGCCATATTGAGTATAAATTCTCCCCAATTAATTCCCTCCACGATTCGTTCAATTTTTAATCCATTTCCCTGTTGGACTACAGTAGTGACTGATTAAAAATTGAACGAATCGTGAAGGGAATTAGTTGGGGAGATATATAATATATACTCAATATGGCTACCATGAGTGGTAGGAAATAGAGAAAAAATTTCGCCGAAACTGTAAATAGGGAAATAAGTTCTGTATCAGTCTGTAATCGTTCGTTATGAAGAGCAGACACACACCTGACCAGTTCGCGCTGGATGAGTGTAACCAGTTCAAATCGGCTCAACTTCATATTATTGTCGAACGGAGAAGAATGAATGGGCATTCGCGTAATCATTACGAGTGTCGCACGTGCATCGAAATTCTCTCTAATTTCTCGCTGCGTAGCGTTGGCCAACTTCGGTGAAGCTCAAGTTCAACAGCAAACACCGAACTGTCGGCCAGTCGAGTGGTTGGAATTCGCCCCTTTTAATCTGCTTAATGCGACCCATTCAATTAGGCTGAGAAAATAAAAACCCAGTTTTCTCTGTGGAAAGACTGGGAGACGGCAGTAATTTATACGAAATTAAACAAAAGAAGTTTGCTTCGTTGCCTCCGAGTTTCATTATGTTTTTCTTTTGCGTCGTATCGAGAGACGAACTTAGACTGACGAGTTGGATGAGCCTTCTGGTGGCTCTGGTTGAGGTAACCTTGAGGTGGAGGTCTGTTTGATGAATTAGGTACCATTTTTTAATGACACCCATCAGAAGGTGAGCTCCAATATGGTTGTTTTAAATGTTTAGTAGAAAGGTACGACTAAATTTGCCCACCACGTACAGATAATTTTGGTTTATTATTTTCAGTAATGAACCATTGGATTCGACCATGAAAACAAATAAAATTTTAACCCCCCCCCCCCCCCCCCCTCAACAAAATTTCATGGTTTACGTTTCAAGGTATGTAGAATCCGAAAATGCAATAAAAAAATTCTGTCTCCGACGTACTGGCCACTTTTCTTAGTTACCATGAAACAAAATTGATGAAATTCGGGTTATAGGTTCCGTTCGGCGTCTAGTTGGTCCTGGAAGCTCGACGTTACTGTGAGTCATCTCTAAGGGGTTCAAAATAGGGGTTGAAATTTTCAGAACGCCGTAGCTCGAAAACTTTCTACGGAAGGGTATGGTTTTTTTTACGTTACTAAATTTGTCTTGAGCTAAACAATTTTTTGAGACCACCCGGAGCATTGTACGCTCAGCCGTTCGTGTGCACCAAAAAACTTCGTCAACACGATCGTGAATCAAACGGTATTAATCCGGCCCGGATATCATGACTACGGAGCATCTGATTATAATCAAGGATGGCTGTATGAAGTCGAGTTGGTTGTTCTGCGATATTATTTCATTTTGATAAGTGATGGACTATTGGATTTTGTTGGTAGGTACTTCTGAAACTTGAACAAACGTTGAAGTATTATTGATGGGTAAATTATTACGCAATGGTAAATTATTACACAACGGCAAATTATTACACAACGGTAAATTATTACACAACGGCTCATCTACCCAGAAGGGGCTGGATTTTGTTGATAGGTACTTTTGCAACTTGAATAACCGTTGAAGTATTATTGATGGGCAAGTTATTACACAACGGTTCATTATACTTGACCACGAGGTTGGGTATTGACCACAGAAAACAGTGATCTACGCAGAAGGGACGTCTATTTCACTCCACATCAGCAATTTTACTTCAGAACTTCATTATTTGCGTTTCTTTTTGCCATTTTAGGTACTGTTTGTCATCGAAAGAATTATTTTAGCAACATTTAATTCGTGATTTAGGTAGGCACCTAGTAACGAGTACGGTGCTAGGTACCTACTAAACTATGGAGGGTCTGTGATCTACATAATATGTATAGTATAGTACATATTAATATATTATATAGACGGGTTATCTATACAGAGAGCTGTGATCTGTAACAGAAGGCTATTCCGTACAAAATAATAAACCGTTGTGCAGGGATTTGCAGCGTTTTCCTTTGTGCTCATGGATCAAAAGTCATGAATTATGAAATATGGTATATGGGTCGCGTTTGGGCTCTAGTTGTTCCTCGACGCTCGACGTTACTGTCACTCAACCCTAAGGGGTGAAAAATAGGGGTTGAAATGTCCAGAGTATATTATCTCAGATAATTTTATTTTGAGTTTTGGGTTTTTCCCCATTTTTAAATAGTTTGATTTTTTTCTGAATTTTTGAGACCGTCCGGAGCATTTTTTTTACGATGTTGCCATAAAATTTGCTGCGCTGCAATTCGCCGTAAAGATCAGGGTGTATGCAGGCATCAAGCTGAGTGAGAGAGCGCACATCACTGGTTTCGTGGCCAGGTTGACGCTGTAGCGCATTGGTGTACGTGACGGACGGTGACGCTTAAGTTTGTGAGATCGAAACCCTACCGGGGCCGAATATTTTTTCACTCCTCATCAACAGTTTCCCTTCAGACCTTCAATTGTGTTTCTTCTTGCCGTTTTAGTTACTGTTTGTCATCGACAGATTTGTTTTAGCAACATTTAACACGTGATTTAGGTAGGTACCTAGTAACGAGTACGGGGTCTTTGATCTACATAATAGAAGGGTTATCTATACAGAGAGCTGTGATCGTTAACAGAAGAGTGTTCTGTACAAAATAATAAACCGTTATGTAGGGCGTTGCAGCGTTTTTAATTTATTTTAAAACCATATCCGCATGAATAGCCATATGCCGTGAATAGCGAATAGTTAGTGAAGTCGTATCTGATTTGTTTTGCCTAATGGTTCTGGTAGGTTTTAAGGCGGCCTTTCGTTCTATGTTTTTACCTTGAAATTAACTGAACAAACACATCTTGTTTGAAATACGTCGGTGTCCCGTAACGTCGGTATCGCGAATTTCGTCGTGGCTCTTGTGTTGTGATCTGTTGGCTTTGAACTGGGGAAATAAGGCACCGAGAGTTTTCCCTCGGAGATCAAATCTCTTCGAGTTTTCCTTGACGGTGTTTCCCTTCAACCAGCTCTCAAGTCGAAGACACCGGAGGCAATAAGAGAGTTATTGTCGGGAGTGGAGTAACAAAAAAAAAGTGAAAATTCGTGGTAGGTAAGAAGAATATAACGGGGTACTGGTTGGCGGGTGGGGGGGAGCAAAAGGAAGAACGAAATAAATAGGGTAGGATGAAAGCTTTCAGTGTTATTTGAAAAGAGAATGATAGGAAGGAATGGATGGAGATGAAAAAGAGAAGATTGCCGTGGAAAGAGCTTGAAAAAGAGTCGAGGCGGATTTCGATCACGAAAGACAATTTTGCCGCCATGTACTTTACCAACCCGGTTTAAATTTTTTTTTTCTCCCCGGGAAGGGAGACACCGCCTTCAAATACCCAGCTGCTTCTGTTCTTTTCGTTTCATAACACCCGAGTGGTTAATTGTGAAACGTGTCCGGAATTTCGGGGTCGGAAAGTGAAAATTGGAATTGGGGAGCTGGTGTTGTTGAAAATCCACGGTTGTTATGACTGGAGAATTCGTTTCTGCTGAACGTTTAATAGCGTGGAGGAGTGAGAGTATGAGCGTTCGTTGGGAGGCCCACAATATTAAATATTATTATTATTATTATTATTTACTTTTTTATTAGAAAAAAAATGAAGCATCTATTTCTATGAAATTCAGATACATACAGAGTGTGTAAAGTAATAAAGTATTCCTAATGCTACAGTTCGCTGTAGCAGGGAACTGGAGCGTCTAACAGCAAAAGTAAGTCATTGCATCGAATTTCGTCGTACACCCTATGTGGAAAGCCATCTTGCAATGTGGAATAAACAAAAAATAAATAAACCTTTAGCTTACCACTATTTTATTCAGTTAATAAAATTAAACATTAATTTATTCAGTACAAAGCTTTTCACTCAACTCCTGAGCATCATCAGGTAGATCCTACCTGATGATGCTCAGAAGTTGAGTGAAAAGCTTTGTACTGAATAAATTAATGTTTAATTTTAGAAATTAATATTTAATATTTGTTTATTCCACATAGCAAAAGTAGGGATTACGATTATGAAAAATGGTGAGGAAAAAAGATGTACATACGAGTATCTCTTCTACAGATACATGCCTTACATTACTAAGTATCTCTTATATAAATACATTAAAACGGTGAGCCTGCATAGTGTTAGGTATTTATAACGCAGTTTTTGAAACAATTTAATGACAGTTTAGTAGAGCCAATGTCAGTCGGTAGGTTATTGTAAAGTTTACACCAGAAAGTAAGTACAACTTCTGGGCAGCCGAAGTTCCCATACGCATCGGTTTCAGCGTAATTTTGTCAGCACTCCTCGTTACTAATTCTATTTTATCTATTTTATTTTCTAATTATTCCTGATAAGTATGTATATATCAACGTCGTTTTAATTAATTTATAGATATATCATATTTTGAACTCGTCAAAGAGTCTTTCTGTCGAATAATTAGGTTTAAACAAAAGTTTTGTCAAAGCTTTCTGTACTACATGAATCGGTTTAATCTTACTGTCATGCGCTGAATCCCAAGCCGGCAAAGCGTATAATTAATAGCGATTGAATGGTGGCATAGTAGAATTGTTGCTTTAATTTTGTATTCTTAAAGTTCTTGACTTCTCGACAAACCGGCATCAGTTTTCGGAGTTTGGATGTTAGCTCAGTGACGTGGGGTTCCCAACTTAGGCACTGATCAATAACCACACCTAAATACCCGGTTTTACCCACTTTGTTAATACAAGGGCAGTTACAGTCTATTTTGCAAACGTCATTTGAAAAGCTTCGTCAACATGATCGCGATTGACACGGTATAAATCCAGCACATTATATTATATCACTGCTAGGGAACACCTGACTATAATCAGGCATGGCTGCAAGAAAGCCAGTTGGTTGTTCCGTGATATTATTCCATTTGAACAATGATCGCTGTTTTGAATTTTGTTGATAGGTACTTTTGTGACTTGAACAAACGTTATGCTTAATAAATAGCAACAAATAATTAGTTATTGAATTATTGAATCCCACGGGTTTCCTGGGGGGAGCACGAAGGTATTGGCCGCAGAAAACAGTGATCTACGCAGAAGGGGCATCTACACTGGTAAATAATGAACCATTGTGTAATAATTTGCAGCGTTTTTTCGCATGACACACAGCGAAAAATAAATTTACACAGCGGCACGAGGGTAGAGAGCGCAGAGTGAGGCGTGATACTAATCGGAGACTCTGGAGAGGAGATCACGTCGTATCCCGGCCGATTGTAAACAGGTCGGTAAACAGAGTAAACACGTTGGTTAATCGATCGGAGGAACGGTTCCCCAACTAAATGTTCGGTTAATCGAATGCCGATTTTGAGGATAATCGAACTGTCGGTTAATCGGACGTCAGCTAACCGAGATTTTGCTGTGTTGAGGGTGAATTTGAAGTAAGTAGTTTATGGTGGTTTATGGGTTTCAACAGATTTTATCCCCCCCCCTCCCCCCTCAAACAACTGGCTCAAAATTTTTGTAATCCGAAAATCTTCACGCCCAAAATCCTTTCGCTCCTACCAATAATTTTGTTTCTATTGCAATAAAGTAGTTTCTTCGAAAATGATTCACTACGAAACAGTGGATAGGATTCGACTGAATGCCATGAAGATTTTTGCTTTCCAAAAAGGAAACCATAAGGAAAATCCCATTTCGGGGTTTAGCTTGGGGGGGGGGGGGGGGGGGGGGGGGGGGGCTGAATTAATCCCGTTTTTGGAGTGTGCTCGTCCACGCAGACCCCTCACCCTCCGTCCAGCAATGCCCCGCCTAATCTGAATGCATTAGCCAAGGTTTCATTGGGACACCCAGTGACCGCCTTTCATGTTCGGAAACCCATTCACCGTCGGATTAGAATAAAATTGACTCGCCCAGAGTCCTAACAGCCTTTGATGGGGGTCTTTCATTACGCGGATTTTTACCCCCCCCCCCCCCCACTAGAGGAAGAGCTTCACTCTATAAAGATTAACTCGTAATTCAAATAACCTCCATAATTATTTAACGCATTTTCAAGGAACTTCAGACATAATGATGATGAGGAGAGTCTGGTGGATTCAGGCAGCGATGCCGCTTCCTAACGAGTGTCTGTCTGTGGTCAATTCTTTGTAACGCCCATAACTACCCGAAATAATGGTCGAAATTGGCTGAAGTTCGGAGGGGGTGCGAGTTGGGTCACATAAATGGTCCCATGCCAAAATCATTGAAAACGTACAGTAACTTTCGTCTGCGCATGCGCAAACGTGAAATACTTGGAACGCTCATAACTAACCGAAATAATGTTCGAAATGGGCTGAAGTTCGGAGGGTAGGTGCGAGTTGGGTCACAGATGCACAAACACACGCACAGCCCGGCCGTGACGAAGGACACGCACTTTTTCAACATACGATATATTTCCCATTTCCTTCCTTATTGTATTACGCAAACCTTCCACCTTCTCCCACGCCCCACATCCTTTTCACTGTTACCTGAACCAAAATATTCCAAAAATATCCTATTTTTAGATTCACTGGAATACCCCATTGTTTAGTCGTTGATATTTTTGAGCCTCGTTATAAGGAAAAGGATTTTGTAATAAATAATTGTTAATTTTGAATTATAGAGGGATTTAATAGCTAGAAAAAAATGAAATAAAAACGGAGTTATTGAAAGGTAGTCTGTTTCCACTAATACAAAACCCCGTACTCGTTACTAGGTACCTACCTAAATCACGAGTTAAATGTTGCTAAATAATTCTGTCGATGACAAGCAGTAACTAAAACGGCAAAAAGAAATGCAAATAATGAAGTTCTGAAGGAAAATTGTTGATGTGGAGTGGAATAGATGCCCCTTCTGCGTAGACCACTGTTTTATGTGGTCAATACCTAACCTCGTGGTCAAGTATAATGAACGTGTAATAACTTGCCCATCAATAATACTTCAACGGTTGTCCAAGTTGCAAGAGTACCGATCAGCAAAATCCAGCCCCTTCTAGGTAGATGAACCGTTGTGTAATAATTTACCGTTGTGTAACAATTTTCCTTCAGAACTTCATTATTTGCGTTTCGTTTTGCCATTTTAGTTACGGTTTGTCATTGACAGAGTTATTTTAGCAACAATTAAGTCGTGATTTATGTAGGTACCTAGTAGGTAACGAGTATTTCAACAGAAGGGTAAATGAATTCGAATTGAATACATTTAACCCAAATGTCATCACCAGGGACGCGCTAACAATCGAGAATTGGCCCGAGATAAAATCATTGCTAGGAATCACCTGATTATATTCACAGAGTATGAAGTCGAGTTGGTTGTTCTGTGATATTATGTCATTTGGAAAATGATGGCTCTTGGAGTTTGTTGGTAGGTAGTGAAACTTGAACAAACGTTGAGGTATTATTGATGGGTAAATTATTACACAGCGGTAAATTATTACACAACGTTTCATTATACCATCTACGTATAAGGGGCTGGAGTTTGTTGGTAGGTACGTTTGCAACTTTTTTCACTCCACATCAACAATTTCACGTCAGAACTTCATTATTTGCGTTTCTTTTTGCCGTTTTAGTTACTGTTTGTCAACGACAGAATTATTTTAGCAACATTTAACTCGTGATTTAGGTAGGTACCTAGTAACGAGTACGGGGTTAGGTACTAACCTACGGCGGATCTGCGATCCACATAAGATGTATAGAGTAGTACATATTATATCATATATACGGGTTATCTTTACAGAGAGCTGTGATCTGTAACAGAAGGGTATTCTTTACAAAATAATAAACCGTTGTGCAGGGATTTGCAGGGTTTTTTTGTTGTGTATTAGTGGAAATAAATTCAATAACTCCGTTTTTATTTTTTGAAAAGGGTTTCACAAGATTTCATCGCGAGTGATTTATTTTGAACAGCTAAGTGGTGAAACTATTAGTTACAGAACAGGGAGACAGAGCTGTGACTCTTTAGAGACAACTTTTCTCTTGACTATGCGCAAGAGCTTACTCACAGGTGCTCAACTCAATTTAATTTTCCACGAAACGTAGGTACTTTGAAACGTACCAGTGTGAAATGGGCCACAGAAATTCCAGCCACAGATTCCGGGCGCTGTCTAGACTCACCCGCAACAACCCTTACGCAAGGCCGCCCGCTTCAAGGCCTACCCCCTTTCACCGAACGACCCACCCAACGGCACCTTCCCTTTGCACATCCCATATGCGTACGTTCACCGAAATTCAATCGCCCGTATCTCCGATTTAACGCAATTTACCTCCGCCAAATTCATAGGGGTTGTTCTCAGTAACCTTAAGAAGGAGTATGCTAAATTTGGAAAGAATCAGGAACAATGTTTTCGAGATATCCGATATAGCCACAGATATATCACATTAACCTCTGCATATCCCAGATGCCTACGTTCACCGAAATTCAATCTTCCGTATCTCCGATTTAACGCAATTTACTTCCGCCAAATTCATAGGGGTTGTTCTCAGTAACCTTAAGAAGGAGTATGCTAAATTTGGAAAGAATCAGGACAATGTTTTCGAGATATCCGATATAGCCACAGATATATCACATTAACCTCTGGATATCCCAGATGCCTACGTTCACCGAAATTCAATCTTCCGTATCTCCGATTTAACGCAATTTACTTCCGCCAAATTCATAGGGGTTGTTCTCAGTAACCTTAAGAAGGAGTATGCAAAGTTAGGAAAGAATCAGGGACAATGTTTTCGAGATATCCGATATAGCCACAGATATATCACATTAACCTCTGGATATCCCAGATGCCTACGTTCACCGAAATTCAATCTTCCGTATCTACGATTTCACGCAATTTACTTCCGCCAAATTCATAGGGGTTGTTCTCAGTAACCTTAAGAAGGAGTATGCTAAATTTGGAAAGAATCAGGGACAATGTTTTCGAGATATCCGAATATAGCCACAGATATATCACATTAACCTCTGCATATCCCAGATGCCTACGTTCACCGAAATTCAATCGCCCGTATCTCCGATTTGACGTAATTTACTTAAGCCAAATTCATAGGGGTTGTTCTCGATAACCTTAAGAAGGAGTATGCAAAGTTTGAAAAGAATCAGGGACAATGTTTTCGAGATATTCGAACTCAGCCAGAGCTATATCATCTCAACCCAGAATTCCGAGCTACCTACATTTTTCGAACTTCAATCTCCGATTTCTCCGATTTAACGCAATTTACCTCCGCCAAATTCATAGGCGTTGTTCTCAGTAACGTTAAGAAGGAGTATGCTGAATTTGGAAAGAATCAGGAACAATGTTTTCGAGATATCTGATATAGCCACAGATATATCACAATAACCTCTGCATATCCCAGATGCCTACGTTCACCAAAATTCAATCACCCGTATCTCCGATTTAACGCAATTTACCTCCGCCAAATTCATAGAGGTTGTTCTCAGTAACCTTAAGAAGGAGTATACAAAGTTTGAAAAGAATCAGGGACAATGTTTTCGAGATATCCGATATAGCCACAGATATATCACATTAACCTCTGGATATCCCATATGCCTACGTTCACAGAAATTCAATCTTCCGTATCTACGATTTCACGCAATTTACCTCCGCCAAATTCATAGAGGTTGTTCTCAGTAACCTTAAGAAGGAGTATACAAAGTTTGAAAAGAATCAGGGACAATATTTTCGAGATATCCGATATAGCCACAGATATATCACATTAACCTCTGGATATCCCATATGCCTACGTTCACCGAAATTCAATCTTCCGTATCTCCGATTTAACGCAATTTACCTCCGCCAAATTCATAGAGGTTGTTCTCAGTAACCTTAAGAAGGAGTATACAAAGTTTGAAAAGAATCAGGGACAATGTTTTCGAGATATCCGATATAGCCACAGATATATCACATTAACCTCTGCACATCCCATATGCCTACGTTCACCGAAATTCAATCTTCCGTATCTCCGATTTAACGCAATTTACCTCCGCCAAATTCATAGAGGTTGTTCTCAGTAACCTTAAGAAGGAGTATACAAAATTTGAAAAGAATCAGGGACAATGTTTTCGAGATATCCGATATAGCCACAGATATATCACATTAACCTCTGCACATCCCATATGGCTACGTTCACCGAAATTCAATCTTCCGTATCTCCGATTTAACGCAATTTACCTCCGCCAAATTCATAGGGGCTGTTCTCAGTAACGTTAAGAAGGAGTATACATAGTTTGAAAAGAATCAGGGACAATGTTTTCGAGATATTCGAACTCAGCCAGAGCTATATCATCTCAACCCAGAATTCCGAGTTACCTACATTTTTCGAACTTCGCTCTCCGATTTCTCGGATTTAACGCAATTTACCTCCGCCAAATTAATAGAGGTTGTTCTCAGTAACCTTAAGAAGGAGTATGCTAAATTTGAAAAGAATCAGGGACAATATTTTCGAGATATTCGATCTCAGCCAGAGCTATATCATCTCAACCTAGAATTCCGAGCTACCTACATTTTTCGAACTTCAATCTCCGATTTCTCCGATTTAACGCAATTTACCTCCGCCAAATTCATAGAGGTTGTTCTCAGTAACCTTAAGAAGGAGTATACAAAATTTGAAAAGAATCAGGGACAATGTTTTCGAGATATTCGAACTCAGCCAGAGCTATATCATCTCAACCCAGAATTCCGAGCTACCTACATTTTTCGAACTTCAATCTCCGATTTCTCCGATTTAACGCATTTTACCTCCGCCAAATTCATAGGGGTTGTTCTCAGTAACCTTAAGAAGGAGTATGCTAAATTTGGAAAGAATCAGGAACAATGTTTTCGAGATATCCGATATAGCCACAGATATATCACATTAACCTCTGGATATCCCAGATGCCTACGTTCACCGAAATTCAATCTTCCGTATCTCCGATTTAACGCAATTTACTTCCGCCAAATTCATAGGGGTTGTTCTCAGTAACCTTAAGAAGGAGTATGCTAAATTTGGAAAGAATCAGGGACAATGTTTTCGAGATATCCGATATAGCCACAGATATATCACATTAACCTCTGGATATCCCAGATGCCTACGTTCACCGAAATTCAATCTTCCGTATCTCCGATTTAACGCAATTTACTTCCGCCAAATTCATAGGGGTTGTTCTCAGTAACCTTAAGAAGGAGTATGCTAAATTTGGAAAGAATCAGGGACAATATTTTCGAGATATCCGATATAGCCACAGATATATCACATTAACCTCTGCACATCCCATATGCCAACGTTCACCGAAATTCAATCACCCGTATCTCCGATTTAACGCAATTTACCTCCGCCAATTTCATAGGGGTCTTTCTCAGTAACCTTAAGAAGGAGTATACAAAATTTGAAAAGAATCAGGGACAATGTTTTCGAGATATTCGAACTCAGCCAGAGCTATATCATCTCAACCCAGAATTCCGAGCTACCTACATTTTTCGAACTTCAATCTCCGATTTCTCCGATTTAACGCAATTTACCTCCGCCAAATTCATAGAGGTTGTTCTCAGTAACCTTAAGAAGGAGTATGCTAAATTTGGAAAGAATCATTGACAACGTTTTCGAGATATCCGAATATATCCACAGATATATCACATTAACCTCTGGATATCCCAGATGCCTACGTTCACCGAAATTCAATCTTCCGTATCATAGGGGTTGTCCTCAGTAACCTTAAGAAGGAGTATGCAAAGTTTGGAAAGAATCAGGGACAATATTTTCGAGATATTCGAACTCGGCCAGAGCTATATCATCTCAACCCAGAATTCCGAGATACCTACATTTTTCGAACTTCAATCTCCGATTTCTCCGATTTAACGCAATTTACCTCCGCCAAATTCATAGGGGCTGTTCTCAGTAACGTTAAGAAGGAGTATACAAAGTTTGAAAAGAATCAGGGACAATGTTTTCGAGATATTCGAACTCAGCCAGAGCTATATCATCTCAACCCAGAATTCCGAGTTACCTACATTTTTCGAACTTCGCTCTCCGATTTCTCGGATTTAACGCAATTTACTTCCGCCAAATTCATTATGGTTGTTCTCAGTAACCTTAAGAAGGAGTATGCTAAATTTGGAAAGAATCAGGGACAAAATTTTCGAGATATCCGATATAGCCACAGATATATCATGTCAACCAGGAATTCTGAGCTACCTACATTTTTCGAACTTCAATCTCCGATTTCTCCGATTTAACGCAATTTCCCTCCGCCAAATTAATAGAGGTTGTTCTCAGTAACCTTAAGAAGGAGTATGCTAAATTTGGAAAGAATCAGGGACAATGTTTTCGAGATATCCGATATAGCCACAGATATATCACATTAACCTATGCACATCCCATATGCCAACGTTCACCGAAATTCAATCACCCGTATCTCCGATTTAACGCAATTTACCTCCGCCAAATTCATAGGGGTTGTTCTCAGTAACCTTAAGAAGGAGTATACAAAATTTGAAAAGAATCAGGGACAATGTTTTCGAGATATTCGAACTCAGCCAGAGCTATATCATCTCAACCCAGAATTCCGAGCTACCTACATTTTTCGAACTTCAATCTCCGATTTCTCCGATTTAACGCAATTTACCTCCGCCAAATTAATAGAGGTTGTTCTCAGTAACCTTAAGAAGGAGTATGCTAAATTTGGAAAGAATCAGGGACAATGTTTTCGAGATATCCGATATAGCCACAGATATATCACATTAACCTCTGCATATCCCATATGCCTACGTTCACCGAATTTCAATCTTCCGTATCTCCGATTTAACGCAATTTACCTCCGCCAAATTCATAGGGGTTGTTCTCAGTAACCTTAAGAAGGAGTATGCTAAATTTGGACAGAATCAGGCACAATGTTTTCGAGATATCCGATAGAGCCACAGATATATCATGTCAACCTCTGCACATCCCATATGCCAACGTTCACCAAAATTCAATCACCCGTATCTCCGATTTAACGCAATTTACCTCCGCCAAATTCATAGGGGTTGTTCTCAGTAACCTTAAGAAGGAGTAATCCCTTTATTAACTTAACAAAGTATGATATAGCCCTGGCTGAGTTCGAATATCTCGAAAACATTGTCCCTGATTCTTTTCAAATTTTGTATACTCCTTCTTAAGGTTACTGAGAACAACCCCTATGAATTTGGCGGAGGTAAATTGCGTTAAATCGGAGATACGGGTGATTGAATTTCGGTGAACGTTGGCATATGGGATGTGCAGAGGTTAATGTGATATATCTGTGGGTATATCGGATATCTCGAAAACATTGTCCGTGATTCTTACAAAATTTAGCATACTAATTCTTAAGGTTACTGAGAACAACCTCTATGAATTTGGCGGAGGTAAATTGCGTTAAATCGGAGAAATCGGAGATTGAAGTTCGAAAAATGTAGGTAGCTCGGAATTCTGGGTTGAGATGATATAGCTCTGGCTGAGTTCGAATATCTCAAAAACATTGTCCCTGATTCTTTTAAAATTTTGTATAATCGTTCTTAAGGTTACTGAGAACAACCCGTATGAATTTGGCGGAGGTAGATTGCGTTAAATCGGAGATACGGGAGTTTGAATTTCGGTGAACGTTGGCATAGTGGATGTGCAGAGGTTAATGTGATATATCTGTGGCTATATCGGAAATCTCAAAAACATTGTCTCTGATTCTTTCCTAATTTAGTATACTCCTTCTTAACGTTACTGAAAATAACCCCTATGAATTTGGCGGAGGTAAATTGCGTTAAATCGGAGATTGAATTTCGAAAAATGTAGGTAGCTCGGAATTCCTGGTTGACATGATATAGCGTTGGCTATATTCGGAATCTCGAAAACATTGTCCCTGATTCATTCCAAATTTAGCATACTCCTTCTTAACGTTACAGAGAACAACCCCAATGAATTTGGCGGAGGTAAATTGCGTTAAATCAGAGAAATCGTAGATTGAATTTCGAAAAATGTAGGTAGCTCGGAATTCCTGGTTGACATGATATAGCGTTGGTTATATTCGGATATCTCGAAAACATTGTCCCTGCTTCTTTCCAAACTTTGCATACTCCTTCTTAAGGTTACTGAGAACAACCCCTATGAATTTGGCGGAAGTAAATTGCGTTAAATCGGAGATACGGAAGATTGAATTTCGGTGAACGTAGGCATCTGGGATATGCAGAGGTTAATGTGATATATCTGTGGCTATATAGGATATCTCGAAAATATTGTGCCTGATTCTTTCCAAATTTAGCATACTCCTTCTTAAGGTTACTGAGAACAACCCCTATGAATTTGGCGGAGGTAAATTGCGTTAAATCGGAGATACGGAAGATTGAATTTCGGTGAACGTAGGCATATGGGATATGCAGAGGTTAATGTGATATATCTGTGGCTATATTCGGATATCTCGAAAACATTGTCCCTGATTCTTTTCAAACTTTGCATACTCCTTCTTAAGGTTACTGAGAACAACCTCTATGAATTTGGCGGAGGTAAATTGCGTTAAATCGGAGGTACGGAAGATTGAATTTCGGTGAACGTAGGCATCTGGGATGTGCAGAGGTTAATGTGATATATCTGTGGCTATATCGGATATCTCGAAAATATTGTGCCTGATTCTTTCCAAATTTAGCATACTCCTTCTTAAGGTTACTGAGAACAACCTCTATGAATTTGGCGGAGGTAAATTGCGTTAAATCGGAGATACGGAAGATTGAATTTCGGTGAACGTAGGCATATGGGATATGCAGAGGTTAATGTGATATATCTGTGGCTATATTCGGATATCTCGAAAACATTGTCCCTGATTCTTTTCAAACTTTGCATACTCCTTCTTAAGGTTACTGACACCAGCCTCTATGAATTTGGCGGAGGTAAATTGCGTTAAATCGGAGGTACGGAAGATTGAATTTCGGTGAACGTAGGCATCTGGGATGTGCAGAGGTTAATGTGATATATCTGTGGCTATATCGGATATCTCGAAAATATTGTTCCTGATTCTTTCCAAATTCAGCATACTCCTTCTTAAGGTGACTGAGAACAACCCCTATGAATTTGGCGGAGGTAAATTGCGTTAAATCGGAGGTACGGAAGATTGAATTTCGTTGAAAGTAGGCATATGGGATGTGCAGAGGTTAATGTGATATATCTGTGGATATATTCGGATATCTCGAAAACATTGTCCCTGATTCTTTTCAAACTTTGCATACTCCTTCGTAAGGTTACTGAGAACAACCTCTATGAATTTGGCGGAGGTAAATTGCGTTAAATCGGAGGTACGGAAGATTGAATTTCGGTGAACGTAGGCATCTGGGATGTGCAGAGGTTAATGTGATATATCTGTGGCTATATCGGATATCTCGAAAATATTGTTCCTGATTCTTTCCAAATTCAGCATACTCCTTCTTAAGGTGACTGAGAACAACCCCTATGAATTTGGCGGAGGTAAATTGCGTTAAATCGGAGGTACGGAAGATTGAATTTCGTTGAAAGTAGGCATATGGGATGTGCAGAGGTTAATGTGATATATCTGTGGATATATTCGGATATCTCGAAAACATTGTCCCTGATTCTTTTCAAACTTTGCATACTCCTTCGTAAGGTTACTGAGAACAACCTCTATGAATTTGGCGGAGGTAAATTGCGTTAAATCGGAGGTACGGAAGATTGAATTTCTGTGAACGTAGGCATCTGGGATATGCAGAGGTTAATGTGATATATCTGTGGCTTTATTCGGATATCTCGAAAACATTGTCCCTGATTCTTTTCAAACTTTGCATACTCCTTCTTAAGGTTACTGACACCAGCCTCTATGAATTTGGCGGAGGTAAATTGCGTTAAATCGGAGGTACGGAAGATTGAATTTCGTTGAAAGTAGGCATATGGGATGTGCAGAGGTTAATGTGATATATCTGTGGCTTTATTCGGATATCTCGAAAACATTGTCCCTGATTCTTTTCAAACTTTGCATACTCCTTCTTAAGGTTACTGACACCAGCCTCTATGAATTTGGCGGAGGTAAATTGCGTTAAATCGGAGGTACGGAAGATTGAATTTCGGTGAACGTAGGCATCTGGGATATGCAGAGGTTAATGTGATATATCTGTGGCTATATTCGGATATCTCGAAAACATTGTTCCTGATTCTTTCCAAATTCAGCATACTCCTTCTTAAGGTGACTGAGAACAACCCCTATGAATTTGGCGGAGGTAAATTGCGTTAAATCGGAGATACGGAAGATTGAATTTCGTTGAAAGTAGGCATATGGGATGTGCAGAGGTTAATGTGATATATCTGTGGATATATTCGGATATCTCGAAAACATTGTCCCTGATTCTTTTCAAACTTTGCATACTCCTTCTTAAGGTTACTGAGAACAACCTCTATGAATTTGGCGGAGGTAAATTGCGTTAAATCGGAGGTACGGAAGATTGAATTTCTGTGAACGTAGGCATCTGGGATATGCAGAGGTTAATGTGATATATCTGTGGCTTTATTCGGATATCTCGAAAACATTGTCCCTGATTCTTTTCAAACTTTGTATACTCGGCAAATCGGAGAAATCGGAGATTGAATTTCGAAAACTGTAGGTAGATCGGAATTCCTGGTTGACATGATATAGCGTTGGCTATATTCGGATATCTCGAAAACATTGTCCCTGATTCTTTCCAAACTTTGCATACTCCTTCTTAAGGTTACTGAGAACAACCTCTATGAATTTGGCGGAGGTAAATTGCGTTAAATCGGAGAAATCGGAGATTGAAGTTCGAAAAATGTAGGTAGCTCGGAATTCTGGGTTGAGATGATATAGCTCTGGCTGAGTTCGAATATCTCGAAAACACTGTCCCTGATTCTTTTCAAATTTTGTATACTCCTTCTTAAGGTTACTGCGAACAACCCCTATGAATTTGGCGGAGGTAAATTGCGTTAAATCGGAGATACGGAAGATTGAATTTCGGTGAACGTAGGCATCTGAGATATGCAGAGGTTAATGTGATATATCTGTGGCTTTATTCGGATATCTCGAAAACATTGTCCCTGATTCTTTTCAAACTTTGTATACTCGGCAAATCGGAGAAATCGGAGATTGAATTTCGAAAACTGTAGGTAGCTCGGAATTCCTGGTTGACATGATAAGCGTTGGCTATATTCGGATATCTCGAAAACATTGTCCCTGATTCTTTCCAAACTTTGCATACTCCTTCTTAAGGTTACTGAGAACAACCACTATGAATTTGGCGGAAGTAAATTGCGTTAAATCGGAGATACGGAAGATTGAATTTCGGGGAACGTAGGCATCTGGGATATGTAGAGGTTAATGTGATATATCTGTGGATATATTCGGATATCTCGAAAACATTGTCCCTGATTCTTTTCAAACTTTGTATACTCCTTCTTAAGGTTACTGAGAACAACCTCTATGAATTTGGCGGAGGTAAATTGCGTTAAATCGGAGAAATCGGAGATTGAAGTTCGAAAAATGTAGGTAGCTCGGAATTCTGGGTTGAGATGATATAGCTCTGGCTGAGTTCGAATATCTCGAAAACATTGTCCCTGATTCTTTCCAAACTTTGCATACTCCTTCTTAAGGTTACTGAGAACAACCCCTATGAATTTGGCGGAGGTAAATTGCGTTAAATCGGAGATACGGGTGATTGAATTTCGGTGAACGTAGGCATCTGGGATATGCAGAGGTTAATGTGATATATCTGTGGATATATTCGGATATCTCGAAAACATTGTCCCTGATTCTTTTCAAACTTTGTATACTCCTTCTTAAGGTTACTGAGAACAACCCCTATGAATTTGGCGGAGGTAAATTGCGTTAAATCGGAGATACGGGTGATTGAATTTTGGTGAACGTTGGCATATGGGATGTGCAGAGGTTAATGTGATATATCTGTGGCTATATCGGATATCTCGAAAACATTGTGCCTGATTCTGTCCAAATTTAGCATACTCCTTCTTAAGGTTACTGAGAACAACCTCTATGAATTTGGCGGAGGTAAATTGCGTTAAATCGGAGATACAGGACATTGAATTTCGTTGATAGTAGGCATCTGGGATGTGCAGAGGTTAATGTGATATATCTGTGGATATATTCGGATATCTCGAAAACATTGTCTCTGATTCTTATCAAACTTTGTATACTCCTTCTTAACGTTACTGAGAACAACCCCTATGAATTTGGAGGAGGTAAATTGCGTTAAATCGGAGAAATCGGAGATTGAAGTTCGAAAAATGTAGGTAGCTCGGAATTCTGGGTTGAGATGATATAGCTATGGCTGAGTTCGAATATCTCGAAAACATTGTCCCTGATTCTTTTCAAATTTTGTATACTCCTTCTTAAGGTTACTGAGAACAACCCCTATGAATTTGGCGGAGGTAAATTGCGTTAAATCGGAGATACGGGTGATTGAATTTCGGTGAACGTTGGCATATGGGATGTGCAGAGGTTAATGTGATATTTCTGTGGCTATATCGGATATCTCGAAAACATTGTCCCTGATTCTTTCCAAATTTAGCATACTCCTTCTTAAGGTTACTGAGAACAACCTCTATGAATTTGGCGGAGGTAAATTGCGTTAAATCGGAGAAATCGGAGATTGAAGTTCGAAAAATGTAGGTAGCTCGGAATTCTGGGTTGAGATGATATAGCTCTGGCTGAGTTCGAATATCTCGAAAACATTGTCCCTGATTCTTTTCAAATTTTGTATACTCCTTCTTAAGGTTACTGAGAACAACCATAATGAATTTGGCGGAAGTAAATTGCGTTAAATCCGAGAAATCGGAGGGCGAAGTTCGAAAAATGTAGGTAACTCGGAATTCTGGGTTGAGATGATATAGCTCTGGCTGAGTTCGAATATCTCGAAAACATTGTCCCTGATTCTTTTCAAACTTTGCATACTCCTTCTTAACGTTACTGAGGACAGCCCCTATGAATTTGGCGGAGGTAAATTGCGTTAAATCGGAGATACGGAAGATTGAATTTCGGTGAACGTAGGCATCTGAGATATGCAGAGGTTAATGTGATATATCTGTGGCTTTATTCGGATATCTCGAAAACATTGTCCCTGATTCTTTTCAAACTTTGTATACTCCTTCTTAAGGTTACTGAGAACAACCCCTATGAATTTGGCGGAGGTAAATTGCGTTAAATCGGAGATACGGGTGATTGAATTTTGGTGAACGTTGGCATATGGGATGTGCAGAGGTTAATGTGATATATCTGTGGCAATATCGGATATCTCGAAAACATTGTGCCTGATTCTGTCCAAATTTAGCATACTCCTTTTTAAGGTTACTGAGAACAACCTCTATGAATTTGGCGGAGGTAAATTGCGTTAAATTGGAGATACGGGACATTGAATTTCGTTGAAAGTAGGCATCTGGGATATGCAGAGGTTAATGTGATATATCTGTGGCTATATCGGATATCTCGAAAACATTGTCCCTGATTCTTTCCAAATTTAGCATACTCCTTCTTAAGGTTACTGAGAACAACCCCTATGAATTTGGCGGAGGTAGATTGCGTTAAATCGGAGATACGGAAGATTGAAATTCGGTGAACGTAGGCATATGGGATATGCAGAGGTTAATGTGATATATCTGTGGCTATATTCGGATATCTCGAAAACATTGTTCCTGATTCCTTCCAAATTCAGCATACTACTTATTAAGCTTACTGAGAACTACACCTATGAATTTGGCGGAAGTAAATTGCGTTAAATCCGAGAAATCGGAGAGCGAAGTTCGAAAAATGTAGGTAACTCGGAATTCTGGGTTGAGATGATATAGCTCTGGCTGAGTTCGATTATCTCGAAAACATTGTCCCTGATTCTTTTCAAACTTTGTATACTCCTTCTTAACGTTACTGAGAACAGCCCCTATGAATTTGGCGGAGGTAAATTGCGTTAAATCGCAGAAATCGGAGATTGAATTTCGAAAAATGTATGTGTACCTATGTGCTAATATCTGAGAAACATCTGAAACTTAAAATTGAAGGCCTTAATATGGTTCGCCTTGCCTGCCAGTCATACAGGGAGAGCCTTTGAGAACGAGGTTAATATTTTGCGTAATGACAGTATCAGTGTGATGGTGCGGTAGGGTGGGTCTTTGAAAGGGGGTAGGCCTTGAAGCGGGCGGCCGTGCGTCGGGTTGTTGCGGGTGAGTCTAGACAGCGCCCGGAATCTGTGGCTGGAATTTCTGTGGCCCATTTCACACTGGTTTGAAACGTTGAGATACGGTCGAGTAAATGAATGCAATACCACGTATGTTTTTGTTTATATTACCAGCAAATACGACTGAAATGAAGATTCACCCCCCCCCCCTCCCTCCACTAACAGCACTATCATCACTTCATGCAAGCCTTTATCAAATTCCATAACGTGAAAACGCGAAAGTTTGCACACGAGAGTGCGCACCTTAATTCAATGCTTTTCGCCTTTTTCCATAGTGAACCACTTCTCCGTTATTTACTTTTTTTTCCGAAGCTTTTAAGAGCACTTTAGGGGAGGAGAAGACCTCATTTGCGTGGGTATCCCCTTACAGAAAAGTGTCAAGCGATCTTCTTGAGCCGCCCTATTTTCTGTCGGCTCTTCCTCCGCTGACAGGGAATAACAGTATACACAAGCGTAACAACCTTCAAAAACACTCTTGACACTTTTCACTGAAGCCGCCACTCTCGAAGCCACCCCTCAACACCCGATGTGCGAAACTTCGAATGGGATTTCAAGAAGTTTCATCGATAAATTCACGAGTGATGGGTAAATTACAGATTTTAGTTGAATAACTTGAGCATACCAGAGTTGAATAGTCCAGAGTTTAACCATGATCGCACTGACTCACAAGAACCGTATTGAAATGCGGCAAATTCTTCAACGACGGTTTAATATTATCTGTGTAGATCACAGACAATATTCGGTGCCCTGTGACCTGTCGGGGTCCCTACTCGGCAGACAAGATCATTGAAATCTATCGATACATTTGTATTATTATTGGAAATCTTAAGCTACTTTTACCGATTTTTAGGAGTTTTGGTCTCATAAAAAATCTTGACTTTTCATTTTCCAAAACTGGGCGGCCTACTAAAAGAGATAGTGAATATAGATTATCTATTTTTAAAATCTCCTGATCGGAGAGATAGTCTCCCTCGGGCGACAGCCTCTTCAAGATTCTCCCAGGTTCGTCTATTTTACTGAATAGCTCTCAACCCGTACCTGCTCAGACATTTTTACTCATGAATCGATAATATGTATATATTTTAATGAAAAATCGACATACATCAAAATGACTAATATGGTAGCCAATGAACGAACGATGATACAAACTCAATATCAAACAAACGAGAAATGAGAAAGGGAAATAATTAACCGTTGTGTAATAATTTACCGTTGTGTAATAATTTACCATTGTGTAATAATTTACCTATCAATAATACTTCAACGTTTGTTCAAGTTTCACATGTACTTACCAACGAAATCCAATAGTCCATCACTTAACAAATGAAATAATATCGAAGAACAACCAACTCGACTTCATACAGCCATCCTTGATTATAATCAGGTGCTCCCTAGTGATGATATCCGGGCCGGATTTGTACCGTTTGATTCACGATCATATTGACGATGCTTTGTGGTGCACACGAACGGCTGGACGTACAATGCTCCGGGTGGTCTCGAAAAATTGTTTAGCTCAAGACAAATTTAATATCGTTAAAAAAACCATACCTTTCAATCAAAAGTTTTCGAGCTACGGCGTTCTGAAAATGTCAACCCTTATTTTGAACCCCTTAGAGATGACTGACAGTAACTTCGAGCTTCGAGGATCAACTAGACCCCGAACGGAACCTATAACCCGAATTTCATCAATTTTCTTTCATGGTAACTAAGAAAAGTGGCCCGTACGGCGTACGGCGGACAGACAGAAATATTTTTATTGCATTTTCGGATTCTACATACCTTGAAACGTGAACCATCAAATTTTGAGGGGGATTAGAATTTTTTTTGACATGGATATGTCTTTTGGCTGGGGGTCAAGGAATTTTTCGCGACACTTTTTTTTCCCGACCGACACTTTTTTTCCCGACCGACACTTTTTTTCCCGACCGGCACATTTTCTATTGATTTTCACGTACAACCAAGGCGTTACTAGGGAAGAGTAACTCCCATAGTTGTCATAGTAGGAAAATCGTTCGCCACTTTTTGGAATGCTCTAATTTTATCATAACATCTCATGATTCCTAAGCAATTGTTGGGTCAAGGAAAGCTGATTTATTACGCTAAGTTATAAACTAATATCAATAAGTAACCATAATGAACTAATAATGCGAAAAGAAGGCACTATAATTATGGTAGGTACTATTGAGTAGTAGGTACTTGTAAGCAGTAGGTACTAGACGATGAATAGACCTCTGATTTTCTCCGTTGGTAATTGGAAAATTTTCTCCACGGGTCAAAGAACTTTTTGCGACACTATTTTTTCTCCACACAAAATGCAACGCTCCGGCACTTTAGATTATTATTAACTCGAAAAGTGAAGGCTAGGTAGAAATCAATGAGGTACTACCGCAATGTACTTCTACAAAATATGCATAGACAACTGATGATTTAACTCCTGCGTTAAACAGCTGACGTGGTAGAACATGTGATGAATGAAGGAACCATACAACCACTTCAAAGTTGTCCAATTTTGGAAAAATGTCGCGCAAAAAGAAAAGTTGTAGGGGAGACGGACCATCTCTTGAACCAAATGAGGGAATACTGGCCGATCCACCGCCACAGACAGCGAATCAGCAGTTTGGTTCAGAAGGAGATTCATCTTACTTCATGGATGCCTTAGACCAATCCACCTGGGTCAATAAGAAAGTGTGTAATTACCATTGAATGAAGTTCAATTAAGGTTTGTTTTGGCAACGAGTTGTTGTCGAGGTGTTGTCGACAACCACTTGATGGGTGTAAGAAGTGGGAGTAGATAACGTTCTGTACCTTATTCGTACTAAACAATAACTTCCTCTCCACAGCTCGTCAATACTTCTTTGTTGGAGGACCTGAGGGATAACCTGAAGAAACAGCGTGTAGAAGCGGAGCGCGCTGTGAAGTGGTGAGACCAGCGTATTGCCTCTTTGTGCGCCTCCCTCTCCAAAGAAAAGGAATTAAGGGCTCAGAGCCTGAGGGTGCAGCGCTCAGCGGAGACTTTATTAAATTCATTGAAGGAGCATTTACCTTAATTACTTTATATATTTCAATTTTCTATAAAATAAGCCGTTGTTTTTCTATTGATTTGCACGTTTCTATTGATTGTCACGTACAACAATGCGTGATCCGCGTTCAATTATAAGAAAGAGAACGGAAAGCAAGGTGACTCATCATTTACCACGAAATATTTTCTCCCTACTGGTGACTCATTGTCAACTACCTTTGTTTGTAGTGGCCTTAGTATCCTTTAGTTATTACGAGGCAGGAACCATCGCCGTTCGGACGAGCGAAGGTGTTGCTAAGGCGAGCGTTCCGTGTTGTAAACATTCAAAATTGGTGAATTTCCCATCGTGGTGCGTCAGGTTGGTGTTGTGTTGCGTCGGGTTGGTGTTGTGTTGCGTCGAATATCAAGAAATCATGTCATCCACTGAATGGTCAAATTTGTAACTTTCATGCGTGAAACATTCAATCTAGAGTTGAATAGTGATCCAGCTATCTCTACAACCAGAAACAATACAGTCATTGATGCTGTATTCACACGATATATAGATCATATGGAAACAAGACCTTTTATCTCATATTTTGGTTTATTATTTTCAATAATGAACCATTGGAATCGAGCATGAAAAAAAAAATTCTTACCCCCCCTCAAAATTTGATGGTTTACGTTTCAAGATATGTAGAATCCAAAACTGCAATAAAAATATTTCTGTCTGTCCGCCGTACGCCGTACGCCGTACGGGCCACTTTTCTTAGTTACCATGAAAAAAAATTGATGAAATTCGGGTAATAGGTTCCGTTCGGCGTCTAGTTGGTCCTCGAAGGTCGACGTTACTGTGAGTCATCTCTAAGGGGTTCAAAATAGGGGTTGAAATTTTCAAAACGCCTATACCATTTTTTTACGTAAATATTTTTACGGTTTTAAATAGTTCTTGAACTTGCGAGTTTTTTAAGACCATCCGGAGCATCGTACGTCCAGCCGTTCGTTCACAGTAAGGCCCCGAAGTTTGCACCGACAGGCATTTTCGACTCCAGTGTGAATGAAATTGTATACAATCCAAACCAAATCTCGTAACCAGAGACGCGCCCACAATAGGAATTTGTGAATACGGCCAATCATTGGTAGGGATCACCTGATTATATTTGCGGAGTATGAAGTCGAGTTGGTTGTTCTGTGATATTATTTAATTTGAAAAATGATGGCTCTATTGGAGTTTGTTGGTAGGTAGTGAAACTTGAACAAACGTTGAAGTATTATTGATGGGTAAATTATTACTACGGTAAATCATTACTCAACGGTAAATTATTACACAACGGTAAATTATACCATCTACGTAGAAGGGGCTGGAGTTTGTTGGTAGGTACTTTTGCAACTTTTTTCACTCCTCATCAACAATTTCTTTTCAGAACTTCATTATGTGTGTTTCTTTTTGTTAGGTACTGTTTGTCATCGGCAGAATTATTTTAGCAACATTTAACTCGTGATTTAGGTAGGTACCTAGTAACGAGTACGGGGTTAGGTACTAACCGACGGAGTGTCTGCGATCTACATAATATGCATATAATAGAATAGTACATATTATCATATTATATAGACGGGTTATCTATACATAGAGCTGTGATCTGTAACAGAAGGGTATTCTATACAAAATAATAAACCGTTGTGCAGGGATTTGCAGCGTTTTCCTATCATAAACCAATATTGAGCAATACTAACGCTACCGCTAATATTTCCAAATTTTGACAATTTTGTTCATTAATGTTCAATGCTAATAAATTTTTCATAAAATATCTCGTGTGTATTTTATTTATTTCATCATTCTAATTTTCTAATTACACCTCCAACAATGGACATATCCATGATCTATTGTTTTTCCCCCAAGGAAAAATTATTATACAAATAAGTAAAACCAATTAAAATTGAGAGAGAAATCCATACATGTCGTTTAACACATGAATTCGGTGGCTAATTTGCAGTAGAAATTGTGGATTTTTCATGCTCGATTCCAATGGTTCATTATTGAAAATAATAAACCAAAAGACAGCAGAAATCGCCCAATACCAACCTGGGAACTAATGGGCAGTGAATGGGGTATTTAAACGAGCAGGAGCTCATCGCTGAATCACTTCCGCCACGACCCCCGCCAAGTGAAACCAATTGTTATCCTTTAAACACCGGCGACCCATCGTAGTAAACGGTCAATCCGGTACCGCGGTTCCGATTACAAGTGATAAATGTCGGTTATAGCGATGGGTAATTTTGTGCCGATGGTGGTGGGCAATTGAGGGAGATGTACCCAACGCGATACACGCGGAGAGGGGGCCCATTAAACCCTGAAACCTCGCAGGGGGCCTCCGAGGTAGTTTTAAGTGAGATTATCAACACTTGTAAATCACTCTAGGATTATAAAAGGTCCCACTTCTGTCCCTTAGGGCCACCTGCCGATTTAGGGCAGAGGAAAAGGGTTTGGAAAGGGCCAATTAGATGTTTGGTCGGATAAGCTACCCTGTGGCGCATTATTTACAACCAATTGTTGGGGGGGGGGGGGGGGGGGGGCAGTTTTTCCACTTTTACTTCCCCTCACCAGTTTAAAAAAAAAAATTTTTATTTATTTATTTATTTTTATTTTTTCCCCACATACACCTACAACAACCCACAAAGAACCCCATCCACCCAGCAGAGGTCCACCGTTTTATAGCGGTTAGATGTTTTATAAAGAGAGGCCCCACCCACCCTCTACACTAAAGATAACTATCTGCTTTAATACGGAGGCGGTAAACTTTAACCGGTCAGCGTGCGGGGCCAAACGGGTGTTTCCCGTATGAAATATTCATACGTGACGCGTCTGCGGGGCGGTTATCTCCCGAAGATAATCCGGGAAGGGGAAGGAAAAAAAAAAAACCTTTCGACCCGGGAATGAAATACGATGAAACGCGGTGGTTTCGCACGCTCGCCTTCATTTGCTATTAATTTTTAGGGAATTTTTGTATAAAATAATGCAACATAAATAATAATGCAACACATAATATTGCAACAGGCCCGCAAGTTTTGTAAAATTTGTCGTTTCTTCTGAGTTTTAAGAGTATTTTGAATCCATACCTGGATTTAAACGATTTCCATGTACCTAAATTTATATATATATATACACGATTTGGTAACAGAGGGTAGAAATTTAAAGATCAACAGGCAAGAAAAAAACTTAAAATTTCAGAGGGAATATTTCGCCTGCCGGCGTCTTCGGCCCAATGATTGGGCAACTTGAACAAACGTTGAAGTATTGTTGGGTAAATTGTTACACAACGGTTTATTATGCCACCTACGCAGAAGGGGGGATCTATACAGGTAAATTGCTACATAACGGTTTATTATTTGCCTTTTGCTTCATGAATAACTATAAATAATTAATTATTTAATTATTAACTGTTGTGTACTAATTTGCAGATTTTTCTTTGTATTGATCGACGAAGAATCCAGTCTAGTTGTGCACTACGTTGCCGGAATTTCGAAAATCATTTCTATATTGGTCGGGGGGGGGGGGGGGGGATGACGAGAACGGGGTTATCTGTACACCACAATAAGGAATAGGGTTATCTGTACCCCACAATAAGAAATAGGGTTATATGTACACCACAATAAGGAATAGGGTTATCTGTACACCACAGTAAGGAATAGGGTTATCTGTACACCACAGTAAGGAATAGGGTTGTCTGTACGCCACAATAAGGAATAGGGTTATCTGTACACCACAATAAAGAATAGGGCTATCTGTATACCACAATAAGGAATAGGGTTATCTGTACACCACAATAAGGAATAGGGTTATCTGTACACCACAATAAGGAATAGGGCTATCTGTATACCACAATAAGGAATATGATTATCTGTACACCACAATAAGAATAGGGTTATCTGTACACCACAATAAGGAATAGTCCTATCTGTACACCACAATAAGGAATAGGGTTATCTGTACACCACAATAAGGAATAGGGTTGTTTGTACACCACAATAAGGAATAGGGTTATCTGTACACCACAGTAAGGAATAGGGTTATCTGTACACCACAATAAGGAATAGGGTTATCTGTACACCACAATAAGTGACGTCCACTGTAATGCATGCGTTAGCTCTACGGGATGTTTAATTTATCCATTGACAAACTTCAGTGCTAACTGGGTGAGAAGAAACCGCTCCGGCGATTAGGGTATCGGTGATCCCATCAGCGTTGATAGGGTGCGTTAACTGATGGGTCTCGAGGCGACTTGATCGGTTTGCGGCCGCCTCTCCCCGCGGGTCGGACTGAAGTCTCAGGTGTCTCCTCAGGGAAATCAATCAAATCCGTCGATGAGGGATTCGCGGGGCTTCGCGAGGAAGTCAAATCTGACGGAGTCAAATGGAGCGAGCTTGCCGATACAGAGCTGCAGATTCAGAGCTGCAGATTACAGAGATTGGGGTTGCGGTTGACGAGGGAGACCCGTCAGACGGCTCTTGAGGCCCCCAACACTCGACCTCTCAGTGTCGAATTCCTTGTTTTTGTTGCTACACCCTTTCATCAGTTATCTACGTTGTTTTTCAGGTGACGGATTTCTATGGCTCATATGGTCATGCTGCATAACTGGTTGTATCACGAGTCACCGTTCTAGTCCACTTTTGGTGAATTTATATCGGTATTAGGTAAATTTAATCAGAAAAACGCTGCAAATCCCTGCACAACGGTTTATAATTTTGTACAGAACACCCTTCTGTTACAGATCACAGCTCTCTGTACAGATAACCCGTCTATATACTATAATATGTACTACTCTATACATATTATGTAGATCGCAGACCCTCCGTAGGTTAGTACCTAACCCCTTACTCGTTACTAGGTACCTACCTAAATTACGAGTTAAATGTTGCTAAAATAATTCTGTCGATGACAAACAGTAACTAAAACGGCAAAAAGAAACGCAAATAATGAAGTTCTGAAGGAAAATTGTTGATGTGGAGTGAAATAGATGCCCCTTCTGCGTAGATCACTGTTTTCCGTGGCCAATACCTATAATGAACCATTGTGTAATAAATACCCATCAATAATACTTCAACGTTTGTTCAAGTTGAAAAAGTACCTATCAACAAAATCCAGTAGTCCATCACTTATCAAATGAAATAATATCGCAGAACAACCAAATCGACTTCATACAGCCATTCGTGATTATAATCAAGTGCTCCCTAGTGATGATATTCGGGCCGGATTAATACCGTTTAATTCACGATCGTGTTTGGAGCACACGACCGGCTGGACTTACTATGCTCCGGGTGGTCTCAAAAAAATTGTTTAGCTCAAGACAAATTTAATAACGGAAAAAAACCATACCCTTCTATCGGAAGTTTTCGAGCTAACGCGTTCTGAAAATTGCATCCCCTATTTTGAACCCCTTAGAGATGACTTGACAGTAACGTCGAGCTTCGAGGACCAACTAGACCCCGAACGGAACCTATATAACGCGAATTTCATCAATTTTGTTTCATGGTAACTAAGAAAAGTACGGCGTACGGCGGACAGATAGAAATATTTTTATTGCATTTTCGGATTCTACATACCTTGAAACACGTAAACCATCAAATTTTGAGGGGGGGGGGGGGGGGGGGTTAGCTTCTTTTTTTTCCATGCTCTATTCCAATGGTTCATTATTGAAAATGATAAACCAGAATGGTAGCCGGTTATATCGGCCAAAACCGCCCGGAACGCGACGAATTGCTTTCCAACAGGCGTTTTGGTTCATCATTCTGTCAATGTATTCGCTCAGCAAAAAATTGTTGTAACACCCCCTCAAAATTGTTTCTTTTACGTTTCAAGGTGCGTAGATTCCAAAAATGTCCGTCCGCCGTATCATTCATATCTACTTTATTTTTGGTCCAAAAAAATTCGTTCATTCGTACACAAGCTCCATTTGGGCCGAAGTTTTGTCCCGAAACTTTGCAGCCCGATCGGAATATACCCCCTGGGGCGGTATGAGTGAAAAATGGGTGTAAAAATGTGGTTTTTCGGTGTTTTAGTAACATGAGCCAGTGAGGCATCGTTTTCCATGTTTTTTAGGACGAGTAGACCGAATATGAAGTCGATTTTTACTAAAGGGTGATGAATTGAGGTTGTTAACGATGATTAGTCTCCCAATATTCATTTTTTTTATGAGTCCAAAATCTGGGTAATTGTCTGAATCACCATAAATTTGTATAGTACAGTAAGTAGTGTCAACTGGTGAATCAAGACATTTGAAAGGCACTATCAATTATCAGAGATAGTTTGTATATTTAAAAAAAAAGAAAAAAGCCTAATTTGTGTTTTTGGGGGCCAAAATTTGTGGAAACCATTAAAAAAAAGTCAGAATCAATTATTGTGCATGAAAGAGAACAAATGAATCGGTTTTTTTAAAAAGGGGTTATGTAACATTTTTGGCCATTTTCATGTTTTAGCAGTTTTGAGGTTTTCATACGAGCTTACATCGTTTGCAATTGAAAGGAACTTTATTAACCCAACGGTTCACAGAGAAAACGACGTCCGAAGTCCTCTATTTCAATTGAAAGGGGCTAAGTGAGTCACATAACCCCGAATTCGATTCGTCTCGACCTGGATGGGTGGTGGCTTTTCCACCAATAAATGACACAAATTTTTGAAAAAGCCTAAGTCCGACATGCCAGCTCTTCCTGCTGACAAGAAGTATCCAACAGGGCGTATAATCATTAACAGGAATAAGGTAACTGACCTGAAGAAACTGATGAGCTACATTCCCGAAAACCATCGCCCATTTTTTGAAGAACTGGTGAACGAATGGCCGACTTCAGAGGAGGGAGAAGAAAATGTATAATTTATTAGCTAGGTACTTTCCTAACATTACCTACCTACTATGTACTTCTTACCGAGTTCCTGTTAATGTATTGCGTATTTTCTTTACTTTTCGTGAGTTTTTGCTTTGGTTTTTTCATAATAGGTATGCAATAAAACGTTGTCGTAGACTACAATAGCCGTCTTTCAGATAATTCGAAACCCTCTTCCAACTTCCAACAAACTATTTTGTCCCGAAATAGCAATTTTTTTTTGAAAGGGGCTATGTATCCAAATTTTACACTGCAATTTGGTACACTTGAAAATTTTTGAAAAATCAGAAAATTCGTGGAAATGTGAGAATAAACGTCTTGTAAAGGACTATAGCCAAAAATGGAATAATTTACAAGTTTTGAGGAACTGGGGAAGTTTTTTGCGTTTCCCCGAAAATTTGGAAATTGTTACATAACCCCTTTTTAAAAAAACCGATTCAAATGAACTGGCAACATTTCCGTAGGTATGTCCAGCAGAATAATAAATCCGTGTGACAAGGACTTCGCAGCGTTTTTATTTATTGATTTATTTATTTTTTTCTTTCATTGAACTTGATGGTTAGGTTACAGATGGTCAAAGTTTGACTGTATCGGCGTTGGTTAACCGGGGACCCCCCCCCCCCCCCCCCACAGCCTTCGTCGCATTTCCAATAAGTGTGCTGTTGGGATTTCTAGGCGTCGTTAGTGTGAGACCTGTAAAGGCCGGTTTAGACGGCGCGCACCCACTCGCGCACCAGCCTCACTTCCGGTCCCTCGCGCAATGTAAACACCTCCCTCCCCTCGAGGCCACTCACAATGAGGCCAACTCGGGGTGAGCCGTCGTCTGTCGGTTTTTGGTCGCGCATCAAAGGACACTCGGTCTCTAACCTCTCGCCGTGCGAGTGAATGCGTGTCGTCTAAACAGTGAGGCGAGGATGAGTTTATTGCCGGGCGAGTTGAAGTCGAGTCGGAAGTGAGGCTGGTGCGCTAGTGGGTGCGCGCCGTCTAAACCCGCCTTAAAGGTTAGTGTGAGTGAGACAGGGGAGTCGGTGTCAGCGAGGGAAAAACAAGAGGTTAAGTCTTTGTTGTGCGGTGGGGGGGGGGGGGGGGCTATAAACTGTCGGCGGGCCGCTATATGAAGTCCCCCCCACTTCCCCACCCCTTCTTCCCCACTCTTGGTGCAACACCCTGATTTATCTCCTATCCCGGATTACCTTTCATAACCTAACTTTTCCCCCTCTCCGCTCGCTCCTACGGGGCACAATTCACTCGCACAAGACCCCCCCCCCCCCTCCCCCCCACCAATTCCCCTTTTAAATTCGTTGTATGTGTTAGTGGGAGGTGCCGGCCTCTCATTTATGAACCCCACAGTGCCCCCACCCCCCCACAATCTGCTAACAATATTGTGGCTTCTTATTAAACTCCCCCCCAATAGCACCAATTTACCTTCCCCCCCCCCCACCCACCATTTCGTCCTCCTGCGTACACCTCAGGAACACCACAAAACATCGGGTTTCTTACGAAAATCCTTCTATTCGTTCCCTGTCCTTCCCCGGTAAGCTCCAGACGTTGAGGAAATCCTCAGAGGCCGGCCTCAAGGCGCAGGCCTTGAGGCGAACCCAAAAAATGGGGGGTATCCAGACGTTGAGGCCTGCCTCAAGGAATCCTCAGTTACGAACTAAATCACTCGCGACGAAATCGTGGAAACCCATTTCAAAGAAAAACGGAGTTATTGAAAAATAGTATATTTCCACCAATACACGAAAAACGCAAAAAAACACTGTTATACCGGTTTCGGTGATCAAACCATCGTCAGTAACACACAATAACAGTTATTGTGTGTTACTGACGATGGTTTGATCACCGAAACCGGTATAACAGTGTTTTTTTTTGCGTTTTTCGTGTATTAGTGGAAATAGACTATTTTTCAATAACTCCGTTTTTCTTTGAATCCTCAGTTGCTGTCGAGATATGGCCTCATCAAGAACTGATGACGTTTTGGCTGTGGTGGGAGTGCTTTTTTTGTGCCAAGAACAGATCAGCAGAAAGAAGCATTTGTTGCAGAGTGGCTGCTCAAAAGGACCAAATACTCCCATGTCAATCTTCTGAATGAGCTCAGATTCGCACCCAAGGACTGGCACAACTACTTGCGGATGGATGAGGAGACTTACCTAAAGCTATTGTCTATGGTAGCACCAGTCATCGAAAAAAAGGACACATTGTTTCTGTCGTGGTAGTATTTTGAAGAAACCCGCCACAAACACGGAATTTCGCGATAAATGCAGATAAATTCTTCTGTCACCTCTTAGCACGAATCATTTCAAAAAAGCAATCAGACTGTACACAAAACAAATATTTCGGAAAAGGGAAGCGAAAAAAATGCGGGAATAAAAATTCAATGGCCTCAAGGCGAAACGCGCGCACTCTCCAGACACTGAGGCGCAGAGGTTGAGGCAGATAGAATGAGATTTGCGGCCTCTTCAACCTCGCCTCAAGGCCAAATATTCCTCCAGACGATCGGTTTTCCCTCAAGACGCTGCGCCTTGAGACCGGCCTCTGAGGATTTCCTCGACGTCTGGAGCCGGCTTTAGTTTCGTCGTAGGCCTGTGCAGTTAAAATTGTTTATAAAGAGCCCTTTAAGCCGCAATTGCACTGCCCGAACATCCTCGAGCATCGAGCATTTGCGATCGCTGTTCGCCGGTTTTCAACGAGCACGAGCGTTGAAAATGAAGTGGGTTCCCCACTGTTCACGCTGCCCGAGCATTTCTGACGATCAGCTGTTCGTGAGCATTCGCTGTGAACAGGTGGCACCCGGGTTGTCGAGAGTTGCAGTTACCGCTGCGTCAGTTTTGATTTTAGATCATCTAGAATAGGAAAAGCGCAAAAGAAAAGGCGCCGCATGTGGGAGTCATCGTTTCTGCGGGGAAGAAATTATTCCTCATTGCTGAAGGATTTGAAGGAGGATGACAGTGGGCTCTTCAGCAATTTTAGTCGCATGTCGCATGAAGATTTCACCTTCATATTGCACAAAATAGAAGGAAACATCTCCAAAACCGACACCAACTTCCGCGAGAGCGTTCCTGCAGCAGTTCGGTTGGCAATAACGCTTCGATTTTTAGCGACTGGTGACTCGTATGGCAGCCTCATGTTCCTCTTCAGGGTTTCAAAGCCTAAAATTTCGCTACTTGTTCCTGAAGTCTGTAAGGCCATCGTAGACTGCGGGAACTAGATTGGGCGAACAAGGACACGCCGAATTGGCGTGTTTACACAGAGCGAGCGGCGAACGAGCATCCCTTTGATGATTCGCCGGAAAACCGACATCTGGTGGATCAGCCCTGAGCACCAACGAGCCTTCGCGCGAGCCTTGTTCGGCCCGATGCGACTGTTTAGACTGCCCGAGCCTCGAACGAATGCTCACTCGAAACCCCTGTTCGCGACAAATGCTCGGGCAGTGTAAATGGGCCTTTATTACACGAGCAACAAAAGTTGGGCAACTCCGAAAAGATTGCACTCGAAAAGTTGTATGCAACAGAAGGCAATAAAAGTTGCATCGTGTTGCGTCAACATGTTGCGAGGAATAATTGCGTTGTGTTGTACAATTAAAGTTGAGCAATAGAAATTGCTCAATTTTTTTCGTTTGCATGGGCAACACCAGCTCATTTTCACCCCGAGACACTGTCAAAGTGGGACACGATCAAGCTAAACACGAATCACCAAACACGAGAAAAGAAAAGTTAGCCTGCGGGAAGCGATTGTTGTGACCCGAGGTGCGCCAAAGTCCAAAGTTGCAATTAATTTTCCAGCCCCCTTGGACTTGACTTGCAGCACAATGCAATACCTTTCAGGGGCCCAAAATGTTGGCCAACAACCGGCAGTAATTGCCTACAACTTCGGGGTGTTGAGCAACTTTTTTCGCACGCAATTATTGCCAAGAAAAATTGCTCGTGTAAAGGGCCCTTAACGGCCGCTTCCAGACCAAGCGAATCTGAGTGCGGGCGGAGGGGTATAATCGGTGGAGGGGGGGTAGTTGGAGTCCAAAAGGTATCAAAAGCTTCGTTCGTGCAGTCCCAAAGAGCTTGTTCAGAGCACTCCGGGCATGCGCAGTAAGGGTGAGGCAAAGATTCGCTGTTCATGCAAAGACCCGCAGGGCGAGCTCCGAGCCAAGTGGTCCGGTGTTCGTACTGGCCACGGCGCTTCCTGCGAGCTGCTGTGAGCAAGCCCTCCCGTGCCCCACGAGAATAATAATACTAATAATAAGTTAATTATTATTAATATTATTATCGGTGGAGGGGGCAGTTGGAGTCCAATAGGTATCAAAAGCTTCGTTCGTGCAGTCCCAAAGAGCTTGTTCAGAGCACTCCGGGCATGCGCAGTAAGGGTGAGGCAAAGATTCGCTGTTCATGCAAAGACCCGCAGGGCGAGCTCCGAGCCAAGTGGTCCGGTGTTCGTACTGGCCACGGCGCTTCCTGCGAGCTGCTGTGAGCAAGCCCTCCCGTGCCCCACGAGAATAATAATACTAATAATAAGTTAATTATTATTAATATTATTATCGGTGGAGGGGGCAGTTGGAGTCCAATAGGTATCAAAAGCTTCGTTCGTGCAGTCCCAAAGAGCTTGTTCAGAGCAATCCGGGCATGCGCAGTAAGGGTGAGGCAAAGATTCGCTGTTCATGCAAAGACCCGCAGGGCGAGCTCCGAGCCAAGTGGTCCGGTGTTCGTACTGGCCACGGCGCTTCCTGCGAGCTGCTGTGAGCAAGCCCTCCCGTGCCCCACGAGAATAATAATACTAATAATAAGTTAATTATTATTAATATTATTATCGGTGGAGGGGGCAGTTGGAGTCCAATAGGTATCAAAAGCTTCGTTCGTGCAGTCCCAAAGAGCTTGTTCAGAGCAATCCGGGCATGCGCAGTAAGGGTGAGGCAATGATTCGCTGTTCATGCAAAGACCCGCAGGGCGAGCTCCGAGCCAAGTGGTCCGGTGTTCGTACTGGCCACGGCGCTTCCTGCGAGCTGCTGTGAGCAAGCCCTCCCGTGCCCCACGAGAATAATAATACTAATAATAAGTTAATTATTATTAATATTATTATCGGTGGAGGGGGCAGTTGGAGTCCAATAGGTATCAAAAGCTTCGTTCGTGCAGTCCCAAAGAGCTTGTTCAGAGCACTCCGGGCATGCGCAGTAAGGGTGAGGCAAAGATTCGCTGTTCATGCAAAGACCCGCAGGGCGAGCTCCGAGCCAAGTGGTCCGGTGTTCGTACTGGCCACGGCGCTTCCTGCGAGCTGCTGTGAGCAAGCCCTCCCGTGCCCCACGAGAATAATAATACTAATAATAAGTTAATTATTATTAATATTATTATCGGTGGAGGGGGCAGTTGGAGTCCAATAGGTATCAAAAGCTTCGTTCGTGCAGTCCCAAAGAGCTTGTTCAGAGCAATCCGGGCATGCGCAGTAAGGGTATGGCAATGATTCGCTGTTCATGCAAAGACCCGCAAGCGAGCTCCGCCAAGTGGTCCGGTGTTCTTGCTCTCCCGAGGCAGATGATTCGGTGTTCGTGCTGGCCACAGGGCTCCCTCCGAGCCGCTCTGAGCAAGCCCTCTCATGCCCCACGAGAAGACCAGGGGCAGCTGAGCACTGCTCTTCGGCGCATGCCCCTCGACCCGAACGAGCTCCAGGCTCACCCTGCTCCGAGCGAGGCTGGACGTCCACTGGAAGCGGTTTCGCGCGAAGAGAGGTAGCCCAAGATCAAACACAGGGATTCTGGCGGAATCCGGTCCACTGCGAGAACTAGTTTCGCGCGAATCCGAGCGAACGCGAAAGATTTCGTTCCAGCTTGAATTTGGACGCGCGTTATCGGGCGAAAACAAGGATTGACATCGGAAAATTGATTATTCTTGTGCTCGAAAAACCTCCAATATGGGATCAAAAGCTGCCCCAATATCACATGAGGAACGTCCAACAACAATTGTGGGAAGAAGTCGGATTCGAAATGAATGAAACAGGTTCCCTCATGCTCTTACTAATTTCACGTCTTCTTCTGACCAAAACAGGAGATTCCAATGCATAGAGTTACACTAAACCCTCTGCAAGTGGCATTTTATAGTACGAACGTCAACTACAATGAATTATTCACGAACTGCATCGCAAAACTGAAGTGAAATTCAGCCGGAGTTCGCCCGAATTTGTGTGCACTGGACGGACTTGTGACTCACGAGCTACGGCGTTCTGAAAATGTCAACCCCTATTTTGAACCCCTTAGAGAAGACTGACAGTAACGGCGAGCTTCGAGGACCAACTAGACCCCTAACGGAACCTATAACCCGAATTTCATCAATTTTGTTTCATGCTAACTAAGAAAAGTGGCCAGTACGGCGTACGGCGGACAGACAGAAACATTTTTATTGCAGTTTTGGATTCTACATACCTTGAAACGTAAATTACCCTCAAATTTTGAGGGGGTAAGAATTTTTTTTTTCATGCTCGATTCCAATGGTTCATTATTGAAAATAATAAACCAAATGATGGATCGTTTGGATTTTGTTGATAGGTAGTTTTTTATTAACTTGGTAGTTGAATAATAAACCTTCATGTAATAATTTGCATCGTTTTAATATTATTTTTATTTATTTATTTTTTTGGAATCACCTTTCATGAGAAAAATACTTTCGACCACTGGAAAAGCGTTTTTCCGTTCTGTGTAACCACTCTAATGGTGTAGGCACTACTAATGATGCTACATCAATTATCGGTTATTTTTAGCCCATTCATACAGATTTTTAGCTATTTTTGACCCACTAAACTCAAATTTGACGAATTTGTTGTTTTCAGGTATTGTCCATTTTTGAACTCATGCTTTTTTTTTGCCATTTCTTTTGCTTCTTTCTTTCGAGCGGTAGTCGAGTTCGCTGTGAGCCCCCCCCCCCCCCCCACACACACACACAAATAAGTTTGTGAATAATGAATTTAGCTCTTCGTGATTTTTAGCTATTTAGGCCACCTATAACAACTAAATTTTGACTCACGTTTTGTATGTAGGTATTTCTATCTTTGCATTCATCCTTTCGTTTGTGAAACGTATACATAATTGTTATGAATGTGACGTTTCAGCTAAGTTGGGAATTTATTCGAAAAATGCGCTAAAGTATGAATTGGATTTGGTCGTGATCACTGCATGTGGCCGAAATTTGAACTTTTACATTCGATTTTGATCTTTTCTATTCATGAACTTTATTTATGAATCGTGTGAGTAATGATCGTTGTGAAATTCAGGAGGATTCAGCGTACCTCCCTCGTTATAAGTGATTCCACTCGCCTAACATTACTCCTTTGTTATTTTACAGATTTCTGAAGACTGGTACACTCTAGTCCTTGAAAAAGTAAGTTTCAGATTCAGTTTCTTCTTTCTAGTTGGTATAGGGGGAATAAGCTGGAGTCTTTTCATGTCAGCGAAGTGTCAAGAAACGTTTGGAAATTGTCCAGAATTGGAACTAATGAGGAGTAGGTAATGACTAACGTTCTTATTTTTGAATGCAATTAGATTCCACTCTATGAATTTTGAGACTAACCGTATCGATACCAACAATGTATCTATACCTTACAAATATCGAATCAAAAGTATCGGTACTTCTGAGTACTCATTTCAATTCAGATAATATTAATTTTCTTTTTCTCTGTTTTACATAATGGTTTTGCAGCTAGACACATTATTAGAACACATTACACACATTATTAATTAATTGTATTACAATTTTATTTTACTTATTAGGTACCTATAAATTACTCTCATTATATTATCGCTTATTAGTATCATTGATTGAAAAAAAATGACTAAGTGCTCATTAAAAGTAATTAAAACTCGTGTTTTTCCTATTGTTACTTTTTCCATTGCATTTCAGCTTGGTACAGCAAACATGGCATTCTGCAACAGCACTATATTATATATATATTTTTGTTGTTGTTGTTGAAGTAAGGCTATACTTCGCTTATATGACTGACAGTGGTAACGGTGAGGTACGTAAACGGTATAACGGTAAACCCTAAACCGACCTAAACATGAAACACTACGTGCAATGATTCCCTCTCAGTATCCACTCCTGTAATATTGTGTGATTTTACCAAATAAACGCGGAGAACGTCGAGCTGGTAAACAGCTCGGGGTTTCCCCAACCGCCATCCAGCTGTAACGGCCGATTGTGGACCGGGGAAGGGTGGAAAAGTCCCTATAAAAACTCGCCCTTCTGGACCAGCTCAGCATTCAACGAATCCCTCTCTCTCTCTCGTCCCCGCTCTCTCTTACCCTTCCTCACGCCTGCTGTTGGTGAAAACCGCGGGGCCTATCCCTTCGTGGTATCTGCTGCAGGTGAAAACCGCGAGATACCTTCCTCTCCTCTAGCACCTGCTGTTGGTGAAAACCGCGAGATACATTCCTCTCCTCTAGCACCTGCTGTTGATGAAAACCGCGTGGTGTTAGCCTCCATCCTCCCTGTGTCAGCTGTAGGTGAAAACCGCGGGACACATCCCTCTCACCTATTACCTGCTGTAGGTGAAAACCGCGGGGTACTAGTCGCCCTTCCAACTAACTCCTGCTGTATCTGAAAACCGCGGGGAGTTACTCAAAAGACTCCATAGGAGCACGTCCTTCTGCAACCCGTCCTCTCTATCCGCTCTCACTCTCAACCCAACTCCATCTATCTTCTGCTCCAGTTTCGTGACTAACTCACGACTCTCTGGTGACCCGTTCTCTCCGACCTTCTGTCGTGAAAACCCGCCTTTCACACTTACCAGATCACCACACTACCAAAAGTGACAGATTGGAATACTGAATAGCGACAGCGGTATACGAGCTCAGGGTTAAGGGTTGAGGGCTTAAACCTTATAATCGATTTCGATTCGATACTGACCTGATACCGAAGAAGTGTCGATACCAAACCACTTGCTGTCGAAATAGAAGTATCGATACGGTGCTCATATCGATCGTTATTGGACATCCCTAGTTGTAAAGTAGCATTCACATTTAATTGAAGACTGAACTATATTTTCAAAACCATATTGCAAATATCACGCATAGTGATGATGACAACCCGTCAACCAATCTTTAGTGACTCTACACTAGTCAGAAGTAGTTTTAACTTTGACATTGCAAGCAATGGAGATGAGTATTTTAATACAGAGAACGTCCCACCCCACATTTTGTTTGTGTTGTGATAAGGGGGGCCCGTTTGTGTGTCAAAATCTGTGAAATAAGACGTCACACTGCGAACTCTCAACTTCCCTAAGAGAAAAACTGAGACGGGGGCTGTGTGAGTCAAAGGAGACAAAAGATGATACCCTCAAAATTTCGAGCTCATCCTGACAACCCAAAAAACTACGACTTTAGCGGAGGAGCCTCGAGTGAGTGGGGATAAGACCCCGGATTGATGTTGGGGGTGTTGTGGGGGGGGGGGGATGTATTCCCTTTGTAAAGGAACTCCCATCTCTCCTCTGTGGGTGATCGTGGGGGGGGGGGGGGGGGCTAAGGTGAAACGGAATGGAGAAGAAAAGAGCTGTGTAGGGCTTGCAGAAAGGCATTGGATTTAGGCCTTGGATCCGGAGTTAGGTTCGTTTCCAGTGTTCAGCATCTCGGGTAGCGTCCCGACACTTCAACCCTCTCCCCCCTTAAAACTCCCTTCTTCTTTCAACGCTCAAAGGGATCTCATATTCCTCGCTTGGAGGGAAACAAGGCGAAAACAAAACCCAACACTTTTTGCCCCCCCCCCCCCCCCCCTTCCTCCCACCATATATTCCTTACCACTGATATTGAACTGAAGGTGTATATATACATACATATATGTGTATGCTGGGAATGTGTATGTGCCTGGGATTCTCCCGCTATTATACCCTTTGATGTCTGTAATATCAGGGCCACCTCCCCCCCCCCCCTCCACAACCACTTGTGTTACCTTTGTGACCTTAGTTTGCCGGGTTTTGTTCGAACGAACCCACTAAAAATAGGTAAAAATGACCCTGAAACTACCAATAACCGACGAGAAAGTTCTTTCACAAACTATGTAGATTATTGAAGAAACAGGGGGGGAAACTGTAACAGAGATGGAAATATTTTTTTCTCCGTAACAGTGGGACAAATTTCAGATTTTACGGGTGAAATGACATGAAAATCTGCAAGAAGTGCTGACTGAATCACCAAAAACGGTAAAAATTCTTGCGGGTCCGAGACAGAAAAAATACTGTTTCATTAGAAACATTTATGCAGATATCGAAAAACGCTGCAAAAATAGTGATTTATTATTTCCCATTATGTAGGTATCCCTACTTTGTAGATCAATGAATTCCTGCTAGCGTTCCTGATATAGTAGGCTCGTTTTAGCGAATTTTCAAAGAAAATGAAGCTATTGCAATGGCTTCGAAATTTAAATAATATAAATTTTTGGAAATTTTCTTCATAGAAATCCGTTTCAGACCATTCTAAAACGATTCCTGAAATTTAACACTTTTTTATATGTATATATATATATATATGTGTCACTCCAGACGATAACTCTCGATAGAATTGAGATAAACAGCTCAAATTTGCACAAAAAATCTATCTTGGCAATCGAAAGGCTAAGTTCGAAGATGGGCGAAATTGGCCTACTCTAAGGAGGGTTTTGGCGCATTTAAAGTGCGCAAAAATTACCCAAAAATCCCCAAAATGTTATTTTCCAACAAGTGACCCCTCATTTTAAAGGTTTTTGCACGCTGAACACGATGGTGGAATCGGATTTTAGATATCTTGATCCGTTCTCAAATTAGAGCATTTAAAGTGCGCAAAAATCCCCAAAATGTTATTTTCTAACAAGTGACTCCTCATTTTAAAGGTTTTTGCACGCTGAACACGATGGTGAAATCGGATTTTAGATATCTAAATCCGTTCTTAAATTAGAGCATTTAAAGTGCGCAAAAATTACCCAAAACTAGGATAATCTTTAAACTCTTACCCCCCCCCCCCACCCCACCCCCTTAGAGTGGTCGGATTGAAAAATGTGAGAAGTATTAATTGAAGACGAGAGTTCGAAGCAAAACAAAACCATAGCCATTAATTCGAATATTTCTTTGAAAATTCGCTCATTAAGTCATGCTGCATGACTGGTTTTTTTTTTGAGGTGGATGGACCTACCAACGCAAGCACTCGCACGGTCACGACAAAAATACCACCGGATTCGAAGTTTAGGTCTATCTACCGTTCGGCAATTACATTTTGTTACATAAATTGTATGCGTTTTTCCATCGCTGCATGAAATTGACACTTTAATAATTTATTGTTCAATACAGATTTTCGGACGTGGCATCCATAGTGGTTACGGTGACCACAATTTCCTGCATGAAAAGAAGGACCACTAGTACCTAGATGAGAACGTTGAGAATACCATTCAAGGTGTTCCTTATTATACATGTAGGTTTGAGCTGGTGATATCACGGTTATCACCGCAGCGAATATCATATGCTCCTTGAGAGCCTTTTGCTAGCACCCCGCGGTTACCACCACAGCGAGTATTAAATACCCCGCGGTTACCACCATAGCAGGCGCTGGATGAAAGAGAGGGAGACAACCCGCGAGAGTGAGATCGGTCGAATGAGGAGCTGGGCTAGCAGGGCTGTTTATAAATGCCCCTTTCCACCCGTTCCCCGTTCTTAAACGGCCGTTATGACCGTTGAGGAGCGATGGCGGTTCATGGAGCTCGTCGTTCCCCTTGTTTATTTCGTTAAATCTACACCCATTGTATGGGAGTTGGCACAAAACCATGATCTCTTTTTAATGTTCGAAAATACCTGTATAGAGATATAGATACGTATGCATTTTCGAAGATTAAAAAAAAAAAAGCTGATAATCGAAGACAAGGAACGCAAATAAGTAATACAAGTTGACAGGAAAAATCAAAATAGTTGTCTACATGAACGATTTAAGAAAATCTAAATAAAGACAAAACTTTTGACTAAGTACCTAGTCATTATCACCTGCTCAGCATAATAATTTTTAAGGGTAGCTACCTATTTCGGGAAGCCTAACTTTATAGTGAGGAAGTTAGCCTTCTACACCCCCATCTGAAGGGAGGTTCCCAAAAATTTTTAAAAAAATTGTTGCAGCCTTTAGCGAATTTTTGTTTATTTTAATGTCAGAATGGTCCTTTGGAAGTACCGTTTTAGAAAAGAAGTAGGTACCTTTAGGCGTCCTTCCAAAAGAATGACTTCTGGTCACCCTTAATATGGCCATTCATCGTTCATGACGCTTGGATATCAATGGGAATTATTAATTATGAACCAAAATCATTAGAGAGTTGTCGCAACCAAAAATTGACGATCGGGAGAGAGAACGTAAACGCAGGTGGTTCGATCAAGACGTATGTTTTAGCTTTTAGCGTTTTCAAGACTTGCGTTGTCCAACACCACGTAACTATTGGAAAGATGCGTGTCGCACTTCTCAAAGCTACGTACTACGTAACTCGACAAGTAAACTTCATGGCTACGCTATCGCGTCACCCCGAATTTTATAGAAAGGCGGGAGGAGCCGGCCTCGGGAAGGTTTTCCACCGTTTGCGTTCTCTTTATGTATATTTGGAAGCTTGAACTTCATGTGGTTCGTGTACCTATTCATTTTGAGCATTGCCATCACAAAGCCATGAGCACGGTAAGGGAGTGTCTTGTAATTAGCAAGTATTACGGGTATGTAAAATTATACGAAGGACCCAAGGTCTCACCGTGCTGTGCGTGTGGTTTTAAAGTAAAAGGACACGATTGCTCTTCTATAAATTGTTCAAAACCATCAAAATGGAATAATTACTATTACTGAATAATTATGTTACGAGCTAGTATGAGAATAAAGAGGTTAACTTGACAGACAAATTATACATATATCATTCACAAATTATTACGTTAACGTCACTTCAAAATAGAGAGTTGTCGCAACCATTTTCCGAAAAACGCAACTGTAAAACGTAACTCTGTTCTAGGGTGACAAATTCGGATGCTAACTATCTAACGTACGTTCCATGAGAAAGTTACGTGTCTACGTAACTCCGGACATATTTGAAGTGACGTTAACGTAATAATTTGTCAATGATTTATAATTTGTCTGTCAAGTTAACCTCTTTATTCTCAAACTAGCTCGTAACATAATTATTCAGTAATAGTTTCTATGAGTTTTGAACAATTTCTAGAAGACCAATCGTGCCCTTTTACTGTAAAACCGTACTTACGGCACCGTGAGACCTTGGGTCATTCGTATAATTTACAAACCCGAAAAATACTTGCTAATTTATGAGGCACTCACTTACCGTGCTCATGGCTTTCGGATGGCAATGCTCAAGATGAATAGGTACACGAACCACATGAAGTTCAAGCTTCCAAATATACCTAAAGAGAACCCAAAAAAAACCAGTCATGCAGCATGACTTAATGAGCGAATTTTCAAAGAAATATTCGAATTAATGGCTATGGTTTTGTTTTGCTTCGAACTCTCGTCTTCAATTAATACTTCTCACATTTTTCAATCTGACCACTCTAAGGGGGTGGGGGTAAGAGTTTAAAGATTATCCTAGTTTTGGGTAATTTTTGCGCACTTTAAATGCTCTAATTTAAGAACGGATTTAGATATCTAAAATCCGATTTCACCATCGTGTTCAGCGTGCAAAAACCTTTAAAATGAGGGATCACTTGTTAGAAAATAACATTTTGGGGATTTTTGGGTAATTTTTGCGCACTTTAAATGCTCTAATTTGAGAACGGATCAAGAT